>CM047744.1:13096747-13696747 GCA_026225825.1 Pistacia integerrima
AAGCTTTCCCTCTTTGAGTATTCCACTATCTCCTTTGGTTGATCACCCAACCAAGCAAATCGAATACAAACTTACGTCCACTCCTCCAAGCTTTCCCTCTTGGAGTATTCCACTATCACCCAACCAAGCAAATCGAATACAAATAACTTTCATACAGGTGCTATTAAACCTTTACCCATAATTGCTTCACAACGTATAATTAAAGCCTCTCACACACACACTTAGGGACGGGATTGGGGTGGACGGGGGATGTGGGTGTCAAGGAGGGTCAGTTGACCCTCCTTAAGTTTTAAATTTCTTTAACAAGTTTTACATTTATGCTTATTTGTTTGGCATGTTTATGCCCAAATGAATCTTTTGTTGCTTTTGATATGCAAAAATTGATGTGCCTTGCTGAACTTTATTTAGAAGATTTTTCTAATTTAGAACTCATGGCACTTGATTATCAACTTGATGTTTACATTTTGGATATGCACTCTAATGTCAAATTATGGGATTGAAAGGCTTTTATGCTAAAACTGATCTCAACCTAATCAATTCTACCAACAACCACAACAACACACACACATACACGAAATAAAACAGCAAAGAAGCAAGAACACCAAGGTTTTACTGTGGTTCACTTATTCCAATGGAATAAGCTACATCCATGTTCAGCTTTAAGAAATTTGGGGCTCACTGCACTATAAGGATCAAGAACATACAAGATTACAAGATAGTTCACCCAATTCCCAAATCACTCACTCACAAAAATCCCTCAAATCAGACTATAATCCTTAATCCTAGAGAGAACCTTAATCTAGCTTCTCTGCCTTGAAGAAACCTATCACGACTGGGGACTATCCTCTATCTTGCCACCTTCGGGCTCAAGGGCTTTACCCGCGCGCCGGACATGTCCAAGGTATGAGTCCATCTGGCCACGCCTCCTTCGAACTCTCACGGCTTTGTTTCGCTTCATGGTCTTTTTTCCAGCTGACAAACGCCTCCCCCATGACTTGAACCTTGGACTTATACCTTGGCCAAGTAACATGAGCCTTTTTACTATCACGACCGGGGACTATCCTCTATCTTGCCACCTTCGGGCTCAAAGGCTTTCCCCGCGCGCCTGACACGTCTAAGGTATTGTCCGCTTTAGGTCCTTTTGGCCATGCCTCCTTAGGACCCTCACAGATTTGTTTCGCTTCGTGGTCTTTTTTCCACCTTGCGAATGCCTCCCTCATGACTTGAACCTTGGACTTATACCTTGGCCAAGTAACATATGGCCCATTCCCAAAGTGGACAATACCTTAGACGTGTCCGACGCGCGGGGAAAGCCTTCGAGCCCGAAGGTGGCAAGATAGAGGATAGCCCCCGGTCATGACAAAACCCTATTCTTCTACCCACAATTACAATTAAAGATTGTGACCTGATTACAAAATTTGAGAATACCCAAAGAATAAACCCTACCAGATCAATTTGATCGCAAAAGAGGAATGAATGAATTGTGTAATTCTGTAAACTTGTCTTGTTTTATAGGTTGACTTGTTGGATTGATGAGAGTCGTCGAATCAGACTAATAGGCAATGGCTGAGATCATGTAAAACCCCTCCCTAGCCGGGTATTTCCTAAGTATCACTTGGCTATTGAGAACCTAGAAAAAACACGCCTAGGAAAT
Source organism: Pistacia integerrima (assembly GCA_026225825.1). Classification (NCBI taxonomy): domain Eukaryota; kingdom Viridiplantae; phylum Streptophyta; class Magnoliopsida; order Sapindales; family Anacardiaceae; genus Pistacia; species Pistacia integerrima. Next base: position 13,098,402 of record CM047744.1, read on the forward strand.
GAGTTTGTTTCAAAACCTATACTTTTTATTATTTTATTATTTTTATTTTTATTTTTTAAAGCATGATATTAAACATCCCATATCCATAAAATGATTCAAGAAATTTAGCTTCCTACGGAGTTAATGTCATAAGTATATAATATCATTTAACCCTTTTTCATTCATTTGACAAGGAAATGGTCATACTAGGTCTATTAAAACATATTTACTTCAACATCCATAAACCAAAAACCATTTGATGTTATTTTACAACAAAAATTCAAAACATAGCATAAGCATTCCTTCATGCGCATGTCATTCCCCAGTAGCCTCTCCCAGATTCAAGCTTCAATCCTTACCTGTAAAACATTTTAAAAAAAATTTCGTGGGGTGAGCGCTAATTGCTCAGTAAGGAAATATGGCCATTCATAAACTATTAAGGTTCATTATACAAGCATATTACTCAGGACCTTACCTACCTACAAGACATGATCTTCATTCATTGACATTATCAAGTTCATAAAACATGTCATACACTTTGGACTTTCCTCATAAACATAAGTCATAACATAACCATACATTATATAACATAGAACATATATGACTTATGCAATATTCATAAACATGGCATGCCTATTTCTTTTGTCTTTGTACTTGATGTTTTCATTAGTCTTTATTATCCGATCTGATTCATTTGAACCATTACCTTGTTCTTGGTCGTCACCTCAAAGGACTCATGGTTTCCACAAAGGTTCCATTTCTCTGATCTTGGTTTATACCTCAAGAGATTCATGAAATTCATTCTTTAACATTTCATAATTTTTTTATAAGTCAACTAAATAAGCTATATGCATTACCATTATGAATGCAAACATATGGGATAACATCTCCCATGCTCAATCATACTATTCATTCATTTAACATGTACCCTTGGCCAATTGCACAATTCACCAATCAATTTAGCAAAACTCCATGACATGAATATTTTCCTATTAAATTCATTTAAATTAATTCATTTGATTTCTCATACAACACAAGGAATTTCAACAGTAAGATTATTCAGTGGTTTATTAGAAATTATAAAAAAGATGAGAATTTTTATTAAGGAGGTGGATGCCATAAAGTTTGTCACTTTTCAAGCAATTTTTTCCTCATCTTCCAATTTGAATTGATTTTTGGCTAAAACATAAAAGTTTTAGGTCTATTTCTCAACTTTTTAATACTTCAAGAATCAGCTCAATCAGACGTTTATAACTTCATTTATGACTGATTCAGCAAAGCATGCACAGTATAAGTCTTAAAAAGCCAAATCCGAATTCTAGTCATTTTTAACCATGTCACATTCATTTGCACATTCAAAAGTGCAAATCACATTCATTCTAAGTATAAAAGGCCATAAAAACCTCCATTTTTACAGAACCAAAAAGTGCCAAAACATCATCCAACTACAAATCTCTTAATTGGCATAATCATCCTCCATATGCACACATACACCAATCAACACACCCATTTAAACAATCCATAACTAAAACATAGCATCACACTCAAATTAACATAAATAGATATAAGTTTCATCAACTCTAGGTGTTATCAATTGTAGTCATAAGGGATATTTTTTTTCCTTATCTTAGTATTCAAAGCACAAAGACACTCCTCCTTAGCTCCAAAGGTTCACCCTTTCTACCTTACACACAAACCACTTATGAATTTCTCTTTTAACTAAAAATCACAACAAACTAGGGTTTTAAAACTCACCTTAAACCTTGAAATTGAAGTTCTTTAAGTGTGGATGGTGATCTCCTTCGAAATTCAACTTGAAATCCTATGAAAATTTTGAGAGAGAGCGCTTGAATTAAAGCCTTTAATGGAGGAAAATAAGACTTAAAGAAGAGAGTTTGGTGTTATAAGAGTGTTGGCCGACTTAACCAAGAAAAATATCTTATAAATATTTCATTTTTTTAATTCCCAAATGGGATTGGCCATCAAAAGTTAGAGATATGAGTCATTTGGTATAAATTTTGCATATAAGGGCATTTTAGTCATTTCTACCACAACATAATTATTACACTCCTTTAATGCCATTTGACTTCTTTTTTCTACTTGGTGACCAAGTAAATCCATAAGATAATTAACTAATTTACCCATAATACACTTTTATGGATACTTGATTCCTATAAATTATTGTGAAAATACCATTATACCCCTTGGGAACCGTTTATGCCGTTTAACCCTACTAACCTCCTTCATGACCCTTTAACCATATTTCTTATCAGTATCATCAATTCCTAACACTTTACAACATTCACGTCTCATAATGCATACAAAATGACCATTTTACCCTTTTATTGATAAAAATCCTTTTAAGAGTATAATTACATACCTTATAGCATCGGAACGCTGCCGGGGGTTTTACAGATCAATAGTTGTATGTCTTCAAAATGGCAGCATATAGGCAAATTCAAATGACATCGATTTAAAGCTTCACTTAATAATCTCCACCTTGAAGCTTTAAAACACCATAAATTCCAAAAACTCACTAGTGCAACTTACCCATAAATAACTCTTCACAGCTTTGTTACTAATGTTCACTTGACATGTAGAGGTTCAATCAGTGCTTGAACTTGGTAGTGGTGACTACCTTTGTCCCCATATCCGCAGGGTTGTCCTCTGTAGCTACCTTTTTCAGATTGACTACACCTTTGTCCACTAGTTCTCTCACAAAATGATACCTTACGTCTACATGCTTGGTCCTTTTGTGGTAGACTGGATTCTTGCTCAAATGTATGGCACTCTAGCAGTCTGAATAGACAGTAACTTCCGTTTCAAGCAGCTCCACTTCTGACAAAAGTCCTTGAAGCCATAATGATTCCTTGAAAATGTCTGCCATAGCCTCATATTCTGCCTTAGTTGAGGACAGAGGAACCATTGGTTGGAGCTGGGATTTCCAACTCACGCAATTTCCTCCCACAGTAAAGATGTAAGCTGTGGTTGACTTCCTTGTATCTTTGTCACCTGTAAAATCAGAATCTACAAAGCCTACAAGATCAAGTGAGTCATATATTTTACAATATCTAGGCTAACTAAGCAACCATTTAAAAGCAAACCAGTGTTCAAAACTAGGGTTTGACATAACCTACTTAAAAGAGAAATAGTAAAAGAAAGGCAGTCTGGTGCTTATCATAGTATGCATGACTGACCCAATTGCATTTGCATAAGGGACATTCTCCATTTTTATTAAATCAACATCAGACTTTGGGCATTGAGACTTGCTTAACATGAAATGTCTAGCTAAAGGCACTGTCACTAATTTGATCAAGCAATGCCAAACTTAGAAACTAATTTCTGCAAATAAGAACTCTGATGAATTTTCAGTTCATGATTATTTCTGTTTCTATCTATGACCATACCTAGAATTATCTTAGCACAACCTAAATCTTTCATGTCAAACTCACAATTTAGTTTTTTCTTTAACTCTTCTATTATGGACTTGGATTTACTGATTAAAAGCATGTCATCAACATATAGCAAGAGATACAAAGGCATATCATCATTTAGGACATAATAGAAAGAACTATCATATTTGCTCTCCTATTAAAACCAATGCTAAGAATAAATGCATAAAATGTTTGTACTGCTACCTAGGAGACTGTTTCAGCCCATACAAGGACTTATGCAGCAGGCACACATGATTGGGAAGGTTTCTATCTACAAAACTAGTAGGCTGTTTCACGTAAATTCTCTCTTCTAGGTTGCCATGCAAAAATGCAGTCTTAACATCATGTTGTTCTAGTTTTAAGTCATGATGTGCAACTATAGCTAACACGAGTCTAATGGTTTTGTACTTGACAATAGGTGAAAATATCTCATTAAAATATATTCCCTCCCTTTATGTGTAGCCTTTGGCTACAAACCTAGCCTTATAATTAGGAAGGTCAGAAGCATTCATACCTTCTTTGAGCTTAAATAACCACCTGCAGGCAATCAATTTTTGGTCTTTGGGATTTGGAACCAAAGACCAGGTTCCATTTACCTTTAAAGACAACATCTCTTCTTCCATTACAACCTGCCATTTATCTCTGTCTTTGGATCGACTGCTTCTTCATAGCAATCTGGTTCTGTCCTCTGCACTTGTGCCCCAGCCACTAAGGCTATGTAGATTAGGGTCAGCATATGAGTATCGCGTTGGTGGCCTGATGTCTCTTCTGCTTCTATCTCTAGCCAACTAGTATTGTGCTAAGGAGTCAGGTTGGGTGATGCGTGCAAATGCAACACCTAATTTTACCTCACTAAATTCTAATGCAAAGTCGTGTAGTAGCAAAGAGCAAGTAAGGGTCTTTCCCGCAGAGGATTTGTGAACTTAATTAATTATCTACTTCTAATGGGGTTTGTCATGAATTATAAAATCTCAACAAATACTAAAAAGAACTCAAAGCAAACAATGTAAATCAAGCAATTAATGATGATAGAGAAATCAATAAGAGAAATTGGATTGAAGGTTTATTTGCCACCATTAGACATGAATTACATAAAATAAAAGCACTCTTTAACTTTCTACCCTCTTAATCACATCAGCTCAGAAAATATCAAACGTTGATAAGTTCTACCTCTCTTTCCTGAGTCGTTGGATTAGACACGTCATAACCCAATTCCCTATTTATTAGATAACCTAGGATACGATCTCTAGATTCAAAGTAATAAAAGTATTAAGTTGTGAGAGACCTACTGAATCAAGGCTAAACTCGTATGGTCGGTTTAGTTATCTCGAGTGATTACCCCCCATGTATGCAGGCATACACTTTACCACTAGTTATTTAGGTTAATAAAACGATTCCGTACTAAACAACCTCAATTGGCATTAATAGATTAATCGTAACGATTTAATTGGCCACTTAAGCAATTAAGACAATCTATCTAAACCCTATTCACAGAGAAATAATCACATAACCAAGAGGGATCAAAAGATAAAAAGATGCAGATTTTATTGAACACAAGACATGTCTAGGGTTTTGAAATCACCCTCAATCACAAAAGAATTAGTTCTTCATGAATAAATATGAGAACATCATTGTATTATTCATAACAAATAATAATAACAAAGAAGAAGAAAAACTTAGTGAAACTTGGTTGGATTAATGAAGTTGATGATGATCTCCTCCAATTCTTCTTCTCCAAGCCTTCTTTAATCTCCCTTTTCCTTCAGTTCTTCAATAATCTTTGTTCTCTCTTTTCTTTATCTCTAAAAGAATTCCCCATTAAATAATGCTAAAAGACTTCTATTTATATCCCACAAGGGTTAGGGTTTTGTTTTCCTAAATTCTAGTTAGTTTAGGACTCTTAAAACCCTATTTTCCTAGTAAAAAACGAAGGAGAAGTTCCCAACTATCGTGACTGTGCCGTGGCACTATGCTGTGGCACAGTAGCTACTGGAAAAAGTGTGTTGCGGCACAGTAGCTACAGGTCTTCTTCACGCATCATTCCAATGTTCTTCAAAGATGGTGATTTTTGGACTCGATAACAATGAAATTTGGAAAAGTAGTAAACATATGAAATGTAGCCCTTTGAATCAGATTTCCAATGGTCTAATAATCGTCTTAATCAGATTCTACTGTTAGTAAACGGTCCCGTATACGCAGCGGAAACGAAAAAATAAAATATAACAGGATTGTTTACATGAGCCAAGATCAAGGGTATGATTTTAACAATTTATATTAAATAAAATCTGCATAAATATACAACATGAGTTAAGAGAAACAAACGCACGTTGAAGGCTCCTCCAAATTTGTCGTCGAACGTTTTGCTACCGATCCAAGTGTAGGATCGAACTTGCGTAGTCCACACGAAGACAATCTTAAAAGAACCAAAGAGGGATTTGCTAGATCCTCTTTGGCTTCAAGATTAAGAAGAAAAAGAAAATCAATTCAATTGATCTTGGCACACCAAAGTTACTGCCGTGGGAGTGTGTTATCAAAGAGGGGATGCTGTGTGTATTTTGTTTTACAAAGAAAAACTCTTAATTAAAATCACACACACTTTTCCTTTTATACTTAAAAAACAATTTGCCCTAATCCCATACGGAATAGGCTTGGGCTCCAACCCAAACGCCCCATGTTGCCAAACACTCCCAATTTGATTTATTTTAATTTTCATCATTATCTCAATTAAAATCAATTAATATATATATTTAAATATATATTAACATTTAACAATAATGATAATATATTTAAATATGTGCGAACACACATTTAAACGTAATTTCAGTTATTTAATTTTTCTAACAAATTAAATAAAGGCTACGACCTCAACAAATTTAATTGCACTGTGAAATTACCAAAATACCCTTTCGCCTTTAAAAGACGAAAACGCTCTTCTTTCTTCTTGCATCTTAAATTGTCTTCTATGTGTGTGACCCTTAGGCTCCTCATCATATCGGCAGTGTATAGTATTGCGATTAACACCAATTAATCGTCTCGCTAATACACAGCACCAAGATTGGCCCCTAGCAAGGCATCATGGCCACCACCCTAGATTCGGATTCAAGAAAGTAGCTACCTCAACGATATGGTTACCGTGCAATTCGATCCTTTCATCATACGTTATCTCGACGAGACGAAGGCATAGAAATAGTGTCAACCTTCGGTTACTCTCGATATTATTTATTCGGTTCGGACCAATGACCCGTATTATAAATTGGATAGAGCAACAACTCAATCCCACCTGTGGCCAGCTTTTAGTGTCATTGCCATATACTGAATTGCGCCGTGAGATAACTTTCTCCCGCACTGGGAGTGATAAATCCTCTGTCAATCCACCATAGTCTTGATACACTCCTTGATGCACCAATCACCACCGTATTGACACTGAAAAGAAGCTGCGTTAGGCTAGTGTCAAACTACACCTAATCGGCGCACAAGGCACTCGTGATCTCAAGTCTAAGGATCACATGCACCACCATTCGTTAGAGGATTTGTTCCATAGACACCGGGGTTACCATCCATATGGAATCCTCTGGTGGGTCAGGGTGAACTTGCCCGTGGTGTAATCGCCACAACAAACACCCATGTGTTGCACCTGTTGTCACCAAACAACCTTGACAAGTGAGATCGGGCCATCCGCTCTTTCGACAGGTCGTTCAACACTATGATAGCCTTACCGTATTATCTATGCCCTTAGTTCAGAATAATACTAGGGGCTACGGACGTTTCTAGAATGGCCACCATATGTGCTCATAGGGTTCTCACTATCAAGATTTGAAACACTTGATACCCTCGTCACGGCTCTACCATTCTAAGGACATATATCAATACATATTGCAATAATAATGATTTACGCGATATAGAATAAAATGCCTTTTTATTGACTAATGAACATTATTACAAAGAGTCAATTCTACAATAATTGATTGGCTCTAGGGCATCTACATCTCAAGATATTCTTAAAATACCGAGGCATGCTCAAGCTGGAACGTAATCTAGAATCTTCTTTTTACTTCAACTTCCATAACTTCTTCAATTCAACTCCGATTCTCGATCCGTTTGTTTCCAGTCATCACAAATTCTCTCGTAAATATCATCTCTCATCCAAATATTATTTTTGAGCCTTATTCCCTAAAAACACAACAAAAATACCCGTGATCCCGAAAAGTGCTTTTATAAAACAATTAAGTTAATTCATGCGAATTAATCCTAATTTCCAACAAATGATACCTATAAACCACTAAGTATAAGTTTATTTTCAAGCACTTATCATAGCCCCCAACCAGATTCTTGCTAGTCCCTAGCAAGCTAAACGATAAAAATATGTCTTCTAGCTTGAAAATTAAAATAAACTAAACATAAATCTAATCTACCCCAAATCACTTCCTTAGATTGTCACGGTTGCATTTAGCGTATGCAACAAGCCTTTAAACCCCTAGGTGGCCCTACTTGGACGAGTTGTAGTCTCGTGAGGGTTTCCAGCGATGATACCCACAAACATCCATACTAAACCTAACCTAGACTCGAAAATTAAAAACAAACAAGCAAAACATTAGTCTCCGGATATACATTCGTCTCAAAAAATTGCATACAACACATAACATAAAGAATAGTTACTCGTCACCCAAGCCCAAAGGTAACTCAAAAATCAATTTCATTTTCATTATCAACTCTCACACATCAATCATTCCACAAACCCATTAATCTCAAAACCCAGATGATCACATGCACAAACTTCACAAACAAAGAATTGATCTCAAAATTTTAAAAATATAATATAATGTATAGAATCAAATTCCATAGGCTCACTTTTCAAACTACTCTCCACTAATGTAGAATGATCACACTACCTCGAATCAATAGGTCTTTATTAAGCTTGTTACGTTAGGCTAGGTTATGAGGTTATGAAAGAACGGAAAAGATAAGCAAAAATAAGAGACTCAATCCTATTTCTTTCAAACACTTTCATTCAAGCACCACCATTCTTCTTTACACCCAACTTTTTCCACCCTTCATCAAAAATAATTTCATTGCATCATTTATACTTTGCAATGTTTCTTAATAAATTTCCTTTTCTCTTTCTTTCTTTCTTCTCTATTTGTCTTTTCTTTTTTTTTTTCTTTCAATTTCTTTTTTTTTCATTCAGAAGAAAGAAAAGAAAGCTAAAAATGCTACCCCAATTCTTGATTAAAAAGCACTCCATAACCCTCAACCTATTCTTTTGAGCACATTTGGAATAAATTGACAATTTTCACAAACCTTCACCCTCACTTCTTTAATTGCTCTCACCAATCTTGTACTTAGATTAAGTCTTTTAAAAATTAAAGGGTAGGAATGTGTTTTTGGCTCAAAATAATGGTGGGTTAATGTAGGTTACATGAAAGAAAATCAAGGCTAAATGTGTTTAATAATGGCTCAAAGGGGTAACTAGCGATAATTTAAATAAAGGGTTGGCTTGAAAGGCTCAAACGATCCAAAGATAGCCTAAATCATATCCTAAATAATGTGCATTCTAGGATTTCGCCTCAAGTAGTTATCAAGTGAGTTCTAGAATTTGTTGAGATCGCAAAAATGTCTATGAAAATTCATACATAACAAACATCACTAAGCCTTAAGACTAACCAACCAAATCATACCACATAGCATGAGAGTCTCAAACTAGATGAAACTAATTATTCAAAATTACCCCTAAACCTAAGCAACATTTAACATCTTCTAAACATCACATGTTATCACAATTATAATCATATCATTGACACATAAATTAATCCGAAAAACTAAAAAAAATTTAATCCTAAAAACATGCAAACACTTAAAAAAAAAAAAAAAAAAAAAAACAACAAATGCAAACACACAAATGTAAACACATACTTAGACATACCAAAGAATTAATATTTCTATGTCCCACCCCCAACCTAAATTGGGCAATGTCCTTATTGCTCTATTAATTGGTATTAAACAAAAATCATTAGGAAAAACGAAAACTAACACAACTCAATGGGTTGCCTCCCATGTAGCGCTTTGTTTAACGTCGTTAGCTTGACATTGTTCTTTGCTTAACCGTCCATGTCCGTTGGTTCATGGAGAGGTACTTCATCCAATTGTTCCATGAATGGCTCGTAGTATGGCTTTAGACGATGGCCATTGACCTTGAAGTCTTTCCTTGTCTTCATGCTCTTAATTTCCACTGCACCATTGGGAAAAACATTAGTAATCACAAAAGGACCAACCCAACGGGAATGTAACTTACCAGGAAAAAGTTTAAGACGTGAATGGAATAGAAGAACTTTTTGTCCAGGTTCAAAATGCTTTTGCTGGATCATTCTATCATGGAAGGCCTTTGTTTTGTCTTTGTAAATGCGTGAACTTTCATAAGCTTCATTCTGTATCTCCTCAAGTTCATTCAATTGCAATTTCCGTTGTTCTCCCGCTACGTCTAGTTTCATATTGCATTACTTAATTGCCCAATAGGCTGTATGCTCTAATTCAACGGGAAGGTGACATGGTTTACCATAAACCATTCGGAATGGGGACATTCCAATTGGTGTCTTATATGCTGTCCTATACGCCCATAATGCATCGCCAAGTCGCAAGCTCCAATCTTTCCTATTTGGATTCACGGTCTTCTCTGAGATGGACTTGATTTCTCGATTAGAGACTTTGGCTTGTCCACTCATTTGTGGGTGGTATGGCGTAGAGATCTTGTGGGTGACGTTGTATTTCTTCAAGGTAGCCCAAAATGTACGATTGCAAAAATGAGTGCCCTCGTCACTAATTGTAACAACTGCTGTAAACTAATACAATGCATGCATAATAACAATAGAAAATGGGCCCAAAACTTTTCTTTTTATTATAAGTAATATGTCTTTTATACACAAAGAGCATCATTTACAAAAAACCATTTTAAAAGACAAAAACAGGGGAAACAGTGTAGCTATTACTCCTCGCTTGCCGACGCCCCTCCGACTGCATCATCACCTAGATCCTGCATCCACAAAGGAAAATAACGGGGTGAGCACAAAATAATGCTCAGTAAGTAAAACCCTTTATCTGTTTATCCCCGTATGTATTTCTCTTAATTCTTTCCTCACATTTTCTGTTGTTTCCTACTAAACGTCATGACCTTATCTTCCTGGAGGCACGGCCGGATGGCGTTCACATAGCACCATCTCACTCTTCATGACTGTCGGGTGGAGTTCACACAAGACCACCAACCCGCTTCTTAGTGACTACCGAGTGGGGATCACGCCACACCTACCCGGCGTGAACTATCGGGTGGAGACCACAAAACACCTACCCGTTTCTTATGACTTTCGGGTGACGATCACAGAGCACTAACCCGTTCCTAATCAATGTCGGGTGATGATCACAAAGCATCAACCCCTTTCTAATAACTAACCGGGTGATGATCACAAAGCATCCACCCGTTTCTACTACCTATCGGGTGATGATCACAAAGTATCAACCCATTTCTAATGGCTAGTCGAGTGATGATCACAAAGCATCAACCCGATTCTCATAACTGTCGGGTGATGATCACAAAGCATCAACCCATTTCTACTACTCTTCTCATTCACTCTACTCTAGCACTTCTCATTCTCTCTACCCTTAGAGTAGTTGCATCCACAAGGTTCTCTACTCAAAGAGCAAGTGCATACACAAAGTTTTCTACTCTTTCTTAGGTCACTTCTCAATGCACAATTAATGCCTATGGATGGTTCATCTCCACTAATGCACTTATGAAATGCCAACATGCAATGTTGCAAGAATTAAGGTTCACTACTCATACTCAAACCTCTATTAGGCATTTCATCAAACAACTCAAGTGCATAATAAAACTCTACTATAACAATGATTCTATGTCTTTCTCTAACCATCCAAAATGGGGAGAAACCCCCTCACATAGCCATAAATCCTGCCAAAGAAAGACACTTCCAAAAAGGATTCCTCAATATCCTTCAATTCCATCTCAAACTACATTTCCAACCCACATCTCACTTCTTATATTTGAAATGTATAAACAATCACAAAGCACTAGAAATCTCCATTTAAGACTCAATAACATGGCATATAACATGTATACAACATACATACATAATTGCTATCAAAACCCTAATCAAGAAAATTCTCAAATCTCAACTTGGGTTGGGATTTACTTACCTTGTTATGGAGAGATTTCACTAGCTCTTCCTTTCACTTGGTTTGCTTGATTTTTTCTCTACTCTTAAACAAATGAACAAAAACCCTCAATAATCAAATATATTCAAAAACTCACAAAGCTTCACAACCAAAGCAAGAATCCTTACCTTAGGATGCCTTAGATTGATTTTCTATCCCAAATCACTCCAAAAGCCCTTCAAAACTCCTTGATCAAAAGAAAGAGAAATTGAGAGGAAGCAAGAGAGAGAGGCAACGAAGAAGAAGAATGAAGGGTTTGCAATGACTTAATTCCTTTTAATGAAATTTATACACAAGCATTCCCATTTTGCCCTTACTCTTCTTTGGGAATTCTATCTATATCCTTTGATTCATTACAAACACACCCCCATAACAACCATATTCTCCATGAAAATTCCTTACATTTTACTCCCCACTTTTCCTACTAATTAGGGGTAGATTGGTCAAATTGCCCTTAGGGAAGAAAATATCTAAAACTTAACAAACATTTTGTTGGCATGTGATCGCCGCGGAATCCTCTGTCGGATAACTTCAGTGGAATCCTGGCCGAAGAAAAAATAATCTTAACAAACATTTTGGTTGTATGCCGCGGCGAGGAATCCTTTGTCGCCACGGTGAAATTGTCTCCAAAGCCAACTTCCCCGTGGCAATACAACACCTCTTAGCCACTGGAGAAGATTATTCTTCGCCCTTGCAAGACCTGAAACACTAAACTTCTTCTATTTTCAACCAATATCAAGGCAAGTGTTCAACATATCACTCAAAGGCCAACCAAACAATAATGAATCAACTCAAAAAGAGCAAAAGAAGAAGCATTAACTACGTACCTCAAGTGGGGTGTTACAATTCTTCCCCCCTTAAAAGAATTTCGTCCCCGATATTCATACAAATAACTATGGGAAGCGATTCTGCATGTCCCGTTCTACCTCCCAAGTGGCCTCTTCTACTTTGTGATTCCTCCAAAGGATCTTCACTAACGGAACACTCTTGTTCCGAAGCTCTTTAATCCTTCGATCTAGAATCTGAACTGGACGTTCTTCATATACTAGATTCTCTGCTACTTTAACGTCCTCTACACTCAGGATGTGGAGGGGATCACTTATATATTTCCGTAGCATCGAGACATGGAAAACATCATGCACCCTGTCCATGCTAGGTGGTAGTGCCAATCTGTAGGCCACCTTTCCCACTCGTTGCAATACCTCAAATGGACCTATATATCTCTGGCTAACTTCCCTCGCTTCCGCGCATTACTCGCTTGTAAGGGGAAACTTTCAAAAACACTTTGTCGCCCACTTGGAATTCTACCTCTTTCCTCTTCTAGTCGGCATAACTCTTCTGTCGATCTTGGGCTTGTTTCATTCTATTTCTGATTAACTTCACATCTTCTACCAGTTTCTGGGTCACCTCTGGCCCAAGAGCGGTACTCAACTCATCTTTTTCGCCTACTTCATCCTAATGTAGCGGAGACCTACATCATCTACCATATAATGCCTCGTAAGACGCCATTTTAATTGTAGACTGATAACTGTTGTTGTAGGCAAATTCCACTAAGGGTAACATCTCATGCCAGGATACTCGATAATCCATGTAACAGGCTCTCAACATATCTTCGAGCACCTGATTGGTTCTCTCGGTTTGGCCATCTGTCTGAGGACGATAGGCAGTACTGAATGCTAAACGGGTACCCAAATTCTTCTATAAACTCGTCCAAAAAGTTGAAACGAATCTGGAATCTCTATCTGACACAATAGTCTTGGGCACACCATGCAATCTTACTATCTCCTTGAGGTAAATCTGAGCCAGCTGATCTGTAGTGGTACTCTCCTTTACTAGAAGGAAATGGGTTGATTTGGTTAATCTATCCACAATCACCCATTTAGCATTACACCCTTTCTGTACCCTAGGGAGATCCGTGATAAAATCCATCGAAATGCTCTCCTATTTCCACTCTGGAATATTTAGTGGTTGAAGCAACCCGGACGGCCGTTGGTGTTCGATTTCACCTGCTGACAAGTTAGACATTTAGCTATAAACTCTGCAATGTCTTTCTTCATACCTGACCACCAATAGCCTTTCCTTACATCTTGATACATCTTGGTTGCTCCCGGATGAGCGGTGTACGATGTGTCATGAGCCTCCATAAGAATTTTCTGTTTCAACTCCTCATTTGGAGGAATGCACAACCGATTCCTGAAATAGAGGACACCATCTCTCACAAAGAACTCTGATGTCTTGCCCTCAAGCACTTGCTGAACTATTTTCTGACACCACTTATCGGCCACTTGCTTTTCTCCGATTTCCTTCAGTAAAGTAAACTGTACCTCTAAACTGGCAACTCTTCCTGGAACCACTTCAATCTGTTCTTTAGACAATTCTTCTATTAACTTTTTCTGCTTGGTAAGCCGGAATAAATAAGGCTTTTCTACTCAAGGCATCGGCTACCACATTGGCTTTTCCTGGTTGATACTTGATCTCACATTCATAATCGTTAACCAGTTTTAACCACCTTCTCTGCCTCATATTCAACTCCTTTTGAGTGAAGAAGTACTTTAAACTCTTATGATCGGTGTAGATATTACTCTTCACACCATAAAGGTAATGCCTCCAAATCTTTAAGGCAAAGACCACACCGCTAATTCTAGGTCATGCGTAGGGTATCTGGTCTCGTACTCCTTCAGTTGACGAGAAGCATAAGCTATAACCCTACCTAACTGCATCAGCATGGTGCCAAGTCCCTGCAGAGAGGCGTCTGTAAAAATGTCATAATCTACACCCTTCTGTGGTAACACTAATACAGAGCCGTTGTTAACCTCTTTCTTCAACTCTTGGAAGCTTTCTTCACATGCTACCACTGCATAAAAAGGAGTTTTCTGCTTGGTAAGAGCTGCCAACGGTTTAGCCAGTTGGGCGAATCCCACTACAAATCGTCGGTAGTAACCTGCTAAACCTAAGAAACTCTTGATTTCTTTCACTGTTCTCGGCTGCTGCCATTCAAGGATTGCCTGTACTTTACTCGGATCTACCGAAATCCCTTCCTTCGACACGGTATGACCCAGGAATACCACTTGATTAAGCCTGAACTCACACTTAGAAAATTTAGCACACAACTTCTTTTCTCTCAGTCGCTGCAATACTAATCTCAAGTGTTTCTCATGTTCTTCCTTTGACTTGGAGTAAATCAGGATGTCGTCAATGAAGACAACAATAAACTGATCCAAATACTCATGGAATACCCTGTTCATCAAGTCCATAAAAACTGCTGGGGCATTAATCAAGCCAAAAGGAATCACTACAAATTCATAATGCCCATATCTTGTACGAAAGGCAGTTTTAGCCACATCTTGCTTAACCATTCTTACCTGATGATACCCGGACCTCAAATCAATTTTGGAGAACACTGCCGCTCCTTTCAACTGATCGAAAAGGTCATCGATCCGGGGTAGAGGGTACTTATTCTTCACTGTAACTTTATTCAGCTCCCTATAATCAATACACATCTTTAGTGATCCATATTTCTTTTTCACAAACAGGATTGGGGCTCCCCAAGGAGAATGACTCGGTCGGATAAAGCCTTTATCTAGAAGCTCTTGGAGTTGCTTCTTTAATTCTTGAAGCTCAGCTGGGGCCATTCGATAAGGGGCCTTAGATATTGGTGCCGTCCCTGGTGCTAGTTCGATACTAAATTCTACCTCCCTTTCTGGAGGCAAACCCGGTAACTCTTCTGGAAACACATCTAGAAAGTCTCGAACTACTGGCACCTTCTAAATCTCTCCCTGTGGAACATCACCACTCTGCACTACATGGGCAATATATCCTGAACACCCCTTTCTCAGCATCTTCCTCGCTTTCACACTACTAATCAGTATGCTCAACTGATGGCCCTCTCCAAAACTAAACTTATCTCCACTATCGAGATTAAATCTCACCTTTTTTTTCGACACTCAATCTCTACTCCATATCTCCCTAGGAAATCCATACCCAGTATCACATCAAAGTCGGGCATATCAAAAACTTTTAAATCAACTGTTAACTCTTTACCCTGGATCACCATGGACTCTCCCAACAACATCTCTTGTGTTAGAACCCTAACCCCATCAGGTACTCTATCTTAATGGGTTGAGTCACTCTTATAGGTTTCAAACCTAATCTCTCAATCATCCCATACGATATAAACGAATGAGTGGCTCGAATCAATTAAAGCATACAAAGGAATCAATGAAATAATAATCGACTAAGAACGGCCGATGGATCGCCTTCTGCCTCACCCCGTGCCACAAGAAACACTCGCATTCGCAGACTCCCTGAACTCGGGTGGGTGGTGGAAGAGGAGCTTTACAATCTCTCATCATGTGCCCCGCTGTCCGGCACCTATAACACACTCTCCGGTCCCTCAGACATTCTCCGGGGTGATTCTTCCCTCATTTAGGGCAAAGAGGAAACCCTTCCGTCCGGGGCCATTTATTCTTCCACTCCCTCTTATTCTGTCTATACTGAAACTTCTTCTTCTGATTCTTCATTTCTTTACCTCTTACACTTTCTTGTTTCTCTCTCTGTAGGGCGGAAGGTGGCTCACGCTGTCCTCCTGTCGAGGATCCGACTGGGGAAATCTTATTCTCAAAAATCTCTGCCTTCATTGCCTGCCTCAAAGCCTCACTATAATTTCGAGGAGGATTAGAACTTGTCATTATATCCCGGGCTATCTTCGGCTTCAACCCATGCACAAACTTATCCCTTCTCAACGCCGGAGTACTAACTATTCCTGGTGCAAACCTTGCAAGAGAATTAAATTTCACCGAGTACTCCTTCACGGCACTAGACCCTTGTTGTAAGCTGATAAATTCTTGGACCTTCTCATGAACTTGGTCCTTTGTTCTATACTCGGCCTCAAACTCTTCCCAAGTCATCGTTGCCACATCATGAGTTTCTGCCATTAATTCCCACCAAATTCGGGCATCACCCCGAAACAAGAAGCTCGCATACCGGATCTTCTCCCGATCTGACATGGGAAATAAACCTGTGGCTCGTTCTACGGACCCAAGCCACTCTTCTACTATTATTGGATCTGTAGTACCCTTAAACTCTGAGGGTTGATGTTGACTGAAAAGACCGTAAATCGGTTCAACTCTGCTCTATACTAGGGGAGGTACCGGTTGTCCTCTTTCGACATGTGTAATCAAGGTACTGTACGGGGTTTCAACTCTCCCTTGGGTTTCTGCCATGACTTGCTGTATAATTCCCCGAATTCGAGCTTCATCCAAGGAAGGGGGCGTAGACTCTGGTGGGTTAGAAGCTTCTCCTTCATTCACCACACCCTTACCACGATTCCAATAACTACGCCTCATCTACAAAATAATCACACCAATGAACTCGAGAAACAATTACTGTAAGGAAATAATTAACTCACACAGGCGGTTATAGGACGTCGTGGCGATGAGAATAGTACACTGTTCAATCCCAAAATCTTTGCTCTGATACCAAAAATGTAACAACTACCGTAAACTAATACAATGCATGCATAATAACAATAGAAAATGGGCCCAAAACTTTTCTTTTTATTATAAGTAATACGTCTTTTATACACAAAGAGCATCATTTACAAAAAACCATTTTAAAAGACAAAAACAGGGGAAATAGTGTAGCTATTACTCCTCGCTTGCCGACGCCCCTCCGACTGCATCATCACCTAGATCCTGCATCCACAAAGGAAAATAACAGGGTGAGCACAAAATAATGCTCAGTAAGTAAAACCCTCTATCTGTTTATCCCCATATGTATTTCTCTTAATTCTTTCCTCACATTTTCTGTTGTTTCCTACTAAACGTCATGGCCTCATCTTACCGGAGGCACGGCCGGATGGCGTTCACACAAAGACCATCTCACTTCTTTCATGACTGCCGGGTGGAGTTCACACAAAGACCAACCCGTTCTTAGTGACTACCGAGTGGGGATCACGAAGCACCTACCCGGTTTCGTAACTATCGGGTGGAGACCGTCGGGTGGAGACCACAAAGCACCTACCCGTTTCTTATGACTTTCGGGTGACGATCACAGAGCACTAACCCATTCCTAATCAATGTCGGGTGATGATCACAAAGCATCAACCCACTTCTAATAAATGTCGGGTGATGATCACAAAGCATCAACCCCTTTCTAATAACTAACCGGGTGATGATCACAAAGCATCCACCCGTTTCTACTACCTATCGGGTGATGATCACAAAGCATCAACCCATTTCTAATGGCTAGTCGAGTGATGATCACAAAGCATCAACCCGATTCTCATAACTGTCGGGTGATGATCACAAAGCATCAACCCATTTCTACTACTCTTCTCATTCACTCTACTCTAGCACTTCTCATTCTCTCTACCCTTAGAGTAGTTGCATCCACAAGGTTCTCTACTCAAAGAGCAAGTGCATACACAAAGTTTTCTACTCTTTCTTAGGTCACTTCTCAATGCACAATTAATGCATATGGATGGTTCATCTCCACTAATGCACTTATGAAATGCCAACATGCAATGTTGCAAGAATTAAGGTTCACTACTCATACTCAAACCTCTATTAGGCATTTCATCAAACAACTCAAGTGCATAATAAAACTCTACTATAACAATGATTCTATGTCTTTCTCTAACCATCCAAAATGGGGAGAAACCCCTCACATAGCCATAAATCCTGCCAAAGAAAGACACTTCCAAAAAGGATTCCTCAATATCCTTCAATTCCATCTCAAACTACATTTCCAACCCACATCTCACTTCTTATATTTGAAATGTATAAACAATCACAAAGCACTAGAAATCTCCATTTAAGACTCAATAACGTGGCATATAACATGTATACAACATACATACATAATTGCTATCAAAACCCTAATCAAGAAAATTCTCAAATCTCAACTTGGGTTGGGATTTACTTACCTTGTTATGGAGAGATTTCACTAGCTCTTCCTTTCACTTGGTTTGCTTGACTTTTTCTCTACTCTTATACAAATGAACAAAAACCCTCAATAATCAAATATATTCAAAAACTCACAAAGCTTCACAACCAAAGCAAGAATCCTTACCTTAGGATGCCTTAGATTGATTTTCTATCCCAAATCACTCCAAAAGCCCTTCAAAACTCCTTGATCAAAAGAAAGAGAAATTGAGAGGAAGCAAGAGAGGAGAGTGGCAACGAAGAAGAAGAATGAAGGGTTTGCAATGACTTAATTCCTTTTAATGAAATTTATACACAAGCATTCCCATTTTGCCCTTACTCTTCTTTGGGAATTCTATCTATATCCTTTGATTCATTACAAACACACCCCCATAACACCATATTCTCCATGAAAATTCCTTACATTTTACTCCCCACTTTTCCTGCTAATTAGGGGTAGATTGGTCAAATTGCCCTTAGGGAAGAAAATATCTAAAACTTAACAAACATTTTGGTTGGCACGTCGCCGCGGCGAGGAATCCTTTGTCGCCACGGTGAAATTGTCCAGCAACTTCCCCGTGGCTACAACACCTCTTAGCCACGGAGAAGATTATTCTTCGCCCCGGCGAAGACTGAAACACTAAACTTCTTCTATTTTCAACCAATATCAAGGCAAGTGTTCAACATATCACTCAAAGGCCAACCAAACAATAATGAATCAACTCAAAAAGAGCAAAAGAAGAAGCATTAACTACGTACCTTAAGTGGGGCGTTACACTAATGATGGCTCTAGGTGTTCCAAACCTTGCAAAAATGTTAGATTTTACAAAATCTACAACAACTTTAGAATCATTAATCTGGGTGGCCTTTGCTTCTACCCATTTAGACATATAATCAACAGCAAGTAAGATATAAAAGTAACCATAAGAAGATGGAAAGGGTCCCATGAAATCAATACCCCATACATAAAAAATCTCAACAAATAAAATCGGATTTTGGGGCATTTGATTTCTTGGGCCTAAATTACCTGAGCGTTGACATCTATCACATGTTTTGCAAAACCAATATGCGTCTTTAAAGAGTGTAGGCCAATAGAATCCACTCTCAAGAACCTTGAGAGCTGTCCTTTTTGCTCTGAAGTGTCCTCCACATGCATAGGAATGGCAAAAAGTTAAAATTGAATTAATTCACTTTCGGAAACGCACCTTCTTATGATTTGGTCGGGGCAATATTTCTAAAGATATGGATCATCCCACACGTATTGCTTGGCGATCTTCTTCAGTTTGTCCTTGCTAGCACGCGACATGTTGGGTGGGGTTCTCTTGGTCACTATGTAATTTACTATATCTGCATACCATGGTCCCGAGGATGTCATCGCAAGTAATTGTTCATCCGGGAAATCATCTTTCAATGGAAGAGCATCTTCTTGATTTATCAACCTACTTAAATGGTCTGCTACAACATTCTCACTCCCTCTTTTGTCTTTGATTGTTAGGTTAAACTCTTGTAACAATAGAATCCACCTTATAAGCCTTGGTTTAGCCTCCTTCTTCGTAAGCAAATACCTAAGAGCTGCATGGTCAGAAAAAACAGTAACTTCAGTGCCAATTAGATAGGAATGAAACTTTTCTAATGCAAAAATAACCGCCAAAAGTTCTTTCTCAGTTATGGAGTAGTTAAGTTGAGCGTCATTCAATGTTCTTGAAGCATAATAAATGGCATGTGGTAATTTTCCAACTCGTTGTCCTAACACGGCTCCAATGGCATAATCGCTTGCGTCGCACATCAACTCGAATGGAAGACTCCAATCAGGTGGCTGAATAATTGGGGCTGTGGTTAGGAGTTCTTTTAGTTTCTCAAACGCCTTTATACACTCTTCATTGAACTCAAACGCTACCTCTTTTTGTAAAAAACAGCATAAGGGCCTTGCGATCTTGGAGAAATCCTTGATAAATCTCCTATAAAATCCTGCATGTCCAAGAAAAGAACGTACCTCTCTCACACAAGTGGGAGGTGGTAAGGAACGTACAGGATCTATTTTAGCTTTATCAACTTCAATCCCCCTAGATGAGATAATATGCCCTAAAACTATCCCTTGATTTACCATGAAATGGCATTTTTCCCAATTTAAAACGAGATTAGTTTCTATGCATCTTTTAAGAACTAATGTCAAATTACCCAAACAATTATCAAATGAGTTCCCATAGACACTAAAATCATCCATAAATACCTCTATAATGTTCTCTATGTAATCGAAGAAAATACTTACCATGCACCTTTGAAAGGTGGCGGTTGCATTACAAAGGCCAAATGGCATGCGTCGATAAGCAAAAGTGCCAAAGGGGCATGTAAATGTCGTCTTCTCTTGATCTTCCAGTGCAATCACAATTTAGTTATAACCTGAAAATCCATCACGAAAACAATAGTGAGAATGGCCTGCTAAACGTTCAAGCATTTGATCGATAAATGGAAGAGGAAAATGATCTTTGCACGTTGTCGCATTGAGCTTGCGGTACTCTATGCACACTCGTTATCCCATTTGAATGCGAGTGGGAACTAAGTCATTATCTTCATTCTTTACCACGGTTATTCCGGATTTCTTAGGAACTACTTGGACTGGACTAACCCATTTACTGTCCGAAATTGGGTAGATCACACCAACATCTAACAACTTGATTATTTCCTTCTTCACTACTTCCATCATTGGTGGATTCAACCGTCTTTGCGCTTCTCTTGTAGGCTTCGATCCTTCCTCTAATAATATGCGGTGCATGCACATGGAAGGACTTATTCCTTTAATGTCAGCAATCGTCCAACCAATTGCCGTTTTGTACTCTCTCAACACGCAAACAAGTTTCTCTTCTTGCACCTTTGAAAGGTTGGCTGCTACAATCACGGGCAATGTGTCTCCTTCTCCCAAGTATAAATACTTGAGATGACTTGGTAAAGGCTTAAGCTCCAAGGTAGGGGCCTGAACAATGGAAGGTAAAAGTTTCTCATTAGATATGGGAAGAGAAATATAGGAGATTTCATACCTTGGATTTTTCTTTGGAAGCTCATCCAACATTGCTATAGTTTAATTTAGCTCTTCTCCCAACTCTACGTCTTCATTAAAACTTTGAGGTTCCTCGGTTGACAACCCATTCCATATTGCCACTTCTAATGGATCTTTACCCTTAAGCTCGAACATTTGCTGCGTTAAAGAATCAAGTACATCAATGGAAAAGCAATCATTGTCATCATTAGGATACCTCATTGCGTCAAAGATGTTAAATTGAATGACTTCCCCATCAAACTCTATTGTCAATGTCCCATTATGCACATCTATTTTAGTACGGGCTGTTTTCATGAATGGTCTCCCCAAAAGCAATGGCATGGTTTTCACAGTTGTTTCATCTTTCATGTCAAGCACGTAGAAATCCACTGGAAAAAAAAGCTCGTTTACCTACACCAAAACATCTTCTACAACTCCCTTTGGATAGACATTAGATCGATCAGCGAGTTGAATAACTACGCCGGTCTCTTTAAGAGTACCAAGATTTAAATCAAGATAAATTGAGTAAGGCATGACATTAATAGAAGCACCTAAGTCTAACATTGCTTTCTCAAACCTTGTGTTGCCTATGACGCATGGTATGGTGAAACTACCCAGATCTTTGCACTTTGTTGGAAGTTTCCTTTGCAAAACCGCTGAGACATTTTCTCCCCTGCTCACCACCTCGTTTCCCTTAAGTTTTCTCTTGTTGGTGCACGGTTCTTTTAGAAATTTTGCATAACATGGCACTTGCTTTATTGCATCCAACAAAGGAATGTTGACATGTACTTTTCTAAAAGTGTCCAAAATTTCTTGTTCATGTTCCTCATTCTTTGATGTGGCAAACCTGCTAGGAAAAGGCAAAGGAGGTTCGTAAGTATTAATAGGAACTTTAGATTATACCTTAGGTGGATGTTTTGCATTGGAAGAATTGGTTGGCAAATTTTCTGCACTTTTGAGCTGCTTTGTTCCACCTTGAATCAACTCATCTCCAACTTCTTTCTCATCATTTGGCTTCTTGTGAGTCTTCTCAAGTTGTCTACCGCTTCTCAAAGTAATGGCACTAGCATTTTCCCTAGGGTTAACCAAAGGTTGGGATGGAAGCTTTCCGGATCCATGCGCCTCTAATCTTCTAAGAGTAGTAGCCAATTGACTAACTTGGCTTTCCTCATTCTTGATTGACATTTTTGTTTCTTGTTGGAACTTGAGATTCTCTTGCTGAAATTGAAGAGAGCTAGTTGCTAATGAGTTTACCAAGTCCTCCAAAGACTTACCTTGAGGTTGGGAAACATTTTGGGGTCTTGCTTGGTACGGTTGTGGAGCTCGTGGGTAAGGGAAACCAGGTGGATTATTAGTGACAGCAGCTTGTTGATTTCCTCCATAGCTAAGATTAGGGTGATCCCTCCATCCTGGATTATAGGTATTGGAAAATGGATCATACCTTTGCCTTTGTTGTCCTTGGTATCCTCCCATGGCATTTACTTGTTCTGCATTTGTCTCTTGAAGGGTAGGACACATATCGATAGGATGTCCCACATTGGAGCAAATTCCACATGTCTTCACTTGTCCAATTGCAATTTGTTGCACAAGTGCAGTCAAATTATTCAATTGTTGCTCAAGATTATTAGATATCCCTACTTCATTTACCTTCCTTGGTGGTGGATCAGATCGAGTACCAAATTGTTGAGAGTTTGCTGCCGTGGTTGCAATTAAGTTCCTTGCTTTTGTAGGAGTTTTATCAACTAACACTCCTCCACTTGCTACATCTATCATGCTCCTCTCCATTAGCATCAATCCCTCATAAAAATATTGGAGAAGTAGTTGCTCACTTATTTGATGATGTAGACAACTAGCACACAATTTCTTAAACCTTTCCCAATATTCATATAAGTTTTCCCCATTGTATTGCCGAATCCCACAAATTTCTTTCCTAATGAGTGTGGCTCAAGATGCTGGAAAATACTTCTCCAGGAACAACCTCTTCATCTCATTCCAAGTAGTTATGGTTTCGGATGGTAGGTAATAAAGCCATTCCTTAGCGCTATCTACTAAAGAAAATGGGAACGCCCTTAACTTAACTTATTCCTCCGTTGTTCCATTTGGTTTCATACCCGAGCACACCACATGGAACTCCTTAAGGTGCTTGTTTGGATCCTCTCCCACTAAACCTCTGAAAATTGGTAGAAGATGAATCATCCCAGATTTAAGCTCAAAAGCTCCCCCTGCCGTATCATTGTATCGAATGCATAAAGGTTGTTGGTCAACGGTTGGTGCAGCCATCTCTTTGAGAGTTAGATTAGCCATCTCCTCTTGATCAGAAAAATTAGAAGAATCACTTGTTAGTGGAAGATCGGTATGGATTGCTTGATCGAGAGTTGATCTATGCAAAGGTTGTTTCGAATGAGTAATAGGTGGAATTAGATCAGAATGTCGATTCGATCTCAAATTGTATCGCGAGCTCATTCACTAAAAACACCTAGAACTCAAAAACAAAGAACAAATAAGAATTGAAAAATAAACAAAAAGTAAACAAATAATTAAGTTAATGAAAATCCCTGGCAACACGGCGCCAAAAATTGATGCGTGCAAATGCAACACCTAATTTTACCTCACTAAATTCTAATGCAAAGTCGTGCAGTAGCTCTTGGTAATGGTCTTTACCGCAGAGGATTTGTGAACTTAATTAATTATCTACTTCTAACGGGGTTTGTCACGAATTATAAAATCTCAACAAATACTAAAAAGAACTCAAAGCAAACAATGTAAATCAAGCAATTAATGATGATAGAGAAATCAATAAGAGAAATTGGATTGAAGGTTTATTCGCCACCACTAGACATGAATTACATAAAATAAAAGTACTCTTTAACTTTCTACCCTCTTAATCACATCACCGTAAAATACCAAACGTTGATAAGTTCTATCTCTCCATCGAGTCGTGGATTAGACACGATCATAACCCAATTCCCCTATTTATTAGATAACCTAGGATACGATCTCTAGATTCAAAGTAATAAAAGCATTAAGTTGCGAGAGACCTACTGAATCAAGGCTAAACTCGTATGGTCGGTTTAGTTATCTCGAGTGATTACCCCCTATGTATGCAAGAATACACTTTACCACTAGTTATTTAGGTTAATAAAGCAATTCCGTACTAAACAACCTAAATTGGCATTAATAGATTAATCCTAACTGTTAGAGTAGATGCCCTAGAGCCAATCAATTATTGTAGAATTGACTCTTTGTAATAATGTTCATTAATCAATAAAAGACTCGCGTAAATCATTATTATTGCAATATGTATTGATATATGTCCTTAGAATGGTAGAACCATGCCGAAGGTATCAAGTGTTTCAAATCTTGATAGTGAGAACCTTATGAGCACATATGGTGGGCATTCTAAGAACGTCCGTAGCCCCAGTATTATTATGAAGTAAGGGCACAGATAATACGGTAAGGCTATCATAGTGTTGAATGACCCTGTCAAAAGGCAATGACTGATCTCACTTGCCAAGGTTGTTTGGTGACAACCTGGTGAAACACATGGGTGCTTGCTGTAGGCGGATATACCGCAAAGAAGTTCACTAGATCCGACCCTCCACTGTGAGGATTCCATATGGATGGTAACCCCCAAAGGTCTATAGAACAAATCCTCTAACGAATGGTGGTGCATGTGATCCTTAGACTTGAGATCACCGGAGCGCCTTTATGCATCGGGACCAGGCGCTTTGACACCAACCTAATGCGCTTCTCAGTGTCAATACGGTGGTGATTGGCATCGAGGAGTGTATCAAGACTATGGTGGATTGACAGAGGATTCATCACTCCCGCACGGGAGAAGTTATCTCGTGGCAATTCAAGATATGGCAATGACATTAAAACTATGGCCATAGTGGGATTGAGTTGTTGCTCTATCCAGTTTCTAATACGGGTCATTGGTCCAGAAACTGAATACATAATATCGAGAGTAACCGAAGGTTGACACTATTTCTATGCCTTCGCCTCGTTTCCCAGATAACGATGATGAAAGAATCGAATTGTATGGTAACCATATCGTTGACGTAGCTTTTGGCTGAATCAATCTATCGGTGGCCATGATGCCTCATAGGGGCTAATCTTGGTGTCTGTGTATTAGTGAGACGATTAATTGGTGTTAATCGCGATACTATACACTGCCGATATGATGAGGAGCCTATGGGTCACACACATAGAAGATAATTTAAGACTCAAGAAGAAAGAATGGCGTTTTCGTCTTTTTAGGCGAAAGGGTATTTTGGTAATTTCACAGTGCAATTAAATTTGCTGAGGTCGTAGCCTTTATTTAATTTATTAGAAAAATTAAATAAGTGAAATTACGTTTAAATATGTGTTCGTACATATTTAAATATATTATCATTATTGTTAAATGTTAATATAGATTAAATATATATTAATTGATTTTAATTGAGATAATGATGGAAAATAAAATATCAAATTGGGAGTGTTAGGTAACATGGGGTGTTTGGGTTGGAGCCCAAGTCTATTCCATATGGGAATGGGGCAACTAAAGTTTTAATATAAAAGAAAAACTTTAATATTAAAAGTGTGTGATTTTTCATTATTGAATTTTTCTTTGAAAAAAAACACCGCAGCCCCTTTTGATAAACACTCCCACGGCAGAAACACTTTTGCTTAGAAATCAATTCAATTTGATTTCCTTTCTTCTCAATCTTAAAGCCAAAGAGGATCTAGCAAATCCCTCTTTGGTTCTTTTGTGATTGTCTTCGTGTGGACTGCGTGGGTTCTATCCTACATTTGGATCGGTAGCAAAACATTCGTTGAAAAATTTGGAGGAGCCTCCAACGTGCGTATGTTTTTCTAAACTCAGATTTATTTTCTACAGATTTTACTTTAATATAAATTGTAATTTTATACCCTTGATCTTGGCTCATGTAAATGATCCTTATATTATATTTGTTTTGTTTTCACTGCGTATATGGATCATTTACTAACAGTGGTATCAGAGCCTAGGGTACCAAATTTTACAATTTTTATGTGTATGGTTGATAACATGTATTTGATGATAATATGTTGCCATATTGAATCTGCGTAAAATCTGTCTTAAAAACATGTTTTAAGAAATTATTAATCGATTGATTTTTAATTTGTTGATGATCTGCATGTTTGGAATAATGATTGATGGATTTTTGTTGAGATCAATGTGTTTGGTTGATTGAAAAATCCGTTTAGAGTGTCTTTGGTTGCTGTATGAACATATCCGAGCTACGATTCCGTAAGCTCGTCGCGGCGATATAACCCATCGTCGCAGCGAGCGTTGTTCACGCTCACGCTGGTGATGAAACTAGTGCTTGCCGCGACAATCGTCCTCTGGACGAGCGCTGTATGAAAACAGCTTGGCGATATAACCCATCGCTGTGGCGATCGTCCTTAGGATGAGCACTGTACCAAATTGCCGCGACGAAGCGTGAACATCAAGTTACCAATGCACGCCACGGCGATCTAACTCATCGCCGCAGCAAGCGCACTTTCGAGTGTGTAGGGGGCTAAAATATAAAGTTTCAAAACTTTTGGACCAAACTGCAGTTCTATAAATTGTCAGGAGGTAAATGGTAATTAACCCACAAATTTCAAAAATTGATTGTTTTTGAAATGTATGCTTTATACTTGTTCGTATATTGCATGGTGCCCGGTATATGAGCCTTAGACCTAAGGGTGAATGTTTTAAAATATTTTTGGGTATGTATGGTTGTATAATTTATTAAATAGGGCCTGTGTGTCCTGCCTTTCTCCTATTCTCGATGTACACTCTCTTCTCATCTCATTCCCCTCGAATGTAAATCGAGGTTTCTAAATTTATTGATGTAAAGAATTTGTATAATTATTTATTGTAAATTTAGAATTATATTTTTGTAATGTACTTGAAGACGGAGCAAAAGATGAGGCAACCATACTTGAAGACTCAAGATGTTTATTTCAGAACCCCTAGGTGACCCACCGATTCCTCTAGGCTCGAGGAAATCGGAGTTGGGCCATGTACCGGCACGTTTTATATTATGTTTAGAATGCATGCTAAGGTTGAATGTTGAATAACATGCCAAACAATGTCATTCTAACAAAGATAATAATCCGGTAAGACATTAAATAACAAAACCGTCAATTAAAGTATATTAAGTCACGTAAGCCTTCCATCACCATGGTTTTAATCAAACCATTGTTCGTCGAAACCTTGTTTGCCAAAGTGAAGGGTACACTTATACCAGTGGGAGGTTAAAATGCATTGGAGTTTTCCTTAATGGTGATGGGTCGAATTAAAATGACGGTTTTGCTTGTTCACCAAAGCAAAGGTTGATAAACGTGTGTAATAGGCATAGTAGAGCAGTACACATATATTGTGTACGTGGTGACATGTAGTGTCCACCCTACTGATACTGAGAATCACACTTGAGGACGATGGCATGTAGTGACCATTGGATTGTGTGATTGGCTTGTTGGCTTTCTCACATTTGAGGTTGATAGTGGGAGCTATCATCTGGTGTGGATTAAGTTTGTTTGCCTACCTAATCAACTCATTTTGGCTTGTTCGCCAAAGCAAAGGTTTGAAATGGGCAGGATGGGATCTCGGTCCATAGGAAAGTCAACGGGCTTTCCCGAGTTAATGGTGAGGGCTATTGACTTGAGTAAAATAGTGGGAGCATCGTTTAATGAAAGACCATATTAAACAATAATAATGAACATGGTAATAACAGTTACTTTTTCTGCACTTGTAGATTCACTTAAAATTGAGCAAAATGATCCCAACATCATTGCGACAAATCATCGAATTGGGAGATAAATGGAATGGTGAAAATTTTGTTGACTGGTATAGAAGTATAAACAATATACTTCAGTCAAGCAATAGATTATACACCATTGAGCAAGCTCTATCACCAAAGCATGCTGATAGTTCTATCCATGAGACTGGGTATGTATATGTGAAGCATACACATGATGCAAAAGCAGAAATGACTAGATACATTGTGCTTGCATCAATGGCACCATTATGCGATGCAGTGCGTAAAATGGATTTAGCTTCTATTCTTCATTTTCTTCGAAGAAATGAAAAGCATATGGTGCTCGGTCATTATTCAGATATAGGATGGAAGAGGGTACCAAAATTGGCCATCATATACTCAAGTGGACCGAGTCTATGAACAACCTTGAGATTTTGGGATGTGGACTTAAAGAAGGTTTAGCAATAAACCTAATATTATAGTCCTTACTAGATTCTTATTCTCAATTTGTTTATGACTTTATTGAGGAAGATAAGAAGAATAACCTTTCTGAGCTTCTGGATTTGTCGAAGGCTATTGAGTCATGCATGAAAATGTCAGAAACATTGATGTTGGTTGAAGCCAACTCAAGTGAAAAGGAAAGGGCTCAGAAGTCATTGGAAAGAACTGTTGCAGAAAGGAAAGGCGTTTGTCCTCACTGTAGGAATCCCAACCATTGGAAGAAACATTACAAGGCCTTCCTAGCAAAAGGGAAGAAGAATGTTACTTCTTCGTCAGGTACATTCTTGAGATTAACTTCTCCCGTAAACATCTAGTTGACACAAGATGTGGTTCTCACATTTGATTGATGTGCAAGAACTACGGTAGAGTAGATTGCTCGTCGAGGGAGAGGTGGACCTACCAGTTGGAAATGAAGCACGTGCTGCTACATTTGTTGTAGGATCTTATCGTCTGATTTAGCCAATGGGCTTGTTTCTTAGAACTCATGGATCATTATGATTTTTTCTTCAGTTTCTAGAAATTATATTTTTGTGTCCACTTAGGAGTTTACTAATGGATATTGTATTTGAGTGTAAATAATATTCTTTATGGAACTGTTTCATAATAATATGTTCTTAAGAAAGACAATAAGGATAATCTCAAAAATGACAATTATGTCAACTTTGGCAAGTTGAGCTAAACATACCTAAAGGGATGTGGGATAGTATCACAACTCACCCCTCCTTATACACCCTAACACAATGGAGTGTCAGAAAGGAGGAATAGGACCTTACTTGACATGGTTAGGTCCATGATGAGTTTTAGTGATTTACCTATATTATTCTGGGGTTATGCCCTAAAGACTGCGACTCACTTTTTGAACCGTGTGTCGTCAAAGTCTGTAGATAAGACTCCATAAGAGCTATGGAGTGGGCGAAAGCCCAACTTGTCTTATCTAATGATTTGGGGTTGTGAAGCTTATGTTAAGAAATTGACTTCAAACAAGCTGGGCCCAAAATCCTGTAAATGTATATTTGTGGGGTATCCAAAGGAGACCAAAAGATATTACTTCTACCACCCGGAAGAGCACAAAATTTTTATTTCTCGCTCTGGTGTCTTCCTAGAAAAGGAATTTTTCAAAGAAGTACTAGTGGGAGAAAAGTAGAACTCGATGAAGTTCTAGAATCACAAGATATACTAGACGAAGGATGGAATGATGTGCCACAGGAAGTGGTTGAGCATCATGAGGAGGTTACTCCATAACTTGTGGATCAAAGTGAACCACCTCAGGTAGCACAAGAGCTACGTAGATCTGGGAGAGTACACCATGAGCCTAAGAGATACGGTTATCTCATGACTCAACATGGTGACGTACTAGTCTACCAAGACGATGAACCCAGAACCTACGAAGACGCTATATCGGATCCCGATTCTATTAAATGGCTTGAAGCCATGAAATCTAAGATGGACTCCATGTACCAAAACCAAGTGTGGTCTCTGATGGAACCACCTGAAGGGGTAAAACCCATAGGGTGTAAATGGGTCTTCAAGAAGAAGACTGACATGGATGGCAATGTGCATACTTATAAAGCACGACTGGTTGCCAAAGGTTTCAAACAAATTCATGGCGTTGACTATGAAGAAACCTTTTCGCTGGTTGCCATGATTAAATCCATCTGGATTATGCTTGCAATTGTCAGATATCATGACTATGAGATTTGGCAAATGGATGTCAAAATCCGCTTTCCGAACGGAAACCTTGAGGAGGATGTGTATATAACACAACCTGATGGTTTCGTTCTTGATAGTCAAGTGAATAAGGTATGCAAGTTGCAGAGATCCATTTATGGACTCAAGCAAGCTTCAAGGAGTTGGAACATTCATTTTGATAAAGCCGTAAAAGAATTCGGTTTTATCTAGAACGAAGATGAGCCATGTGTTTACAAGAAAGTGAGTAGGAGTGCAGTAGCATTCCCAATATTGTATGTCGATGACATACTTCTGATCGGGAATGATATACCGAACTTACAGTCGGTAAAGACTTGGTTATCCAAGTGCTTCTCTATGAAGGACTTATAGGAAGTAGCCTACATCCTTGGAATAAAGATCTATCGTGATAGATTGTTTAGGTTGCTCAAACTAGGTCAAAGTACATAGACAAGGTACTGAACACATTCAGTAAAGAAAAAAAATCCAAGAAGGGATTTCTTCCGATTGCATATGGTGTCTATCTCTGCAAGGATATGTGTTTTTAACCACACAATGAGAGAGATAGAATGAAGAGGATCCTACATGCTTTAGCAAGTGGATCCATCTTGTATGCTAAGATTGATATCTAATATGCATTCAGCAGTTGTAGTGGATATCAATCAGGCTCAAGTGAGCAATATGTTATGTTCTTAGATTGATGTCTTATGTGCATTTAGCACTAGTAGAAGATATCAACTAAATCCAAGTGAATGACACTCGGTGAGTGTCAATGGACATTCTTAAGTACTTGAAAAGGGTTTAAGAATATATATTCTTGGATTATGAAGGAAAGATGAGCTCATTGTAAGAGAATACAATGACGCTATTTCCAAACGGGAAAAGGATGATTATAGTTCGCAATTTGGGATTACACATTTTTGTCTCAATGTAACTACAGTCATGAGTTGGAAGAACTTGAATCAATGTACTGCAGTGAGTTCTACAATTAATGCTAAGTGTATCGCATTTTAATGCTGTTGTGTAGGCGGTTTGGATCAAGAAGTTCATTACTGAACTTGATTTGATTTCAAGCATTGCTAATCCAGTATAGTTGTACTGCGATAACAATGGAGCCATTGTTGTGGCGAGAAATCACGTCCTCACCAAAGAATCCAAACACTTTTTTTAGTTGATTCAATCGATCCAAGGATCGATAAGAAAGGAATGCAGATTTGCGTAATACCTACCAACCCACTATTAAAGTTTCTATTGTAGCGTAAGCATGATGGGCACTTGGGTCATTCAATGTTGAGTGCATGAATGATCGGCTATAGTGTACACTGGGTCATTCAAAGGTGTTGAGTGCATCAATGATTGGCTATAGTGCAAGTGGGAGATTGTTAGAGTAGATGCCCTAGAGCCAATCAATTATTGTAGAACTGACTCTTTGTAATAATTTTCATTAATCAATAAAAGGCATTTTATTATATATCGCATAAATCATTATTATTGCAATATGTATTGATATATGTCCTTAGAATGGTAGAACCGTGCTGAGGGTATCAAGTGTTTCAAATCTTGATAGTGAGAACCTTATGAGCACATATGGTGGCCATTCTAAAAACTTCCGTAGCCCCAGTATTATTTTGAAGTAAGGGCACGTATAATACGTAAGGCTATCATAGTGTTGAACGACCCTCGTCAAAGGCAAGGATCGATCTCACTTGCCAAGGTTGTTTGGTGACAACCTGCTGCAACACATGGGTGCTTGCTGTAGGCGAATATACAGCAACAAGTTCACTAGACTGACCCACCAGAGGATTCCATATGGATGGTAACCCCAGTGTCTATGAAACAAATCCTCTAATGAATGGTGGTGCATGTGATCCTTAGACTTGAGATCACCAAAGCGCCTTGTGCACCGATTGGTGCAGTTTGACACTAGCCTAATACAGTTCTTTTCGTAGTCCACCAATACGGTGAGGATTGGTGCATCAAGGAGTGTATCAAGACTATGGTGGATTGACAGAGGATTCATCACTCCTGGGTACGGGAGAAGTTATCTCACGGCGCAATTTAGTATATGGCAATGACATTAAAACTATGGCTACAGTGGGATTGAGTTGTTGCTCTATCCAATTTCTAATACAGGTCATTGGTTCAGAAATTGAATACATAATATCGAGAGTAACCGAAGTTGACACTATTTCTATGCCTTCGTCTCGTCGAGATAACGGATGATGAAATGGTCGAATTGTACGGTAACCATATCGTTGATAGGTAGCTATTTTGCTGAATCCGAATCTATCGGGTGGCCATGATGCCTTGCTAGGGGCTAATCTTGGTCTGTGTATTAGTGAGACGACTAATTGGTGTTAATCGCAATACTATACACTGCCGATATGATGGGGAGCCTATGGGTCACACACATAGAAGATAATTTAAGACTCAAGAAGAAAGAATGGCGTTTTCGTCTTTTTAGGCGAAAAGGTATTTTGGTAATTTCATAGTGCAATTAAATTTGTTGAGGTCGTAGCCTTTATTTAATTTATTAGAAAAATTAAATAAGTGAAATTACGTTTAAATATGTGTTCGTACATATTTAAATATATTATCATTATTGTTAAATGTTAATATATGTTAAATATATATTAATTGATTTTAATTGAGATAATGATGGAAAATAAAATATCAAATTGGGAGTGTTTGGTAACATGGGGTGTTTGGGTTGGAGCCCAAGTCTATTCCATATGGGAATAGGGCAACTAAAGTTTTAATATAAAAGAAAAACTTTAATATTAAAATTGTGTGATTTTTCATTATTGAATTTTTTTCTTTGAAAAAAACACCACATCTTTTGATAAACATTCCCACTAACTGTACTTTTGCTTAGAAATCAAATCAATTTGATTTCCTTTCTTCTCAATCTTAAAGCCAAAGAGGATCTAGCAAATCCTCTTGGTTCTTTTTGTGATTGTCTTCGTGGACTGCGGGTTCGATCCTACATTTGGATCGGTAGCAAAACATTCGTTGACAAATTTGGAGGAGCCTCCAACGTGCGTATGTTTTTCTAAACTCAGATTTATTTTCTGCAGATTTTACTTTAATATTAATTGTAAAATTATACCCTTGATCTTGGCTTATGTAAACGATCCCTATATTATATTTGTTTTGTTTCCGCTGCGTATATGGATCATTTACTAACACTAATGATTTAATTGGCCACTTAAACAATTAAGACAATCTATCTAAACCCTGGTGCAACACATGGGTGCCTCCTGTAGGCGAATATACCGCAACAAGTTCACTGGACTGACCCACTAGAGGATTCCATATGGATGGTAACCCCAGTGTCTATGGAACAAATCCTCTAATGAATGGTGGTGCATGTGATCCTTAGACTTGAGATCACCAAAGCGCCTTGTGCACCGATTGGTGCAGTTTGACACTACCCTAATGCGCTCTTTTTCGAGTCACAATACGGTGGTGATTGGCTGCATCGAGGATTGTATCAAGACTATGGTGGATTGACAGAGGATTCATAACTCCTGGGTACGGGAGAAGTTATCTCACGGCGCAATTTAGTATATGGCAATGACATTAAAACTATGGCCACGTGGGATTGAGTTGTTGCTCTATCCAGTTTCTAATACAGGTCATTGGTTCAGAAATTGAATACATAATATCGAGAGTAACTGAAGTTGACACTATTTCTATGCCTTCGTCTCGTCTCGATAATGGATGATGAAATGGTCGAATTGTACGGTAACCATATCGTTGATAGGTAGTTATTTTGCTGAATCCGAATCTATCGGGTGGCCATGATGCCTTGTTAGGGGCCAATCTTGGTCTGTGTATTAGTGAGACGATTAATTGGTATTAATCGCAATACTATACACTGTCGATATGATGGGGAGCCTATAGGTCATACACATAGAAGATAATTTAAGACTCAAGAAGAAAGAATGGCGTTTTCGTCTTTTTAGGCGAAAAGGTATTTTGGTAATTTCACAGTGCAATTAAATTTGCTGAGGTCGTAGCCTTTATTTAATTTATTAGAAAAATTAAATAAGTGAAATTACGTTTAAATATGTGTTCATATATATTTAAATATATTATCATTATTGTTAAATGTTAATATATATTAAATATATATTAATTGATTTTAATTGAGATAATGATGGAAAATAAAATATCAAATTGGGAGTGTTTGGTAACATGGGGTGTTTGGGTTGGAGCCCAAGTCTATTCCATATGGGAATAGGGCAACTAAAGTTTTAATATAAAAGAAAAACTTTAATATTAAAATTGTGTGATTTTTCATTATTGAATTTTTCTTTGAAAAAAAACACCGCAGCCCCTTTTGATAAACATTCCCACGGCAGAAACACTTTTGCTTAGAAATCAAATCAATTTGATTTCCTTTCTTCTCAATCTTAAAGCCAAAGAGGATCTAGCAAATCCCTCTTTGGTTCTTTTGTGATTGTCTTCGTGTGGACTGCGTGGGTTCTATCCTACATTTGGATCGGTAGCAAAACATTCGTTGACAAATTTGGAGGAGCCTCCAACGTGCGTATGTTTTTCTAAACTCGGATTTATTTTCTGCAGATTTTACTTTAATATTAATTGTAAAATTATACCCTTGATCTTGGCTTATGTAAACGATCCTTATATTATATTTGTTTTGTTTCTGCTGCGTATATGGATCATTTACCAACACTAATGATTTAATTGGCCACTTAAACAATTAAGACAATCTATCTAAACCCTATTCACAGAGAAATAATCACATAACTAAGAGGGATCAAAAGATAAAAAGATGTAGATTTTATTGACCACAAGACATGTCTAGGGTTTTGAAATCACCCTCAATCACAAAAGAATTAGTTCTTCATGAATAAATATGAGAACATCATTGTATTATTCATAACAAATAATAATAACAAAGAAGAAGAAAAACTTAGTGAAACTTGGTTGGATTAATGAAGTTGATGATGATCTCCTCCAATTCTTCTTCTCCAACCCTTCTTTAATCTGCCTTTTTCTTCAGTTCTTCAATAATCTTTGTTCTCTCTTTTCTTTATCTCTAAAAGAATTCCCCATTAAATAATGCTAAAAGACTTCTATTTATATCCCACAAGGGTTAGGGTTTTGTTTTCCTTAATTCTAGTTAGTTTAGGACTCTTAAAACCCTATTTTCCTAGTCAAAAATGGAGGAGAAGTTCCCAGCTGTCGTGACTGTGCCGCGGCACTGTGCTGTGGCATAGTAGCTACTGGAAAAAGTGTGTCGCGGCACAGTAGCTACAGGTCTTCTTCCCGCATCATTCCACTGTTCTTCAGAGATGGTGATTTTTGGACTCGATAACGATGAAATTTCGAAAAGTGGTAAACATGTGAAATGTAGCCCTTTGAATCAGCTTTCCAACGTTTTAAGAATCGTCTTAATCAAAGTTCTACATCGCAAGATATTCTCAAAATACCGAGGCATGCTCAAGCTGGAACGTAATCTAGAATCTTCTCTTTACTTCAACTTCCATAACTTCTTCAATTCAACTCCGATTCTCGATCTGTTTGTTTCCAATCATCAAAAATTTTCTTGCGAACATCATCTCTCATCCGAATATTATTTTCGAGACTTATTCCCTGAAAACACAACAAAAATACCGTGATCCCGAAAAGTGCTTTTATGAAACAATTAAGTTAATTCATGCGAATTAATCCTAATTTCCAACAAATGATACCTATAAACCACTAAGTATAAGTGTATTTTCAAGCACTTATCATTGGGTGATGCATTGTTACTACAACATGCATAAATAGCAAGTGCACTAGTTGCACAAAGTAATAAAGTGATGAGTGAGTATCGTTCCCACGAGGATTGGTTGCTAAGCACTAAGTTTTTCTACGCTTTCAAGTTGAGCAATCGAGTTGTTTGGATTAATGGGAGAAAATTAAACTTAAAACTAAAACAAAATTTCTAAATATTCAAAGCCAAATTATGAAAGCAAGATTTAAAAACAAGGTAATATCAATTTAAAACAACAGGTAGGGTTTTGACTTCATTCAGACTCTATGGATTAAACCTACAGATGATGCTATTTCCATATTCACATGCATTGATTGTAAATCGAATTCTCTAAACAGTAAACATACCTTCTCAGGCTATGTTTTCCTACTTTTCCCCTATTAAAACTTCCGCACCCCAACAATTTGAAGATTAATAGTTCTAAGCTCATTAAGCACCTAGAATCCTAGATTTATTTCATTGATTCTTAAATCTATCTCTAGCATTTAATACTACAATGGTGATTACCCAATAAGCTTAACATGAATCATTTCTCAATCTCATCATGTTCATCAATTAAAAACAATAAATCCAGAATAATCACACAATCTTTGCACTAGCATATGAAAATAATAAAAATCAATTGCTCAATCCATGAGAATCCGAACTACATCAAAACCCTAACCCAAAAAGGGTTAGTTCATAGCTAAATCCATACAATAAGCAAGAAAAAAAATAAACACAAAGTTCAACATAATAAAAATGAGAGAAAAGACAAGAGATCTCCCTTAATTGAAGAATCCACCGGAGTTAATCTCAAATCTTCTCACTTTTCAACACAAATTGCCAAATCTCAAACTAAGAAGATGAAAAAGTCAGTTTCTAGACTAAGGAAAACGTGACCTTCCCTCTCAAAATGGTAAAGTTTCGCTTTATACCTCGCCCAAAAACCTAAAACTTTGCCTAAAATTGAAACTGTGCGTTTTAAAGAAACTGAAAACTGCAGAGACGAAGTGAAATGGATTCTTGTGCGTGACTCATTTCGGTGCGGCGAAGAACAAACTTCGCCAAGGTGAACCTCCATGAAGAACTCTGAAATTACAGAATTGCCCTCCGCTTTCTTCTTTGCTTGAATCTTCGATCTTCGATGCTCTCCCATGGGAACAAGCTTCATAGTGCTTCACTCTGCTTCAGAACTCTCCCAAATTCTTAGATCCGCTTACTTCGACTCCGTTTCACCCACCC
Source organism: Pistacia integerrima (assembly GCA_026225825.1). Lineage (NCBI taxonomy): Eukaryota > Viridiplantae > Streptophyta > Magnoliopsida > Sapindales > Anacardiaceae > Pistacia > Pistacia integerrima. Next base: position 13,135,958 of record CM047744.1, read on the forward strand.
GCTCATTATTTGCTCAAAATGTCCATTTTAGCCTGAAACATAAAATGTAAAGAAATGAGTAGCAATTCAGGTATAAATGAACTAAGAAGTATCTAAAATCCAGCCTAAAAGCCTAATAAAAACAATATAATTCTTAGATTATCAAATACCCCCAAACTAAAGACATGCTTGTCCTCGAGCATCAGGTACAAAACTCAAAGAAAGAAAACAATAAAAAATAAAACACGGCACAATAAGACTGGAAATGAACAACAAGAATTAGACTCCACTCAACATACGAATTGCCTAGAATTTATACAGGTCTCAAAGATTGTTGAAAAATTATTACTAGAAAAATGTTTAACACTCCAAGAAGTTATAAGTAACATCGACTATCTTTCTCTATTGGTCCCCTGAGTAGGTGATCCCCACTTCAATCCACCTTCTGACTTCCTGGATTATTTTGTGCAGAAATGTAAAGTTTATCAAATGGCGGCAGATTCCATAAGCCTAAATATCGAACTACTCTCCACTAATGAGGATTAGACATCGCTAAGAATCAACAGGTATTTGTAGGCTTATAATGTTAGGCTCGGGTAGTGGGCTCCAAAGGAAAGGAAAGGATAAACAAATAAGAGAACTTGGTTTCCTTAAAGCAAACACTAAGATTTAATCCAAATCCCACTTCTTTTCTCAACCATCATTCAAAATGTCAACCATTTAACAACCTTCAACCATGAACAATTCTTATTGTTGCTATTGTCACTACAAGAATTTAGGCTTCTCATAATAAAATAATTTGTCACTATAAATATCAAAATTATGACCATTTCGCTAATGTGAGGAATTGTATTGGTCACCAGGTTGGTCACATTAAGCTCGTACTCTTAAGTATATGGTGACAAAAAAGCGTTTTGTCACCATAGCTTAATTATTTATTGTGACGATAATAATTTGTCACTTTAAACTAATTTATTGTGATAAATTATTTACAATAGAAGGTAATTTTTATCAATATAAGTAATATTTTGTCATTTACATTTAAAGACCAAATAATAAGATTTATGGTGAGAAAATAATATATTATGACAAAATTGATTTTGCCAAAATTGTAAATAGTGACTAAATTATTTTCTCATAATTTTAACAGTGACAAAAATTTATGTGTCAGTGACTTTACTGTAACAACATTTATTTTGTCACATGTTTGTTTTTATGACAATATTATTTGTCAAAAATTGAAGTGACTAAAATAATTTTGTACAAAATTTAATAGCATGGCAAATAATTTTTTAGTCATAAATAATTAGTCGAGTCCTTATAGAGCTCGAATTAGAGCTCAAAATGCATTTTCAAACCACTTATTACATAAATTGGAGAATTCAACATCAAATAATATGAGGCTGAATGCAATGCATTATATAAATTAACACGTTCAACTTTAAAGCTTACAAACAAAAGAAATGAAGGTTTCAACAAAGCCATTAGATTTAGATCTAATGTTAATAATTCAACAAAGCCATCTCTTATAAATTTACACATTCTCCACTAATATGGAGACAAAAATGAACACAAGTCAGCATATCCTCCATGAAGAAAAACAATATCCTCAAACCTACCCGCTCGTATAAACATGAAGAAAGTAAGATTAAGATGGTCATGTTTCTGCATCATAGACTTCATCACCCGCACAAAAACCGTAATGAAGAAAAATATAGCATTAAACATAAAATGAATTTAGTAATTGGTGCAATGTGATGTACCTCAAGAGCCATTCATTCTGGGCTACCCTTCAACGATAGCTCATATGGATATGATAATCCAATAAGCTAAATACAAAAAAGACCTCCATATAGATGCAAAGAAGCAATATAAATTCAACCAATGGACCATAAATCAAGCAGGACTCCACAGAGCATGAAAGCAATCAAAACAAGATCAAAGAATGTGTAACCAAGCAAAGCATATCCAATGCCTTTGTTTCCACCAAAACAAAAACTTAGAGAAAAGCAAACCTGCAAAAGAAAACAATTCCATCATTTATCTCGGTAATATGCACTAGCAATTAGCAAGTAAAGAGATGTAGAATACAACAACGAAAAGTTATTAATATTTTAATAAAAGAAATTTCGTTCAATGAACTTCCTTAAAATCATTCCACACCACTGATGTCTTAGCTCTCTTTTTTCTTGCAAATGGATTAACGTCACCCTCTTCGTTACCAACAGTTGCAATGGTTTCAATAGTTTCTTCACTATATTTCTTATGGGTTTCTTTATTGTGATAAAATATTTTGACAGTATATTTTTTAGTCACTGTATATTCTCTTTGTCATACTTAATGTGATGTTTCTTTATTTTGTCATAATACCTGTATTACTTATGAAAAAATAACATTTGACATAATTAATTTTGTCACAATATAATATATTTCTTGTAGTGTGTAATGCAATTCTCAAACTAATAATTTTTTTTTTTTTTTTTTTTTACATCAATTGAGGTTAATTACCTTTCTTATTTTTCTAGCCTTTCTCACAAACCCCAAACTATTCTTTTAGTTCATTCACACTACTCTTCAAAGGGTTCCTTGTGTTTGCAATTAAGTCCAAAAATTCTCCTAAAGGGTATGATTATGTGTTTAGGGTAATTGGATTGAACAAATTTTGGTTTGCCAAAAAATAAAAAGCAATGAAAAATCTCTTAAAGGTTCAAATGGGTGACTAGGGAACAAAATTCATTCGTGGGTTGGCTGGAAAGGCTCAAACGTTCCGAAAAATGCCTAAATCATTTCCTCACCAATGTCTATTCCTAGAATTTCGCCTCAAGCATTTCTCCACTAGGTTCTAGAATCCACTAACATTATCAAACTTTACCTAACCACATAAAATGAATCTAAGCATGCCGAAATAAATGAAAATGGTGGTTGAACCACTCAACAAACTTCAATCAAAATTCAGCAATAAACATAAACTTGAAGCAATGCTTAACATTTTTCAACAATAAAAATCCCAACAACCCTAATCTCATCATTGATTTATACAATTCATCATTGGCATACACAACAAATCATAGAAACAAAATAAAATAAAAAGTTCAAAAATTCTCAAATTTTTCCTACCCCCAAACTAAAGATGGCATTGTCCCCAATGTCACATTATGCACAAATTAGGAATAGAAAAACAAAATGTGTAAAAGTACGAGATAGTTCCCTGATTTAATCCGCAAAGTTGAAGTTTCGCCCACAGCAGGTGTACACCCTTGCCCTTGACTTTTTCATCACCAAAATCTGTAAAAACAATTGAAAACTGTGGTGTCCACTGTGTTAGAAAAATTCACAAACTAATATGGAAATATTACAACCCGAAGCTCGTCTTTTCAACTAAAAAGTTCAACACAAATTTAAACTAAACTAAAAACAATCCAAAAACAAACACAAACAAATCAAAAATCAGTTCAAAGTTCCACAATACCCTTGGGAACAATAAACCAAAATAAAAAACAACAAAAACAAAAATACAAAAACAAAAGTGCCCTTCGCATTCGCGACCTCCCTCGCCTCCCTCGGCGCCCGCCCCCTCTTTTGATTCTGGAGCCCATCCATTCATTTGAATCCCAGTCAGCCCATTGGAATGCTGAAGTATCAATATCTAGCTTCTGGCAGCAGCTTTGTTGCAAATTATAGATCATTGAGTGCATACGCGCCATTCTGCGTTTTGACATCGTCCTCATCCGACCCATGATACTGGTGCATCATTTCCTTCATAAAAGTAGCTATGGAATGATGATGTGGCAGCCCCTCCCCAAGTGCGGTTCTCTGTTGTTTTGTCCGACGCTAGGTTGCTTCATCGTCGGACGTTTCAAGGTTGCCTTGGTGATAATAGTCGAGTCGGAGGATTCGGGGCAGCATGGATCGCTGGTTCATCATCAGTCTTCTTCGAACCCTGCTTTGAGGCACAATCTTTGTAATGAGCGTGGGGAATGGGAAACCCGCTTTTGCCCCTTGCCCCTTGGAGCTGCATTCTTGATCTGTTCGGGAATGATGTTCCCCACATCAATTTTTTTTCCCCTATGGCAATGGAATAGAGAAGCAATGTCTTTTCATAAGTTAACCTTGTGGCTATAATGCGTCTCCCTCCGAATCCGCGCACTCACAAAATATTGCCACAACCGAGGCCATCGTAGTTCCGGGGATTTGTTCCTTGATAGACTTCTTTCCTTTCTTCAAACCTCCCAAGTGGTACCTGGTTTTGTTAAGACCGGAAGTATTACATCATCATCAAATCGTTTCGACTTCCACTCCGTATACTCATCACGGGAGATTTTAGGTAATTCAAAGAATTTATTGATCTCCTAAACATCAAACAGTATATCAATCCCCCTCACATAGACAATCCCCTCATTACACTCAGGGAGGTTGGCATAGAACTCTCTCACAATCGGTTATACAGCCGCATGCTCGGGTTGACTCATAAATACCTCCCAAAGTCTCCCTTGACTCCATTCGTTAGCATGGTCAGTGGTCAATCCACGCTTCGCAATGAATCCTTTATCCATTCTTTGGGCTGCTCCTTCGTACCGTTGCCGAGCGTTGTCACTTATAAACCAATTGTCCACTTTCTTCCCCTTTCTTTTACCTTTGGATTGTACTTTGACCGGTCATTTTTTTCACAACAAATTAAACTCACAAATTCAATTCTAAACACCGTACGAACAACCACACTTAATCCTGCACAAGCATCACAACTTCCAAAAACTACAAAATGACCCCCAAACTACGATTTTTCCGCAATCAACCAAATACTTCAAAAATCAAAATCCACACTCCTCAATATCACACAATGCAAAATCAACACTTCCTCCAACACAAAATTAACACACAAAATCACCAAAATCCACAACTCAACCACAATCAATATTTTCAGATCCACAAATCTAAACATGGAAAAGTTCGATTAAAAGCTTAGGGAACTTGAAATCTTGCCAAAACAATGGAGTATTTGCCACCAATTTAGCCTAAAATCACCTAGATTGCAAAAACCCCCAATTTCTTGAACCCAAAATTTCCTTAAATTTTTCGCAAAGATCTTGGTTAGATCGAGTTGTGTTTGTGTTTGGGATGGTTTAGGAGTTAGAAGAAGTGATGGAAATTCACTGGAAAGGATCAAGATTGAAAGTGAAAATTTTTTCTCTCAAATGTGTTTGAAGGGTGGCGTGAAAAATGAAGAAAATAAAGTGGGTATTTATATAAAGTAGACTTCGCCACAAGAAGCTTTTTCTTTCGCGCGATTTTAAGTTCATCGGAAGCTCGAATCTAGGGTTTTTTTAAAAACCCAGTCGATGTCGCGGGAAAGACAAATTCTTCGCTGCGGCGAAAAATTACAATAACAAAATTCTTCGCCGTAGCGAAAAATTACAGAGACGCACCGCCTCGACGAAGTCTGGGACTTTTCGATTCAATTTTTCCCCAAATGTAGGGGCCTTTAGCGCGAAGAACAACCCGGGCCACGGCGAAAACTGGACAATTCCATTTTCTGCCTTGATTCGATAACTCACCTGAAACACCCAAAAACACACAAATTAGACTTCATCTAAAATTATAGGAAAACTAAACAATTAAAAATAACAACAACAACTGAAAACACTTGGGTTGCCTCCTAAGGAGCGCTTGTTTATAGTTGGAAAGCTCGACTCTTTTAAGTTCTCATGTTGGAATGTTGAGTCGGAGAGGACTTGACTGCAACTCATCACTCTGTCGATGTATGGCTTTAACCTCTGGCCATTGACCTTAAATGTGCCTTTTTCTTCATGTGACACCTCCACCGCTCCAAATGGGTAGACTCTTGTAACTATAAGGGTGCGGACGATCTTGACCTAAGTTTTCCTAGGAAAAGCCTAAGTCTAGAGTTAAACAACAACACTTTCTGACCCATTTCGAAGTTCTTCTTCCGATATGCTTGTCATGCCACTTCCTTGGTCTTTTCTGCACATTCTAGCATTCTCATAAGCTTCTTGATGGAACTCATCGAGTTCATTCAAAGTTAGGATCCTTTCTTCCCCAGCAGCTCGTAAATCCATGTTGAGCTGCTTTATTGCCCAATAGGCCTTATGCTCAAGTTCTACCGGCAAGTGACATGTCTTCCCATAAACCATCATGAATGGAGACATTCCAATCGGAGTCTTAAATGCAGTTCGATATGCCCATAATGCATTATCCAATTTTCGTGACCAATTTTTCCTAGATGCATTTACTGTCTTTTTCTAAAATTCCCTTCAGGGCCTTCTTCTGTGACGTCCACTTGCCCGCCGGGTCGTGGGATGGTAAGGTGTTGCAACTCTATGTTTTACCCCATACTTTCCCAACAGGGCATCAAATTGCCTATTGCAAAAGTGCGATCTTCCATCACTAATGATTGCCCTTGGTACTCCAAATCTTGAGAAAATATTATTTCTTTTCACAAAATTAATCACTACCCCCGGCATCATTAGGGACTATGCAATCGCTTTCCACCCATTTTGATACGTAATCCACGCCTACCTTTTAAAATGTATGTGTTCCTAAAGAATTTGGGAAGCGGCCCCATGAAATCAACTCCCCACACATCAAACAGCTCAACTACAAGGATATTGTTCAACGACATCTCATCCCTCTTTGAAATATTATCACTATGTTGACATTGGTCGCATTCTTGAACCATCCGAAAAGAATCCTTAAAAAGTGGCGTTCGTGAAACCCTGATTGAAGAACCCTTGCCATACGCATAGCTCTTCTAAAATGGCCACCTACTTCCCTCTCATAACAATGCCTTAGAATAATTTCCATTTCCTCTTCCAGCACACACCTACGTATCATCTGATCAGCCCAGTTGGTTCTATAAAGGAATGGTTCTTCCCTGCAAATAGTATTTCAAATACGAAAAACTTCCTCTTTTGTTGAAGGTCATGCAATGGGGGAGCACTCTTGCTGACAAGTAGTTTGCAAAATCGGCATACCACGGTGCTTCCTCCACTCTCATCAATTTCTCATCTGGGAAAGTTTCTCTGATTTGGGTTTCTTCTTCATTTCCCTAAATTGGTCGTTCAATCCTTGACAAATGGTCCGCTACCACATTTTCTGACCCTTTCTTATTTCATATCTCCAACTCAAACTCTTGTAGCAATAGGATCAATCTTATCAGCCGAGGTTTCGCTTCTTGCTTTGCCAACAGGTGCTTGAGTGCCGAATGGTTCGTGTAGATTATCACCTTGGCACCTAACAAATATGAACAAAATTTATTAAAAGCAAAAACCACAGCCAGCAATTCTTTTTCAATGGTAGTGTAATTCAATTGTGCATTAGTAAGTGTTTTCCTAGCATATTGAATTACATGCAACACTTTGTTTTTCCGCTGTCCTAACATTGCTCCTAAAGCAAAATCACTAGCATCACACATCAATTCAAATGGTAGTCCCCAATTAGGGACTGCAATAATAGGTGCAGATAAAAGTATTTTCTTTAGAGTTTGAAAAGCATGCATGCATTCATCATTAAAATCAAAAGCAACATCTTTAATCAATAAATTGCAAAAGGGTTTAGAAATCTTAGAAAAATCCTTGATGAATCTGTTTAAAATAAAACCCTTGCATGCCCCAAGAAACTTTGAATCCGCTTTAACATTGGGAGGGTGGTGGCAGCTTTTCAATCACGTCCGTCTTTGCTCGATCCACTTCTATTCCGTCTTTAGAGATTTTATGACCAAGCACTATCCCTTCCTGGACCATGAAATGACACTTTTCCCAATTGAGCACCAAGTTCGTCTCCTAACATCGTTGCAAAACAAACGAAAGATTAGATAAACAATGATCAAAGGACGAACCAAATACAAAGAAGTCATCCATGAAGACTTCTATAAATCTCTCCACCATATCACCAAAGATCGACATCATGCATCTTTGAAATGTGGCTGGTGCATTGCATAACCCAAAGGGCATCCTTCAGTAAGCAAATGTGCCATATGGACAAGTGAAGGTCATCTTCTCTTGGTCCTCAAGAGCGATGGCAATCTGATTGTACCCTGAATAACCATCCAGGAAACAGTAGGAAACATGTCCGACCAATCTCTCCAACATCTAATCAATGAAAGGGAGAAGGAAATGATCCTTCCTTGTCGCTTCATTTAATTTTTGGTAATCAATGCACACTCTCCAGCCTGTGACCATCCTTGTTGATATCAATTCATTGCTCTCATTCTTTACCCACCCGTGATACCTCCCCTTCTTTGAACCCACTGCACCGACTCACCCATGGACTATCGTAAATGGGATAAATTATTACCGCATCTAGAAGTTTCACCTCCACCTTTCTCACCACTTCCTTCATCGAAGGGTTCAATCTTCATGTGGGTTGAACTCTAGGCTTTGATATCATCCCTCTATAAGTATCTTATGCATGGAAAAAGATGGAGGGAGATGCCTCTAATGTCCGAAATAGTCCATCCAATTGCTGATCGATGTTCTCTCAAAACCTGAATCAATCGCTCTTCTTCCAAGTTGCCCAACTTTGAACTAATTATTACTGGGAATGTTTTCGAATCCCCAAGATACATGTATTTGAGGTGGGAAGGCAAGGGTTTCAATTCAAGCTTTAGAGGTTCCTCATTTCTTTCCTTTGCCTTCTCATTCTCATAATCAAATTCCTCAAATTCAAGATCTTGGTTTTCATCAATCGGTTGAAGTGCTTCCAACAATCTAGCACATTCATTCTTTTTCGATTCCTCTACCTCTTACCTTGCTTCTTGATTGTGCAATACATGCTTCTAGAGGTAGTTGTGTAGTGTTCCCTCTTAATGGTCTCCCGCTACTAGTTTATCCACCACATCAACACTAAAGCATGAATCTGTCTCAGATGGAAACTTTATAGCCTCCAACACATTGAATGTTACTGTTTCATCATGAACCTTTAACAGTAACTTTCCTTCTTGCACATCTATGAGTGCTCTTCCTGTGGCTAGAAATGGTCGGCCCAAAATAAGAGGCATTTCCTTATCCTCCTCCATGTCCAATACGACAAAATCTGCCGGAAAGATAATCTTGTCCACCTTTACCAACACATCTTCAACTATACCCTGTGGATGTTTTATGGACCTATTCCCAGAAGTTGCAACGACATGGTCGTTGGCTTCACTTCACCAATCCCCAATCTCCCTCCCCAAAATGGGGCAAAAAGGCATTAAATTGATGCTAGGCAACCTAAATCACATAAAACTCGATCAAAAGTAATATCTTCTATAATGCAAGGAATAGTAAAACCCTCCCTAGATCTTTGAGTTTCGGGTACTTCTTTTTTGGGAGAATGGCGCCCGCACCTCCTCCTCAAACAAAGATCAATGCTTTCCTCATCCTCTAACTTCCTTTTATTTGATAAAATCTCCTTAAGAAATTTCTGTAGCTCAAGATTCCCCTGTTGCAATGCATCTCGCAAAGGAATGTTTAATATGCAATTTTCTAAATATTTCAATGAATTTGGGAAAAACTTGCTATCCCTGATTCTTTTTCTTCGGCCCCTTTTGAGGAAACGGCACAGGTGGAGTGTGATGTTCCACTCGTGGCATCTCAAGAAATGGCAATTTCTCTTTTCTTTTTGTCTTTGCCTCACTTCCCTGCTCGGCTTCTTTCCCTCAGAATTAGATGGTTTCTTCTCAAAGAACTATCTCTTCATCTACTTCTTCATTAGATTCTTCATTTTCCCTGTGGCGTTTTCTTCTTCTCTTGATTTTTCCACCTTTTCCAAACTGTCCCACTCCTCAAAAATTATTGCATTTGCTTGCTCACGGGTGGGTTAGTCACCCGTGTTGCTTGGTAAAGACCCCCTGTGGTCTCTCATTTAGCTTTTCACCTAATCCGCCCCATCTGTCACCTCCAAGTTCAATGGGACGCCCTTGATTTCTAAAATTAGTTCTTGTCTCATTCATAAAACCCGTGGTCTCTTGCATAAACTTCCCAAATATGTCCTCCAATTTTCCTTTTGTCACTCCTTCCCCGGGGTCTCCTTGTGGCCCTTGTTCACCCCCTCCTTGTCTCCTTGGTTGGTTGTTCACCCCTGTTTGGTTGTTTGGCAATGCCCAAACCCTTTGATTCCATTGATTATTTTGCTGATTCTATTGGTTTGATTGTCCCAAAGATAAAGTTCAGTGATTCCTCCAACCAGGGATTATATGTGTTGGAGTATGGATTGTTCGGGTTGCCTTTGTTTATTTGGCTGGATGATGTTGATGCTGAGGCAAACGTGTTCCCTACTTGACATTCACTGCTCACGTGATTACTTGCACAAAAATCACAAGTTAGTCGAGGAGCTGAATGAATTACCCTCCGCATACTTCCCAACTATTTCGTAGTGTTATCAGCTTGGGCCAAATGGTCAGATATGCATCAACTTCATGAAGGCCCATGGATTTCTTTGGTTGTACCCTCTCATTAGGTCTTTGATAATTGTTGCTTGCCAGAACCTCAAGCAACTCGTGAGCTTCTTCCGGAGTCTTCTTCTGTAATGCTTCTCCCGAGGCTATCCACCATAGTTTGCACATTCACCATTAATCCATTATAAAATGTTTGGACTTGCATCCAAACTGGCAACCTATGATGTGGACACCTCTTCAGTAATTCTTTGTATCTCTCCCAAGCCTCATACAATGATTCCGACTCTTCCTGAATGAATGACGTGATAACATTTCTCAACTTTGCCAACTTTGCTGGAGGAAAGAATTTGGTTGGGAACTTCTGTGCTAAATCATTCCATGTGGTGATTGTTCCTATTGGTAGTGCTAGTAGCTTTATCCTTCAATGAAAATGGGAATAGTCTCAATCTGATTGCATCATCTGACACTCCGTTTGACTTGAACGTATCACAAATCTCTAAAAAATTTGCATTGTGTAGATTTGGATCTTCCTTCAAATCACCCCTGAACTGAACCGACTGCTGGATCATCTGGATGATTGCCGGCTTTATCTCAAGTTGTTGGCTTGTACCATCGGGTCTAGTAATACTTGACCCACCCGCTTTAATCGGTGGGAACAGAATTCCCCTTAGTGTTCTATTCTCTCGCCATCTCTACAACTATGACTTCGGTTCAACCGTTAAGCCCCCCTTCTCTTTCTTCTTTCTCTCGTTCAAGCCTTCGAGTGGTTCTTTCATGTAACATCTACTCGAAAATCGTACAATGCATGCATAATAACAATAGAAAAGTTGGGCCCAAAGTTTTCTTTTTCATTACAATTCATGTGTCTTTTATACATAAAGAGTAACTTGTTTACAAAAATGTATTTTAAAAAGACAAAACAGGGTAACAGTAGCTATTCCTCTTCCGCTTGCCGACGCCTCCGACCGCATCACCTAGAACCCTCCCGCATCCACAAAGGAAAATAACGGGGTGAGCACAAAATAATGCCTCGCAAGTAAAACTCTCTCTCTCGTCTCCCCGTATAAATAACTCTTAATTCTTTCCTTATGCTATTTCGATTCTGCTTGCTTCCTAGTAATCTCATGGCCTCCTCTTATGGGAGGTACTCCGGATGGCGTCACACAAAGACCATCTCACTCTGTGGCTATCGGGTGGAATTCACACAAGCACCAACCCGTTTCTTAGTGACTACCGAGCGAGGATCACAAAGCACCAACTCGGTTCTTTCTAACTATCGGGTGGAGGTCACCTAGCACCTACCCGCTCTCATGGATTTTGGGGTAACGATCACCAAGCATTTACCCGCCTCTAGTCACTATCGGTGATGGTCACAAAGCATCAACCCGCTTCTACTAGCCGTTGGATGATGATCACAAAGCATCAACTTACCTATCTCTTAACTAACCGGTAGTGGTCACAAAGCATCTACCCATTTCTACTACTCATCGGGTGACGATCACAAAGCATCGACCCATCTCTAAGGGCTATTCGGATGATGATCACAAAGCATCAATCCGATTCCCATAACGGTCGGGTGATGATCACAAAGCATCATCCCAACTATACTACTCTTCTAATTCACTCTATTGTAGCATTTTTTCAATGCTCTCTACCCTTAGAGTAATTTTACCCACTAAGCTCTCTACTCATAGGGTAATTGCATAAACCATTTCCTTACACTTTCTTAGGTCACTTTTCAATGCACAATTAGTGCCTATGGATGGTTCATCACTACTAATGCACTTATGAAATGCCAACATGCAATGTTGCAAGAATTAAGGTTCATTTCTCATACTCAAACCTCTATTAGGCATTTCATCAAACAACTCATGTGCACTATGAAACTCTATCATAGCCATGATTCTAAAACTTTTCTTAACCATCCAAAATGGGGAAAACCCTTCACAAAGCCATAAAACCCTGCCATAGAAAACACTTCCAAAAAGGGGATCCATAATACCCCTTAAATTCCATCTCAACTACCTTGCCAAACCAACAACCCATTTCTCAAATTTGCAAGGTATAAACAATCACAAAGCATAGAAATCTCTATTTAATCCTTCATACATGCTATAATTACATGTACATCACATACATACATCATTTCTATCAAAACCCTAATCAAGAAAATTCATAAATCTCAACTTGGGTTGGGTTTTACTTACTTGCTATGTAGAGACTTCCACAAATCCTTCCTTTCACTTGCTTAGCTTGACTTTTCCTCTAATCTTAACCAAAAGAAGGAAAACCCTCAAATTTCAATATGGGAACTAAAACTCACAAATCACACAACTTAAGGAGAAATCCTTACCTTAGAAGCCTTAGGTTACTTTTTCCACCCCAAATCACTTCAAAACCCCTTGGAATACCTTGATCAAAAGAGAAGAGAAGTGAGAGGAGTAAGGATGGGAAGTCACGTTTGAGAAGAAGAAATGAGGGGTTTCTTTGATTCTAATTCCTTTTAATGAAATACATCCCAAAGCATTCCCATTTTGCCCTTATTCTTCTTTTTGGGAATTCCATCCATATCCTTTGATTCATTACAAACTCACCCCTAACTCAACCTATTCTCCATGAAATATCCTTACAATTAACTCCCCACTTTTCCCCGCTAATTAGGGGTAGAAAGGTCAAATTGCCCTTAAGGAAGAAAAATATCTAAAACTCAATCAACATTTTATTCGGGTTGTCGCCAGCGAAGAAACTCGTCCGCCGCGCAAACCGCTAGCCAGCCTTCCCCCGTGGCTTCAACCTCTCTTCGCCGCAAGATTCTTCGGCCCTGCCAAGCCACCTCAGATCGAAATTCTTCGCTTTTCAACCAATTTCAGGCAACCATTTAACACAACACTAAATCAAACAATAACACCAAAATCAACTCAAAATAAGAGCGAAAGAGGAAACAATAACAACGCACCTCAACTGGGCGTTACAATTCTTCCCCTTAAAAGAATTTCTTTCCCCGTCCCAAATTCATGCAAATAACTCGGGAAACGATTCCGCATGTCCCGCTCTACTTCCCAAGTGGCCTCTTCCACTTTGTGATTCCTCCAAAGACCTTAACTAGCGGAACACTCTTGTTCCGAAGTTCTTTAACCCTTCGATCTAAGATCCAACCTGACGCTTCATATACTAGATTCTCGCTACTTCAACGCCTTCTACGCCTGATGTGGAGGGGATCACTTACATACTTTCCGTAGCATTGAGACATGGAAGACATCATGCACCCCGTCCAAGCTAGGTGGTATGCCAATCTATAGGCCACCTTTCCCACTCGCAAGACCTTCAAAAGGACCTACATACCTCTGGCTTAGCTTCCCTTTGCTTCCAAAGCGCATTACTCGCTTGTAAGGGGAAACTTTCGTAAATACTTTATCGCCCACTTGGAATTCTACCTCTTTCCTCTTCAAATCGGCATAACTCTTCCTCGATCTTGGGCTTGTTTCATTCTATTTCGACCAACTTCACATCTTCTACTAGCTTCGAGTCATCTCGCCCAAGAGCGTACTAACTCATCTCTTTCTCCTACTTCATCCCAATGAAGCGAGACCTACACCGTCTACCATACAAAGCCTCGTAAGGCGCCATTCTAATTGTAGATCGATAACCGTTGTTGTAGGCAAATTCCACTAATGGTAACATCTCATGCCAGATACTCTATAATCCATGCAACAAAGCCTTCAACATATCCTCGAGCACCCGATTCGCCCCTCCCTCTCGGCCCTTCCGGCCATCGTCCGAGGATGATAGGCAAGATCAATGCTAAACGGGTACCCAAACTCCTCAGAAACTTGTCCGTATAAGGTTAAACAACTGAATCTCTATCCGATACTATAGTCTTGGGCACACCATGCAACGACTATCTCCTCCGGAAGGTAAACTGGGGCAACCTGACCAGAAGTGGTACTATCCTTTCATCGGGAGGAAATGGGCCTGATTTGGTTAAGCCTATCCACAATCACCCATATAGATTATACCCTCTCTCGTACTGGGAGACCCGTGATAAAATCCATCGAAATGCTCTCCCATTTCCAACTGGGATACTCAACTGGGTGAAGCAACCCCTCCCCGACGGTCAGCTGGTGTTCTCGCACCCGCCGATGTGTTAGGCATTTAGCTACAAACTCGTAATGTCTTTCTTCATACCCTGACCACCAATAGCCTTTCTTGATATCCCGATACATCTTGGTTGCTCCCTGATGAGCGGTGTACGGTGTGTCATGAGCCTCCTATAAGAATTTTCTGGTTTCAACTCCTCATTGGAGGAATGCACAACCGATTTCTCAAAGAGGACACCATCTCTCACAAAGAACTCGATGTCTTGCCCTCATGCACTTGCCTGCATCAGCTTTTTCCGACACCACCTCATCCGCCATTTGTTTTTCTTTTTCTAATTTCCTCTAGTAAAGAGGATCCGTACTTCTAGGCGGGCAATTCCTTCCCTAACCACCTCAATCTCGCTCCTTAGACAATTCTTCTATTAACTCTTTCGCTCGGTAAGCCGGAAAACATGGGCTTTTCTACTCAAAGCATCGGCTACTACATTGGCCTTCCCCTGTTGATACTTGATCTCACAATCATAATCCTTGACCACTCTAACCACCTTCTCTGCCTCATATTCAACTCCTTTTGAGTGAAGAAGTACTTTAGACTCTTATGATCGGGTGTAGATATTACTCTTCACACCATAAAGGTAAGGTGCCTCCAAATCTTTAAAGCAAAGACCACACCTACTAACTCTAAGTCATGCGTAGGTATCCGGGTCTCGTACTCTTTCAATTGACGAGAAGCATAAGCTATAACCCTACCTAATCCGCATCAACACAAAGACCAAGTCCCCTCCCCGCAAAGAGGCGCTCGTATAAATGTCATAATCTACACCCTCCCGTGGTAACACTAGCACAGAGCCGATGTTAGCCTCTTCTTCAACTCTTGAAAGCTTTCTTCACATGCCGTGACCTACAAAAGGAGTTTTCTTCGCTTGGTAAGAGTCCGCCAATGGTTTAGCCAATAACCGGGCGAATCCTCTACAAATCGCCGTAGTAACCTCGCCAAGCCTAAGAAACTCCCCGATTTCCTTCATCGCTCTCGGCCTTCGCCATTCCAGATTGCTCGCACTTTACTTGGATCTACCGAAATCCCTTCCTTTGATACGGTATGACCCAAGAATATCACTTGGTTAAGCCAAAACTCACACTTAGAAAATTTAGCACACAACTTCTTTTCTCTCAAATTGCAATACTAATCTCAAGTGTTTCTCATGTTCTTCTCTTGACTTTGAGTAAATCGTAATGTCGCGATGAAGACAACAATGAACTGATCCAAGTACTCATGAAATACCCTGCTCATCAAGTCCATAAAGACGCGGGGCATTAGTCAAGCCAAAAGGCATCACTACAAATTCATAATGCCCATATCTTGTACGAAAGGCGCTTTAGCCACATCTTGCTCAACCACTCTTACTTGATGATACCTGACTCAAATCAATTTTGGAGAACACCGCCGCTCCTTTCAACCGATCAAAAAGGTCATCTATCCGGGTAAGTGGGTACTTATTCTTCACTGTAACTTTATTCAACTCCCTATAATCAATACACATCCTTAGTGATCCATCCTTCTTTTTCACAAACAGATTGAGCTCCCCAAGGGAATGACTTGGTCGGATAAAGCCTTTATCTAAAAGCTCTTGGAATTGCTTTAGTTCTTGAGCTCACTGGGGCCATTCGATAAGGGGCTTTAGATATTGGTGTCCTCCCCGGTGCTAGTTCGATACTAAACTCTACCTCCTCCTCCGGGAGGCAAACCCTGAACTCTTCCGAAATACATCTAGGAAGTCTCGAACTACCGGCACCCTCTCTCCCTAACCTGGGAACATCACCACTTTGCACTACATGGGCAATATAACCCGAACACCCCTTTCTTTCAACATCTTCCCGGCTTTCACATTACTAATCAAAGATACTCAACCGACGGCCTTCTCCAAAACTAAACTTATCTCCACTATCAAGGTTAAACCTCGCCTTCTTTTTCCGACACAATCTCTACTCCATATCTCCCTAGGAAGTCCATGCCCTTAATCACATCAAAATCGGGCATATCGAAAACTATTAAGTCAACGATTAACTCTCTACCCCGGATCACTAATGACTCTCTTAACAAAATCTCGAGTCACAACACTAACCCCATCCGTAGTTCTATCTTAATGGGTTGTGTCGCTTAGTAGGTTTCAAACCTAATCTCTCAAGCATCCCATAAGATATAAACGAATGGGTAGCACCTGAATCAATTAAAGCATATAAAGGACCGCATGAAATAATAATCGACCAAGAATGGCCGATGGATCGGCCTCTCGCTTCCCCACCCCCGTGCCACAAAGAAAACTCGCATTCGCAGCACTCCCAACTCCCCGAGTGGTTGGTGGAAGAGGAGCTTTACAATCTCTCATCATGTGCCCCGCTGCCGGCACCTATAACACACTCTCCGATCCCCGACACTCTCCCGGGTGATTCTTCCCGCATTTAGGCAAGGAGGAAACCCTTCCGTCCGAGGTCGCTTATTCTTCCACTCCTTTCTATTCGTCTATACCGGAACTTCTTCTTCTGATTCTTCATGTCTTTACCCTTCACATCCTCATGTTTCTCTCTATGAGGAGCGAGGGTAGTTCCTTCTGGTCCTCCCGTCGAGGATCCTACGGGAAGATTTTATTCTCAAAAATCTCCGCCTTCATCGCCCGCCTCAAAGCCTCACTATAATTTCGAGGAGGGTCGAGCTTGTCATAATATCCCGCTATCTCCGGCTTCAATCCATGCACAAACTTATCCCTTTCTCGTGGCCGGAGTGCTAACTATTCCCTTGCAAACCTTGCAAGAGCGTTGAACTTCACCGAGTATTCTTTCACAAACGCTAGTCCCTTGTCAGATCGATAAATTCTTGGACCTTCTCATGAACTTGGTCCTCCGCTCTATACTCCGCCTCAAACTCTTGCCTAAACTCTTCCCACGTCCATTATTCGCGCAGGCCGTGAGTTTCTTCCATTAATTCCCACCAAATTCGGGCATCACCCCGAAACAAGAAGCTCGCATACCGGATCTTCTCCCGTCCGACATGGGAAATAAACCCTCGTGGCTCGTCTATCGACTCCAAGCCACTCTTCGCTATCACCGGATCTGTAGTACCCTTAAACTCGAGGGTTGATGGCCTGGCTAGAGACCGTGGAATCGGTTCAACTCGTCGCACCGGGGAGGTACCGCTTGTCCTCTTCGACATGTATAATCAAGGCGTACTGAACAGGGGCAACTCTCCCCGAAGCCCCCTCCCCCGCCATAACTTGCTGAATAATTCCCCGGATTCTAGCTTCATCCAAGGGAGGGGGCGTAGACTCTGGTGGGTTAGAAGGTTCTCCTTCATTCACCACACCTTTACCACGATTCCGATAACTACGCCTCATCTACAAAATGATCACACTAATAAACTCAAGGAACAATTGCTATAAGGAAAGAATTACTCACACAGTCGGTTAGAGGACGTCGTGGCGATGAGAATAGTACACTGTTCAATCCCAAAATCTTTGCTCTGATACCAAAAATGTAACATCTACTGAAAACTGTACAATGCATGCATAATAACAATAGAAAAGTTGGGCCCAAAGTTTTCTTTTCATTACAATTCATGTGTCTTTTATACATAAAGAGTACTGTTTACAAAAATGTATTTTAAAAAGACAAAACAGGGAAACAAGGTAAGTATTCTCTTCGCTTGCCGACGCCCTCCGACCGCATCACCTAGAACCTCGCATCCACAAAGGAAAATAACGGGGTGAGCACAAAATAATGCCTGCAAGTAAAACTCTCTCTCTCGTCCCCGTATAAATAACTCTTAATTCTTTCCTTATGCTATTTCGATTCTGCTTGCTTCCTAGTAATCTCATGGCCTCCTCTTACCGGGAGGTACGCCGAGATGGCGTTCACACAAAGACCATCTCACTCTGTGGCTATCGGGTGGAATTCACACAAGCACAACCCGTTCTTAGTGACTACCGAGTGAGGATCACAAAGCACCAACTCTTCTTTCTAACTATCGGGTGGAGGTCACCTAGCACCTACCCGCTCCTCATGGATTTTGGGTAACGATCACCAAGCATTTACCCGTCTCTAGTCACTATCGGGTGATGGTCACAAAGCATCAACCCGCTTCTACTAGCCGTTGGATGATGATCACAAAGCATCAACTTACCTATCTTCTTAACTAACCGGGTAGTGGTCACAAAGCATCTACCCATTTCTACTACTCATCGGGTGACGATCACAAAGCATCGACTCCATCTCTCTAGGGCTATTCGGATGATGATCACAAAGCATCAATCCGATTCCCATAACGGCCGGGTGATGATCACAAAGCATCATCCCAACTATACTACTCTTCTAATTCACTCTATTGTAGCATTTTTTCAATGCTCTCTACCCTTAGAGTAATTTTTACCCACTAAGCTCTCTACTCATGTGGTAATTGCATAAACCATTTCCTTACACTTTCTTAGGTCACTTTTCAATGCACAATTAGTGCCTATGGATGGTTCATCACTACTAATGCACTTATGAAATGCCAACATGCAATGTTGCAAGAATTAAGGTTCATTTCTCATACTCAAACCTCTATTAGGCATTTCATCAAACAACTCATGTGCACTATGAAACTCTATCATAGCCATGATTCTAAAACTTTTCTTAACCATCCAAAATGGGGAAAAACCCCTTCACAAAGCCATAAAACCTGCCATAGAAAACACTTCCAAAAAAGGGGATCCATAATACCCCTTTAAATTCCATCTCAACTACCTTGCCAAACCAACAACCCATTTCTCAAATTTGCAAGGTATTAAACAATCACAAAGCATAGAAATCTCTATTTAATCCTTCATACATGCTATAATACATGTACATCACATACATACATCATTTCTATCAAAACCCTAATCAAGAAAATTCATAAATCTCAACTTGGGTTGGGTTTTACTTACTTGCTATGTAGAGACTTCCACAAATCCTTCCTTTCACTTGCTTAGCTTGACTTTTCCTCTAATCTTAACCAAAAGAAGGAAAACCCTCAAATTTCAATATGGGTTAAAACTCCCAAATCACACAACTTAAGGAGAAATCCTTACCTTAGGAAGCCTTAGGTTACTTTTCCACCCCAAATCACTTCAAAACCCCTTGGAATACCTTGATCAAAAGAGAAGAGAAGTTGAGAGGAGTAAGGATGGGAAGTCACGCTTGAGAAGAAGAAATGAAGGGGTTTCTTTGATTCTAATTCCTTTTAATGAAATACATCCCAAAGCATTCCCATTTTGCCCTTATTCTTCTTTGGGAATTCCATCCATATCCTTTGATTCATTACAAACTCACCCCTAACTCAACCTATTCTCCATGAAATATCCTTACAATTAACTCCCCACTTTTCCTGCTAATTAGGGGTAGAAAGGTCAAATTGCCCTTAAGGAAGAAAAATATCTAAAACTCAATCAACATTTTATTCGGGTTGTCGCCGCGCGAAGAAACTGCCGCCGCGCGAAACCTCCCAGCCAGCCTTCCCCGTGGCTTCAACCTCTTCTTCGCCGCCCGAAGATTCTTCGCCTGCCTAAGCACGCAGATGAAATTCTTCTGGTTTTCAACCAATTTCAGGGCAACCATTTAACACAACACTAAATCAAACAATAACACCAAAATCAACTCAAAATAAGAGCGAAAGAGGAAACAGTAACAACGTACCTCAAGCGGGGCGTTACATTTCAACTGTCGATCAACCAGGGAACCATTCCGGGCCGACGCCTTGCTCTTCCCATAAACTACACAAAAAAAATAGCAAGAGTGAAATCACACCAAACAAAGAAAAAATAACAAAAATTAAACAAACAACAATTAAGTAAAAATAACACTCCAATCTAGTCCGACACAAGAAAATTTTTAATGTTAACACAAAACTTAATCACAATGCGCCAAAAACTTGAGGCATTGTTACTACAACATGCATAAATAGTAAGTGCACTAGTCGCATAAAGTAATAAAGTGATGAGTAAGTATCGTTCCCACGTGATGAGTGAGTATCGTTCCCACGAAGATTGGTTGCTAAGCACTAAGTTTTCTACCTGCTTTTCCAAGTTGGAGCAATCGAGTTGTTTGGATTAATGGGAGAAAATTAAACTTAAACTAAAACAAAATTTCTAAATATTCAAAGCTAAATTATGAAAGCAAGATTTAAAAAACAAGGTAATATCAATTTAAAACAACGGGTAGGGTTTTGACTTCATTCGGACTCTATGCAAATTAAACCTATGTATAATGCTATTTCCATATTCACATGCATTGATTGTAAATCAAATTCTCTTAAACTTTTTGTGAACATACCTTCTCAAAGGGCTATGTTTTCCTACTTTTCCCTATTAAACTTCCGCACCCTAATAATTTGAAGATTAATAGTTCTAAGCTCATTAAGCACCTCAGAATCCTAGATTGATTTCATTGATTCTTAACTCTATCTCTAGCATTTAATACTACAATGGTGATTACCCTTAAGAAGCTTTAACATGACTCATTTCTCAATCTCATCATGTTCATCAATTAAAAACAATAAAACCCAGAATAATCCCACACAATCTTTGCACTAGCATATGAAAAATAATAAAAATCAATTGCTCAATCCATGAGAATCCGAACTACATCAAAACCCTAACCCAAAAAGGGTTAGTTCATAGCTAAATCCATACAATAAGCAAGAAAAAAAAAATAAACACAAAGTTCAACATAATAAAAATGAGAGAAAAAGACAAGAGATCTCCCCTAATTGAAGAATCCACCGGGAAAGTTAATCCCAAATCTTCTTACTTTTTCAACACAAATTGGCCAAATCCCTCAAACTAAGAAGATGAAAAAAGCTGTTCTAGACTAAGGAAAATGCAACTCCCTCTCAAAATGGTAAAGTTTCGCTTTTATACCTCGCCAAAAAACCTAAAACTTTGCCTAAAATTGAAATCTGCATTTTAAAAACCTGAAAATCGGCAGACCCTCCGCGCGAAGAAGAAATCTCGTGTGGCGAGACCGTGAAATGGATTCTCGTATGTGACTCATTTCGCCACGGCGAAGAACAAACTTCGCCGCGGCGAACCTCCATGAAGAACTTTGAAATTACAGAATTACCCTCCGCTTGCTTCTTTGCTTGAATCTTCAATCTTCGATGCTCTCCCATGGGAACAAGCTTCATAGTGCTTCAGAACTCTCCCAAATTCTGAGATCCGCTTACTTCGAGTCCAGAAACTCCAACTCGCTTATTATTTGCTCAAAATGTCCATTTTAGCCTAAAACACAAAATGTAAAGAAATAAGTAGCAACTCAGGTATAAATGGACTAAGAAGTTTCTAAAATCCAACCTAGAAGCCTAATAAAAACAATATAATTCTCGGATTATCATTGGGGTACATCATATTCTACAAAAGGTTCCTGTTCCAAGTCAGGGTCTAGATATGCTTCATCACTAATGTCTCAATTGCTGTGCAGTTAGGTATAAGCTTTTCTATCTGAATTTGAACTTTCCCAAGTTGATCTTGACTCATAGAGTCACTGTTTGATGTACTTGCATCATGGTTAACAGTTTTGCAAGGAAACACATTTTTATTGAACATCACATCCCTACTGATTATGATTTTAACCCCTGGAGCATTTCTTCCCAATGTCTATATCTTTTGGTTCCCTCTTGATAGCCTAAGAAAACACACCTAAGGGACCTTGGTTCTAACTTCCCTTCACTGATATGGACATATGCTGCACATTCAAAGGCCCTTAAATGGCCTAAGTTTGGTTTCCTATTTGTCCATTTTTCTTCAGGGCACATAAAGTCAATTGCACTTGAGGGGCTTCTATTAACTAGGTAGGCAACAATATTTAGAGCTTCCCTTCAAAAGGTTTTAGGTAGGCTGGATGTAAAGAGCAAGCAACTAACCTTCTTTAGTAGGGTCCTATTTATTCTCTCAACAACTCCATTCTGCTGAGGTTTTCCTAGCAGTTCTATGTCTTAGGATACCCCTGCTTCCACCGCAGAAGTGTCAAATTCCTAGGCTTGCGTAACTCTAATCCATATCACCCTAAGAGTTTTGACATTTTTGTCAGTTTGGTTTTCAAATAATAGCTTTAAACTCTTAAACTTGCCCAAAGCTTCATCCTTAGTTCTAAGTAAAAATACCCCGACTTTCCTACTTTAGTCATCTACTATAGACGGAAAATAACTACTGCCCCCATGTGTTTAAACTCTCTCAGGCCCCCACAAGTTTGCATGCAAGTATTCCAAATAGTTTGCAGCCAGGTGAGTTCCCTTTTGAAAACTCAACCTGTGTTGCTTGCCCATTATACAAGTTTCATAGAAATTAAGGTGTTCAATAGAGTTCTTACCAAATAGGCCCTGTTTGTACAGGATGTCAAGGCCCTTCTGACTCATATGGCCCAGTTTTAGGTGTCATTTCTTTGTAGGAGTCAGGTTAATAGAAAACAATGCTGAATTCAAATAATTAGAATAATAATTTCCACACAAGATATAAAGCCCATTTCTTTTTACCCCCTTAAGAAGTATATTGTTGTTTTTATAGACATTAAGACACCCATTTTCAGCTTTGTAATAGCACCTAGATTCATCTAAGGTCCCTAAGGAAATCAGATTTTTTTTTAATTCTAGGATGTATCTCACCTTAGTCAATCTAACAATTTTTCCAGTATCTAATCTTAC
Source organism: Pistacia integerrima (assembly GCA_026225825.1). Classification (NCBI taxonomy): domain Eukaryota; kingdom Viridiplantae; phylum Streptophyta; class Magnoliopsida; order Sapindales; family Anacardiaceae; genus Pistacia; species Pistacia integerrima. The sequence goes on from CM047744.1 coordinate 13,159,131, forward strand.
GGTTATGCTGCCAATTCCCTGGACTTCACACGCATTGTTAGTACCCATATAGACTATTTGTAGTCTATTATCCTGAAAATCTTGAAACCATTCTTTGTTAGGGCTCATGTGAAATGAGCACCTTGAATCCATTACCCATTCATTCACATTATCAGATTTAGACACCGTTAGGACATCAGATTCTTCAATGTTAGACTTAGAGTTTGCTAGGTTACTCTCAGTATTACCTTGCTTCTGTGTCTTAAGCCAAGCAAAACAATTCTTTTTTAAATGACTAGTTTTATTACAGAAGAAACACTTCTTGGTTTCTCCCTTAATCTTGCATTTGTTCTTTCTTCTCTTCTTATTCTTAGGGCCATTGTCAGACTAGGCAATACTACCTAGCTGACTTGATTCTCCTTTCCCCTTAATAAACAAGTTATTACCACTTCTCCTTTGTACTTCAAGCTCTAGTTCCCTAGCTTTTAATCCTGAGACTATTAAATCTAGGCTTGGAACAATACTGGTGTATTGAAGGGCATTCTTTACAACATGGTACTCTTCAGTTATGGAGTTTAGCAAAGTCATGGCTAAACTGGAGTCCCCGAGTTCTTGATCTGTACCCTTCAACACTTGGGTCATTTTCAAGAACTCATAAATAGTCCTAGAGCTATCCATTTTATATGAAAATAAAACACCTTTTAACTATGCAATGTTATGGAGCTGACTGTAAAGTGTAAAGGGATTCAAGCTTAACCTAGAGAGTGATTGGAGTTTCAAAACCGTCTACTTTTCTCAAAACGCCATCGAAGAGGTTGATGCGTGTTTCCTACAACATGCAAATGTAGCAAGTGCACTAGTCGCTCAAGTATTATAATGATGAGTGAGTATCGTTCCCATGAGGATTGTTAGCTAAGCACTAAGTTTCCTAATGTTCTCAAGTTGAAGCAATCGAATTCTTTTGGATTGATGAGAGCTATTTCTAATTAAAACTGAACAATAAATTTTAAACTAAAATTAACTATGAATGCGAGATGAAAACACGAATAGCAATCAATTCAAGTAAAACGGGTAGGGTTTTGACTTCATTCGGATTTTGATGGGTTAAACCTAAGAATTAAACTAAATTCATATTCATATGCATTGGTTGTAAATCGAACTCTCTAAAGTGTTAAACATACCTTCTCAGTCTATGTTTTCCTACTCTTCCTTATTAACTTTCCGCACCCAACAATTTGAAAGTTAACAAATCCAAGCTCATTAAGCAATAATCCTACAATGATTTCATTGATTTTTTGAATCTATCTCTAGCATCCAATACTACAATGGTGATTACCCAAGAAGCCTAACATGATTCATTTCTCAATCTCACCATGTTCATCACATATAAGCATTAAAATTCAAAGTAAACACACAATCAAAGCATAATCATTTGAAAATAAAACAACCAATCACTTAACCCATTAGAATCGAATTATCAACCTCCAAACCCTAACCCTAAAATGGGTTAGTTCATAAGCTAAATCAACCACTACAAACAAGAAAAAATGATAATATTAAAGTTCAAAGATAATGAAATGAGAGAAAAGACAAGAAATCTCCCCAAATGATGAATCCCCTGGTTCAAATCGAACCTTCACCCTCCCTTGTTACACAAAATCGCTCCAAAACTTGAAAACTAAGAAAATGTAAAGCGCCAAACCCTATTTGACCTCCCTTCCAAAAAAGGCTAAGTGTTTCTTTTATACCTCCCCGCCCAAATTCCCCGTAAAAACACGCATAAAGTAAAACTCGTATGCTTTTACAAAATCGGAATTTACGCCTAAGCGCGGATTTAAGAAGAAATCTCCCGCGCAAGAAGGAAGCGATATGGTACGTGACTAGCACACTTCGCCGCGGCGGAAGGTTCTTGAAAAGTTCTGAAATTACGATTCGCCCACTCGCTTGCATATTCGCTTGATTCTTCGATCCTCGTTGTCCTTGGGAACAAGCCCTCATAGTGCTTTATCCCCCGCTCTTCGTAACTCTCCCAACTTCTGAGATCCGCCAACTTCTGAGTCTAGAATTTCCAATTTTGTCCTTATTTGCTCAAAATGACCAATTTAACCTGAAACACGAAATGTAAAGAATTAAGCAACAATTCAGGTTAAAATGAACTAGAAAGTACCCGAAATCCGTCTAAAAAGTCTAATGAAAATGGTATAATCCACGGATTATCAAATACCCCCAAACTAAACATATGCTTGTCCCCGAGCATAAATTTACAAAAACTAAAGGAAACAAAAACAACAAACTACTAACAAAAACACAAAACACACACACATCAAAACTGAAAAATGAACAAAAACCAATAAGAATCAAATTCAACAAACGAATTGCCTAGAATTTACACAAGTGTCAAAAGTTGTTGAAAAATTATTATCAGGAAATGTTCAATACTCCAAGAAGTTATAAGCTATATCGACTATCTTTCTCAATCAGTCCACCAAGTAGGTGATCCCCACTTCAATCCACATTCCAACTTCCCGGATTCTTTTATGCAAAAATGTAAAGTTTATCAAATGGTGACGGACTCCATAAGCCTAAATATCGAACTACTCTCCACTAATGAGGACTAGACAAAGATGAGAATCACAAGGTCTTTAAAAGCTTGTAACGTTAGGCTCGGGTAGTGGGTTCCAAGAATAAGCATAGGAAAAACAAAGTAAGAAAACTCGGTTTTCCTAATGCAAAACTGACATCAAATCGAACTCCACTTCTTCTTAACCACCAATTGAAATGTCCACTAATTCACAACCCTTAAACGTGTATTTTTCTTATTTCGAAAACCATAAATGCGGGGGAATTTCGTTTAAGGTGTACGTGGCATTGTTATACTAGAGGTTGCCAAGTACGCTTTAGGCGCTTTTAAGGCTTGGGTTCTCGGTTTCCAACCCTTAGATACCCTTAAACTAGGCAGAATTCATTTTTTTTTTTTTTTTTTTGAAAATAAAACAACAATTCAATTGAATTTAGGTGACTACCTCTTTTGTTTTTATTTCTCTTCTCCCAACCCCCAAACTATTCTTTTTGCTTATTTGTACAACTCTTTCGTTTGCATTAGGACCGAATTCTCCTAAGGGTACGATAAAGTGTTTAGGGTATAAGGATTGGACAATTTTGTTTTTTTCCAAGAAAAATAAAGCAATAGAATTCATATAGCGCAAATGGGTGACTAGGGACAATTTCATTCATGGGTCGGCTAGAATGGCTCAAACGTTTTGAAAAATGCCTAAATCATCTTCTCAACCAGGTCTAATCCTAGAATTTCGCCTGAAGCACTTCTCTACTAGGTTCTAGAGTCCACCAACATTATCAAACTTCACCTAACCACATAAAATGAATCTAAGCATGCCGAAATAAATGAAAATTGTGGCTAAGCCACTCAACAAACCTCAATCAAAATCCAATCAATAAATATAAACTTGAAGCAATGCTTAACATTTCTCAACAATAAAATTGCAACAACCCTATTCTCATCATTAATTTATACAATTCATCATCGGCAAAAACAATCAAACTAAAGAAGAAATTTTTTTTTTTTTCGTTTAAGGTGTACATGGCGTCGTTATACCAAAGGTTGCCAAGTACTGCTAGGCAATTTTTAAGGCAAGTTTTGGTTTCCAGCCAATATACCGTTAAACTAGGTTTTATTTCTATTTCCTACCCCCAAACTAAACATGACATTGTCCCCAATGTTCCATTACGCATAAATCAGGAATAGAAAATCAGAATTAACAAAGGTACGAGAAAACTCCCTGGTTAATCCATGAAGTGTTGCTCCACAATGCACACCCGGTCTCGGACTTTTCATCACCCAAAATCTGTCAAAACAATTGAAAATGTGGTGTCCCTTGTGTTAGCACAAATTCACAAACTAACTTGAAAATATTACAACTTAATCTCGTCCTTTCAACAACTACAAATTAACAGAAACAACTAAAACAACTAAACAAAATCCAAAACAAAAATAAAACTGAGTTTAATGTTTAAAATGAACAACAAAATTAAATAAAAACAAATAAACATAAAGACAAACAAAAACAGATGCTCTGGCTCATTCTTCTTCTTCCTCTTCTTCCTCGGAGCCCATCCATTCATTTGAGTCCCAGTCGGCCCATTGGTATGCTGAAGTGTTAATGTTGAGCTCTTTAAAGCTATTCTTCTGCATCTCATACATCATGTGGGTCTGTTCAACCACGCAATCCTGACGTTTTGTCATCCGTTTCATCATACCCATCATCTGCTGCATCACCTCTTCCTGTGTAGCTGTGGAGCTTGATGATGTGGCAAGGCCTGTTCTCTGCCTTTTTGCCCCTGCTCTTGGTTGCGCAGCTTTCGGACGGTCAAGGTGCTTCTTATAATACTCGAGCCCTGGGCAGCATGAATACGGTGCTCGTCATCCCACGAACCTCGACACCAGCTCTAAGGCACAAGGCTGTGATGAGATGTGGGAAACCGTAACTTGTTTGCCCTAGTTTGGAGGCCTGCTTAATGTTGTTCTAGATCATGTCTCCCACATCGATACGCTTCCCTGTGGTAATAGAGTAAAGCAATACTGCCTTCTCGTGAGTAACTGTGCTGTAGTGCGATTCTGGCATTAATTTCGCACTGACAAAATATTGCCACAGTTGAGCCATCAGTGTCAACTGAGTTCCTTGAGAGTCTTCTTCTGTTTCTTCAATATTGCCCAATCTGCATCCGGTTTTGCAATGACCGGAAGGATGATACTGTCCTCAAACCGTGATCTCTTAAACTGTGCGTACTCATCCTAGAAAATTTCATTCAGGTTATAGAACTCGTTGATCACCCTTTCCGTAAATGGCACATTAGCCCCTCTTACAAAAACTGTACCTTCCTGATAATCCGGGAGATTGGCATAAAACTCCCTTACTAGCAAACCTTCAGCTTGCCAGCAGAGCACTCATAAACATCTCCCAACGTCTCCCTCTACTCCAGTCCAAGGCCTGACTCGCGGTCAATCCACGCTCAGGAATAATACCCTTATCCTTTCTTTGGATTGCCCACTCATACCTTTTACGGGCTTCCTCACTAACAAAACGGTCATCAACTTTCTTTCCTTTGCCCTTACCCTTGTATGGATGCTTAATTTTGGCAGGCATTGTTCACAATTAAAGTTCACTCAAAAATTATACCCCAACAATTCAAACCTAGTTGTTCCACACAACCAATTCAATCCTGCAAAAACAAACAACACTTCCAAAAATTCGCGCTTTACCCCCCAAACTTCAAATTTTCAATTTTACACAAACACTCCAATATTTCAAAAAAGAAACACACTCCTCACAATCACCCAATGCACGAACTACTCTTCCTTTAACAAAATCAACGCTCAAAATCACCCAAATTCCGCAACTCAACCGCAACAAAAATTTTCAGATCTACAAAACTTGAAATTGTGCGATAAAAAGCTTTGGGTACTTGAGATCTTACCAATATGAAGGAGTATTCACCACCAATTGAACCAGAAACAACCTAGATTGAAAAGCCTCAAATTCTTGATCCAAAAATTTTCGTGAAATTTTCGCGAAAATTGTTGTTGAAATGGGTTGTTTTGGTGTTTAGGAAGGTCAGGGAGTAAGAATTTTGGTTGGAAAAGCACTAGGAAGGCAAAAGATTGAATTTTGAAAATTTTTCTCTCAAGTGAATATGAAGAGTTACGTGAAGAATGAAAAAGAAAAGTGGGTATTTATAGAAAAGTACCGTCGCCGCGGCGAAGAACAAGCTTCGCCGCGGCGAAGTTTATCTTTCAAGAACCCTAAAAAAAACGGGCGAAAACATACAGAGGCAACTCGCCTCGGCGAGGAATTTTCTTCGCCGCGGCGACAATGCCTTAGAAAATTTTCAAAAATTTTATCCTATTTTCTTCACCGCGGCAAAGACAATTCCTTCGCCGAGGCGAAAACTTCCAAAAGCTCACACCATTTTCAGGTTGCTTCGCCCCAACGAAGAAAAATCTTCGCCGCGGCGAAGTCTGGGGCTTTCACACGAATTCTTCTTCACAATGCTTCGCCGCGACGAAGAATACTTCTTCTCCCCGGCGAAGTCTAGAGCATTTTAATTCCTTTCTTTGGCTGAAAATTTCACCAAACACCCAAAAACAAAAACACACATTAAAAATCATACAAACTCATAATGAATTCAAACAAATTCAAACAACCAAAATGACAAACAAACAATTAAAAACACTTGGGTTGCCTCCCAAGAAACGCTTGTTTATAGTCAATAGCTCGGCTGTCCTATGTTTTTCATGTCGGAATGTCAAGCCGGATTGGGATTGATTTGCAATTCAGCATCCCATCTATGTAGGGCTTCAATCTCTGTCCATTTACCGTAAAGGTGCCTTTTTTTTCATGTGACACTTCCACTGCTCTGTATGGGTGAACTCTTGTCATTGTGAACGGTCTGGACCATCTAGACTTAAGTTTTTCGGGAAAAAGCCTAAGTCTAGAATTGAACAACAACACCTTCAGCCTTACTTCAAAGTCCTTCTTTCGGATATGCTTGTCATGCCACCTTTTTGTCTTCTCCTTGTAAATCCGGGCATTCTCATATGCATCGAGACGAAACTCATCGAGTTCGTTCAAAGTCAATATCCTTTCTTCTCTAGCAGCTTTCAAGTCCATGTTTAGCTACTTGACTGCCCAATATGCTTTATGCTCGAGTTCTACCGTGTAACATCTACTGAAAACTAGTGCAATACATGCATAATAACAAAATAAAATTGGGCCCAAAAACTTTCTTTTCATTATAAGTCATATGTCTTTTATACACAAAGAGTCCTCATTTCTGCAAATGCATTTTTAAAGACAAAACAGGGGAAACAGTGTAGCTATCTCTCTTCGCTTGCCGACGCCCCTCCGACTGCATCACCTAGATCCTGCATCCACAAAGGAAAATAATGGGGTGAGCACAAAATAATGCTCAGTAAGTAAAACTCTCTCTCTGTCTGTCCCCGTATAAATAACTCTTAATTCTTTCCTTATACTATTTCTGATTCTATTTCTGTTTCTAATAACATCATGACCTCATCTTACCGGAGGTACGGCCGGATGGCGTTCACACAGCACTATCTCACTCTCTATAGCTATAGGGTGGAATTCACACAGTACCAACCCGTTCTTAGTGACTACCGAGTGAGGATCACAAAGCACCAACTCGGTTCTTTCTAACTATCGGGTGGAGATCACCTAGCACCTACCCGTTCCTCATGAATTTTGGGTAACGATCACCAAGCATTTACCCGTCTCTAGTCACTATTGGGTGATGGTCACAAAGCATCAACCCACTTCTACCAAATGTTAGATGATGATCACAAAGCATCAACCTACATATCTCTTAACTAACCGGGTAGTGGTCACAAAGCATCTACCCATTTCTACTACTCATCGGGTGACGATCACAAAGCATCAACCCATCTCTCTAAGGGCTATTCGGATGATGATCACAAAGCATCAATCCGATTCCCATAACGGTCGGGTGATGATCACAAAGCATCATCCCAACTATACTACTCTTCTAATTCATTCTATTGTAGCATTTTTCAATGCTCTCTACCCTTAGAGTAATTTTACCCACTAAGCTTTCTACTCATAGGGTAATTGCATAAACCATTTTCCTACACTTTCTTAGGTCACTTTTCAATGCACAATTAGTGCCTATGGATGGTTCATCACTACTAATGCACTTATGAAATGCCAACATGCAATGTTGCAAGAATTAAGGTTCATTACTCATACTCAAACCTCTATTAGGCATTTCATCAAACAACTCATGTGCACTATAAAACTTTTCTTAACCATCCAAAATGGGGAAAAACCCCTTCACAAAGCCATAATAATCTGTCAAACAAAACACTTCCAAAAAGGGTTCCATAACACCCCTTCAAATCCATCTCAATTACCTTGCCAATCCAACATCTCATTTCTCAAATTTGCAAGGTATAAACATTCACAAAGCATAGAAATCTCTATTTAATCCTTCATACATGCCATATTACATGTACATCACATACATACATCAAGTCTATCAAAACCCTAATCAAGAAATTTCATAAATCTCAACTTGAGTTGGGTTTTACTTACTTGTTATGGAGAGACTTCACCAACTCTTCCTTTCACTTGTTTAGCTTGACTTTTCCTCTAATCTTAGGAAGCCTTAGGTTGCTTTTCTACCCCAAATCCCCTCAAAAATACCTTGGAGAACCTTGATCAAAAGAAAAGAGAAGTTGAGAGGAGTGAGGATGGGAAGTTGCGTTTGAGAAGAAGAGAATGAGGGGTTTCTTTGATTCTAATTCCTTTTAATGAAATATATCCCAAAGCATTCCCAATTTGCCCTTACTCTTCTTTGGGAATTCCATTTATATCCTTTGATTCATTACAAACTCACCCCCATATCAACACCTTCTCTATGAAAAATCCTTACAATTAACTCCTCACTTTTCCTGCTAATTAGGGGTAGAAAGGTCAAATTGCCCTTAGGGAAGAAAAATATCTAAAACTTAACCAACATTTTATTCGGCTCTCCGCCGCGGCGAAGAAACTGTCGCGCGCGCCCAAGCAGCCTTCCCCGTGGCTTCAACCTCTCTTCGCGCGAAGATTCTTCTTTCCTGCAAGCACGCGCAGAATTTCTTCTTCGTTTTCAACCAATTTCGGGGTGGGGCAAACATTCAACACAACACTAAATCGAACAATATTACCAAAAACCAACTCAAATAAGGGCGAAAGAGGAAACAATAACAACGTACCTCAAGCGGGGCGTTACATACCGGCAAGTGGCATGCTTTCCCATAAACCATCCTAAATGGAGACATACCAATCGGAGTCTTAAAAGCGGTTCAGTATGCCCATAGCGCATCATCCAGCTTCTGACCAATCTTTCCTAGATGCATTAACACTGTCTTTTCTAAAATCCCCTTGAGTTCTCTATTCGACAGTTCCACTTGCCCGCTCGTTTGCGGATGGTAAGGTGTTGCAACTCTATGTGTCACTCCATACTTACTCAACAATGCATCCATTTGCCTATTGCAAAAGTGAGATTCTCCATCACTAATGATTGCTTGTGGTACCCCAAACCTTGAGAAAATATTCTTTCTCACAAACTTAATCACTACCCTAGCATCATTAGTCGGCAATGCAACTGCCTCAACCCACTTCGACACGTAATCCACCGCTACCAAGATATATGTGTTCCCAAAAGAACTTGGGAAGGGACCCATGAAATCAATTCCCCACACATCAAAAAGTTCAACCACCAGGATGTTGTTCAACGGCATCTCATCTCTTTTTGATATATTACCCATCCGTTGACATTGGTCATACTCTTGAATCATCCGGAAGGAATCCTTAAAGAGTGTTGGCCAATAAAACCCCGATTGTAAAACCTTGGCTGCTGTTCTAGCTCCCCTAAAATGGTCACCTACTTCCTTCTTGTGACAATGCTGTAGAATGCTTTCCATCTCCTCCTCCGAGACACATCTCCGTATCATTTGATCGACGCGATTGTCGTATAGAAACGGTTCTTCCCAAAAGTAGTACTTCAAATCTGAGAAGAATTTTCTCGTTTGTTGGTACGTCATACCACTTGAGAGCACTCTTGATGACAAATAGTATCCGTATACCATGGTGCTTCTTCCACTCTCATCAACTTCTCATCCAAAAATGTTTCTCCAATTGGCATTTCCTCCTTATTTCCCTTAATTGGTCTCTCAATTCTTGACAAGTGATCAGCCACCACATTTTCTGACCCCTTCTTGTCTCCAATTTCCAACTCGAACTCCTGAAGTAGTAAAATCCATCTTATCAGCCGAGGTTTTGCTTCTTGCTTTGCCAATAGGTGCCTGAGTGTTGAATGGTCCGTGTAGACGATCACCTTTGCACCTAACAAGTAAGAACGAAACTTGTCAAAAGCAAAAACTACAGCCAACAATTCTTTTTCAGTGGTGGTGTAATTCAATTGTGCATCAACTAGTGTTTTGCTAGCATATTGAATTACATGCAACACTTTGTTTTTCCTCTATCCTAAAACTACCCGTAAAGCAAAATCACTAGCATCACACATCAATTCGAAGGGTAGTCCCCAATCGGGAACTGCAATAATAGGTGCAGATACTAATAATTTTTTCAGAGTTAGAAAGGCATGCATGCAATCATCATTAAAGTAAAAAACAACATCTTTATTCAACAAATTGCAAAGGGGTTTAGAAATCTTAGAAAAATCCTTGATGAAGCGTCTCAGAAACCCCCGGCATGCCCCAAGAAACTTCGATTGCTTTGACATTCGATGGTGGTGGCGCTTCTCCAATCACTGTCTTTGCTCGATCAACTTATTCCATCCTTGGAGATACTATGCCCGAGCACCTTTATTCCCTCTTGGACCATGAAGTGACACTTCTCCCAATTGAGCACCAAGTTCGCCTCTCCTTACATCGCCGCAAAACAAAAGAAAGATTAGTTAGACAGCTATCAAATGATGAACCAAAAACGAAGAAGTCATCCATGAAGACTTCTATAAACCGTTCCACCATGTCTCCAAAGATTGACATCATGCATCTTTGAAATGTTGTGGTGCATTGCATAACCCAAAAGGCATCCTTCAGTAAGCAAAGGTGTCATAGGGGCAAGTGAAGGTCGTCTTCTTGATCCTCAGGGAGCGATGACAATCTGGTTATATCCTGAATACCCATCCAGGAAATAGTAATAGGCATGTCCTGCCAACCTCTCCAACATCTGATCAATGAAAGGTAATGGAAAATGATCCTTCCTTGTCGCCTCATTCAATTTTCGGTAATCAATGCATACTCTCTAACCCGTCACCGTCCTCGTTGGTATCAACTCGTTACTCTCATTCTTTACCACTGTGATACCTCCTTTCTTCGGAACCACTTGTACCGGGCTCACCTATGGGCTATCGAAAATAGGATAAATAATCCTTGCATCTAAGAGTTTCACCACCTCCTTTCTCACCACTTCCTTCATCGAAGGATTCAATCTCCATTGTGGTTGCACCCTAGGTTTAAAATCATCCTCCATGAGTATCTTATGCATGCAAAATGATGGTGAGATACCTCTAATGTCCGAAATGGTCCATCCAATTACTAGTCTATGTTCCCTCAACACCCTAATCAACCGGTCTTCCTCTAATGTACTCAAACCTGAACTAATGATCACCGGAAAAGTTTCTGAGTCTCCAAGATAAACATATTTGAGGTGGGAAGGTAAAGGTTTCAATTCAAGCTTTGGAGGTTCTTCATTTTTTTCCTTCTCTTTGTCAAAATCAAACTCCTCAAATTCTACATCTTGACTCTCATCAATCGGTTGAAGTGCTTCTAACATCCTAGCACAATCATTACTCGCCAACTCATCTACCTTTACTATTTTTGATTTGGCTATACACGCTTCTAGAGGTAATTGTGGGGTGTTTTCTTCCATAGATTCCTCAACCAATTTGTCCACCACATCGACACTAAAACATGAATCCGTTTCAGATGGAAACTTCATTGCCTCAAAGACATTGAAAGTTACTGTTCCATCTTGAACTCTCAACAGTAACTTTCCTTCCTGCACATCAATAAGTGCTCTCCCCGTGGCCAAGAATGGTCATCCTAAAATCAGAGGAATTTCCTTATCCTCTTCCATGTCCAACACCACAAAATCTGCTAGAAAAATTATCTTGCCCACCTTCACCAAAACATCCTCTACTATCCCCCTCGGGTGTTTTATTGACCTATCCGCTAGTTGCAACGACATGGTCGTTGGCTTCACTTCACCAATTCCCAATCTCCTGAAAACAGAAAAGGACATCAAATTAATACTAGCTCCTAGATCACACAAAACACGATCAAACGTAATATCTTCCTATAATATAAGGAATAGTAAAACTCCCTAGATCTTTGAGCTTCGGGGGTAACTTCTTCTAGAGGATGGCACGGCACTCCTCCGTAAGCATCACCGTTTCCTTATCTTCTAACTTCCTTTTGTTCGATAAGATTTCCTTAAGGAACTTCGTATAACTCGGCATCTGCTGCAATGCATCTGCAAAAGGAATGTTAATATGCAATTTTTTAAAAATTTCAATAAACTTTGAAAATTGCTTATCCTGATTCTTTTTCTTCAATCTCTGAGGAAAAGGCACGGGTGGGGTGTGATGTGCCAACTCTGGTGGTATCTGGGGGAATGGCAATTTCTCCTTCTTCTTTTGCCTTTAATCCTTTTTCTTTTTCTCTTCTTCCAAACCACTTGGGTTCTCTTCAACAACAATCTCTTCATCAACTTCCTCTTCAGATTCTTCCTTTTCAGTTTCTTTTTTTCCAGCTTGTTCAACCTCTTCCAAAACTGTCCCACTCCTCAAAATAATGGCATTTGCTTGCTCACATGGGTTAGTGACTGTATTGCTTGGTAAGGAACCCTGCGGTCTCTCATTTAACTTCTCGGCCAATTGGCCAATCTGTACCTCAAGATTCCGAATGGATGCCTCTTGATTTCTAAAATTCGTCCTCGTCTCATTCATGAATCCCGTGGTCTCCTGCATAAATTTCCCAAACATATCTTCCAACTTTGTCACTCTTGGATCTCCCGGTTGATTATTCACCCCTAGTTGGTTATTTGGAACTGTCCTCTTGTTCCATTGATTATTTTGCTGATTCTGATTGCCCCAAGCCAGATTTGGATGATTTCTCCACCCCGGATTGTATGTGTTGGAGTACGGGTTGTTTGGTTGTTTCTGATTTCCTGCCAAGTAATTCACTTGCTCCGTTGATGAAGATGACGAAGCAAATGTGTTCCCAACTTGACACTCGTTGCTCACATGGTTTCCTGCACAAAAATCACAAGTTAGTTGAGGTGCTTGAATAGAGTTTACCTGCATAGTTCCCAACTATTTTTGAAGTGCCGTGAGTTGGACTGAGATGGCTGTAAAGGCATCAACTTCATGAAGACCCGAAGATTTCCTTGGTGATGCTCTCTCATTTGGTCTTTGATAGTTGTTGCTTGCCAAAACCTCAAGCAACTCATAGGCCTCTTCTGGTGTCTTATTCTGCAAGGCCTCTCCTAAAGCTGCATCCACCATGGTTTGCACATTACCCATCAATCCATTGTAGAATGTTTGGACTTGAAGCCAAACTGGCAAGCCATGGTGTGGGCATTTCCTCATTAACTCCTTGTATCTCTCCTAAGCCTCATACAATGACTCGGACTCATCTTGTAGAAATGATGTGATATCATTTCTGAGTTTTGCTGATTTAGCTGGAGGGAAGAACTTGGTAAGAAACTTATGTGCTAGATCATTTCAAGTTGTGATAGTTCCCGGTGGTAGTGCCATTAACCACCCCTTTGCTTTATCCCCCAATAAGAATGGGAATAACCTCAGTCTAATGGCGTCATCCGATACTCCGTTCGACTTGAAGGTGTCACAAATTTCCAAGAAATTTGCAATATGCTGATTCAGATCTTCCTTCAAATCACCATTAAATCTAACCGATTGCTGGATCATCTGGATGATTGCCGGCTTGATCTCAAAGTTGTTGGCTTGCACCGTAGGCCTAGTAATACCTCGACCCCACCGCCATTAAGGTCCCAAGGGGGCTGAAATTCCCTCAATGTCCCTGCTTCTCTTGGTTCAATTCGCCATCTCAACAACTATTTCTTTTGCTTCTATAACTAAATCCTCTCTGTCTCTTCTCTCTCTGTTACGTTGTCTGACGGTTCTCTCAATCTCAAGATCAACAAGAACCACTGGTTGACGTCTCGCTCTTTGCATAAACTGCAAAAACAGAAATGAAGGAAAGTGAGATCACAAACCAATTGAAAATTAAAAACGAAAATAAAACAAAAAATGATAAAAACAAAAATAAAAACTCCAATCTAGCTAACTATAGAAAGATTCAATATTAACTTAAAACAATCCCCTTAGAACGCGCCTAAAACTTGATGCGTTGTTTCCTACAACATGCAAATGTAGCAAGTGCACTAGTCAGTCCAAGTAATATAATGATGAGTGAGTATCGCTTCCCCACGAGGATTGTTAGCTAAGCACTAAGTTTCCTAATGTTCTCAAGTTGAAGCAATCAATTCTTTTGGATTGATGGGAGCTATTTCTAATTAAACCCTCAACAATAAATTTTAAACTAAAATTAACTATGAATGCGAGATGAAAACACGAGTAGCAATCAATTCAAGTAAAATGGGTAGGGTTTTAACTTCATTCGGATTTTATGGGTTAAACCTAAGAATTAAACTAAATTCATATTCATATGCATTGGTTGTAAATCGAACTCTAAAGTGTTAAACATACCTTCTCGGGTGGGCTATGTTTTCCTACTCTTTCCTTATTAACTTTCCCGCACCCAACAATTTGAATTTGAAAGTTAACAAATCCAAACTTATTAAGCAACAGAATCCTACAATGATTTCATTGATTTTTGAATCTATCTCTAGCATCCAATACTACAATGGTGATTACCCAAGAAGCCTAACATGATTCATTTCTCAATCTCACCATGTTCATCACATATAAGCATTAAAATTCGTAAGTAAACACACAATCAAAGCATAATCATTTGAAAATAAAACAACCAATCACTTAACCCATTAGAATCCGAATTACAATCAAAACCCTAACCCAAAATGGGTTAGTTCATAGCTAAATCAACACTACAAACAAGAAAAATGATAATATTAAAGTTCAAGATAATGAAATGAGAGAAAAGACAAGAAATCTCCCCAAATGATGAATCCTCTGGTTCGAAGCGAATCTTCACCCTTGTTACAGCTCAAAATCCCTCAAAACTGAAAACTAAGAAAATGTAAAAGTTGCTCAAACCCTATTCGACCTCCCTTCCAAAAAGGCTAAGTGTTTCTTTTATACCTCACCCAAATTCCCTAAAAACATGCACAAAGTAAATGCAGCTGCCCCCACCCCTCGAATTTACGGAACCTGCCGCCGCGGCGAAGAAGAAATTCTCGCCATGCGAAGAAGGAAGCGTATATGGTATGTGGACGGCACACTTTGCCGCTACGACCGTACAAGTTCACCACGGCGAAGCTTCTTGAAAAAGTTATGAAATTGCTGACGCCACTCGCTTGCATTCGCTTGATTCTGTTAGGGAACGCTCAGGTTGCAAGCGGAAAACAAAAATTTTTACAACCACGGATCATTCCTTTAGAACCCAAAAATCAAGGCCCACGATTTTACATTTTATGCATAATAAGAATTGCAGAAAAATAAATCCAAATGTTAAGATTCATACCCACGTTTGGAGGCTCCACCAATGTTGTCCCTGAATGTGTTTGCTACCGATCCAAGTGTGAGATCGAATCATAGAGGTCCACACGAAGACAATCAACAAGAACCAAGGAGGGATTTGCTAGATCCTCCTTGGCCTTAAGAAATCAAGAAGAAAAACAAAATGTTTGTTTTTCAATGGCCAGTTGAAAGGGGCGGGCGTGGGAGTGTAAAGGGGTGTAGTTGTGTGTTTTTATCAAAAGGCAAAATGAATTAAAATCTAAATCACACAAACACTATTCCTTTTATAGGCAAACCAAGTTGCCCTATTCCCACATGGAATGGGCTTGGGCTCCAACCCAAACACCCCATGTTGCCAAACACTCCCAATTTGATATTTTAATTTAATTCATCATTATCTTAATTAAAATCAATTAATATTTAATTAACATTTAACAATAATGATGATTTAATTAAATATGTGCCAACACATTTAACCGTAATTTCACTTATTTAATTTCTAACAAATTAAATAAAAAGGCCTACGACCTCAAGAAATTTAATTGCACGTGAAATTACCTAAAATACCCTTTCGCCTAAAAAAAGACGAAAACGCTTCTTTCTTCTTGGCTCTTTAAATTATCTTCTATGTGTGTGACCCATAGGCTCCTCATCCATACTTGGGTAGTGGGGGTATAGTATCGCGATTAACACCAATTAATCGCTCACTAATACACATCCAAGATTGGCCCCCTTTCAGCAAGGCATCATGGCCCATCCCGATAGATTCGGATTCAAAGAAAGTAGCTATTTGGTCAACGATATGGTTACCGTACAATACTATCCTTTCATCATATGCTTATCTCGGACGAGGACGAAGGCATAGAAATAGTGTCAACCTTCGTTACTTTCGATATTATATATTCGCTTGGACCAATGACCCGTAGTTATTATAATCTGGATAAAGCAACAATCTCAATCCCATCGTGGGCTAACCCGGCCCTTTTAGTGTCATTGCCATATACCGAATTGCGGCCGTGAGAATAACTTCTCCCTGCACGGGAGTGATGAATCCTCCTCGTCAATCCACCATAGTCTTGATACACTCTTGATATAGCCAATCACCACCGTGGATCGATAACTTTGAATGTAACCGCATTAGGCTAGTGTCAAACTGCCAATCACCGTGCACAAGGCGCTTGCCTGATCTCAAGTCTAAGGATCACATGCCACCACCATTCGTAAGAAGATTTGTTCCATAGACAATTTCCGGGGTTACCATCCATATGGAATCCTCTCGGTGGGTCACCATTGAACTTGCTGGGGGTATATCCGCCACAACAAGCACTGTAGTTGCATTGGTGGTTGTCAACAAACAACCTTGACAAGTGAGATCGGATCAAAGCTTTGCTTGCAGGTCGCTTCAACACTATGATAGCCTTACGTATTATCGTGTCCTTACTTCGGGGAATAATATCAGGGGCACGACGGGCTTTCTAGAATGGCCACCATATGTGCTCATAGGGTTCTCACTATCAAGATTTGAAACACTTGATACCCTCACGGCCTTCTACCATTCTAAGGACATATATCAATACATATTGCAATAATAATGATTTACGCGATATAGAATAAAACGCCTTTTATTATTGATTAATGAACATTATTACAAAGAGTCAATTCCACAATAATTGATTGGCTCTAGGGGCATCTACTCTAACAATCTCCCACTTGCACTATAGCCAATCATTCATGTATTTAATACCAAATGATTTCAGCGTCTTTCATGCTCGCGGCGACGAGGCTTTGTCAGTTGGATCTCGCGAGGGATTGTCGCGCATGCACTTTACTAATCTCGCACGCTTTCCTCTCAAATATCTCTCGATGAGATGGAATCGCTAATATGTGGTCTTGACTTCGATGAGACCGTGGTTCCCTAGCTTGAGCAATTGCTCCAATTGTTGTCACAATAGATGTCTATAGGATCAACAATCGTAGGAACCAACCACCAAGTTCGGGTGGACGAACTTCTTAATCCAGGCAATCGCCTGCCTGGCGCATTTGACAATGCAATATACTCAAACCTCCATTGTGAGTGCTACAGTTGCTTTGCTTGGAGCTTTTCCTTCACCGCACCGCCATTGAGACAAAAATACAAACCCCTCGATTGCGATCAATAATCGCTTTGTCCGCCCTTTGGAAACTAGCATCACCGTATCCTCTTACAGTGAGCTCATCTTCCCCTCCATAAACCAAGAACATATCCTTAGTCCTCTTCAAGTACTTAAGAATATTCTTGACAGCCATCCAGTGATGCTCACCTGGATCCGATTGATATCTACTACAAGTGCTCAAAGCACATGAGACATCAATCCGAGTACATAGCATGACATACATGATGGATCCAATTGCTTCGATGCATATGGGATCCTTCTTTATCCTATCTCTCTCATCTTGTGTTTTAGGACACAATTCCTTAGAGATAAACACCATGTGACATCGGAAGAAATCCTTTCTTGGGATTCTTCCATACTTGAATCGCTTCAGACTTTGTCAATATATGCACTCCGACTTAGGCCAAGAAATTCCTACGCGATCTATCACGATAGATCTTTATACCAAGGATGTAAGGTCGCCTTCCCTTAAGTCCTTCATGGAGAAGCACTTGGATAACCAAGTCTTTACCGACTTGCAAAGTCGATATATCATTCCCGATCGAAGTATGTCATCGACATACAACACTAGGAATGCTAACGGCGTCCCCACTCACTTTCTTGTAAACACAGGGGCTCATCTTCGTTTTGATAAAACCGAATTCTTTTACGGCCTCATCAAAACGAATGTTCCAGCTCCTTGAAGCTTGCTTGAGTCCATAAATGGATCTCTGCAACTTGCATACCTTATTAGCTTGACTATCAAGAACGAAACCATCAGGTTGTGTCCATATACACATCCTCCTCAAGGTTTCCGCTTCAAGGAAAGCGCTTTGACATCCATTTGCCAAATCTCATAGTCATGATATGCAAGAATTGCAAGTATAATCGGATGGATTTAATCATGGCAACCGCAAAAAGGTTTCTTCCATAGTCAATGCCATGAATTTGTTTGAAAATCTTTGGCAACCACCCCGTGCTTTATAAGTATGCACGTTGCCATCCATGTCCCACTTTTCTTTCTTGAAGACCCATTTACACCCTATATGTTTTACCCCTTCAGGGTGGTTCCACCAGAGCCACACTTAGTTCCTCGGTACATGGAGTCCCATCTTAGATTTCATGGCTTCAAGCCATTTAATGAAATCTAGATCCGATATAGCGCTTCGTAGGTTCTGGGTTCATCGCTTGATAGACTAGTACGTCACCATGTTGAGTCACGAGATAATCCGTATCTCTCGGGCTCATGGCGTACTCTCCCGGATCTACGTGAGCTCGTGCTACCTCGAGGTGGTTCACTTTGATCCACAATTTGTGGAGTAAACTCCTCATCGATGCTCAACCACTTCCCGTGGTACATCATCCCGTCCCTTCGCCTAGTATATCTTGTGGTTCTAGAACTTCATCCGAGTTCTACTTTTCTCCCACTAGTACTTCTTAGAAAATGTTCCTTTTCTAGGAAGACACCTGATCGAGCAACAAAGATTTTGCGCTCTTCCGGGTGGTAGAAATGGTATCCTTTGGTCTCTTTGGATACCCCACAAATATACATTTACAGGATTTTCGGGGCCCCTACCTTGTTCAAGTCAATTTCTTAACATAAGCTTTCGCAACCCCAAATCCTTAGATAAGACAAGTTGGGCTTTCGGTCCGCTCCATAGTCATATGAGGTCTTATCTGCTGAACTTTGGCGGCACACGGTTTAAAAACGTGAGTCGCTCTCTGGGGGGGCATAACCCCTGAATGATGCGGGTAAATCACTAAAACTCATCATGGACCTAACCATGTCAAAGTAAGGTCCTATTCCTCCTTTCGACACTCCATTGTGTTCAGGGGTGTATAAGGCGGGAGGTGAGTTGTGATACTATCCCACATTCCTTCAGTACCTTCAAAAAACCCCGAGCTTAAGTATTCACCTCCTCCGATCCGATCCGAAGAGCTTTAATACTTTTGCCCAACATAGGCTTCGGGGTAGTTCATTCCCCTCCCCGAACCTTCCTTGAATTTATCAAAGGCTTCAGATTTATGTCTCATAAGGTAGACATAACCATATCTACCCTAAATCATCAAGAAATGTGATGAAGTATAATATCCACCTCCTCGGCTTCAACTGTTAGTGAACCACATACATCACTATGGATGATGCCTAATCAGGCAGAGTCCCTTTCACTTTGTCTCCGTGAAAGGAGACTTGGTCATTTTTGCCTAAAAGGCATGACTCGCATACCTCAAATGACCCTTTGGAAGTCAAAAGGGGCCCAAAACTCCATCCCTTTGAAGTTTTGCAATGCGAGTCTTATTAACATGACACAATCTACAATGCAGAGGATATGTTTGGTTTTGATCGCTATGTTTAGCTTTTCTTGGTTTCAATATTGAGAATATCTTTATTGTTTAAATCAAGAACATATAATCCATTATATAACCTTGCAATTCCAAATAGAATACCATTCAAACTAAAGGACAACAATCCATTAGATATCTCAAAATGATACCCCATATTATCCAAAACGGATAACTTTTCCCCGAAATAATATTTCTAGAAATGAAGGTACGTGATAACAGCTTATGTAGTTCCAACAATAAGCCCGTAGGGCAAAGATAAACAATAAGGGTCCTACAGCTAATGCAGCACATGTGCTCCATTTCCAACTCGTAGGGTCCACCTCTCCCTCGCAGCACTCTACCCTCGCCTTAGTCCTGCACATCAAGCACAAATGGGTAGTACCTACATCCCGTGTCCATGACCCAAGATGTTCGAGGGAGAAGAAGTCTCAATCATGAAAGTACTAAGTCGTAGCCTCCGACTTCTTCTTACTTGCGAGGGAAAGCCTCTGCAAGGTGTTTCCTCCAAGGGCAGGGCTGGTGCTTGCCCACAAAAGAAGTCAAAGTTATACCTTCGCCCTTCCCTTTCCTATGCCTTTTACTCGTGGGCCCAAGAGCAACCTCCGCCCTTCTTTTCGGGCTTGGGCTTGGTTTGGCCTTGGCCTTACCTGCCATTACCCTTGCTTTACTGGCAAGAACCCTTGAAATGAGGTTGGACTTTTTTCAAGTCCCCTGGCCTTTCGCAGTTCCTCAAAGCATGTTCGGTTCCGTTCGATGCAGTGGGGTTTTTCTCCATCGTGTTCATATTGAAATTCATTATGAATGGAGCATATGAGTCGAGGCAAGGATTGAAGAATTAAATCCATTTGTAATTCTGCATCCAAGCCACATCCCAAAGTCTCAAGGTCTCAATGTGCTCGATCATCTTGAGCACATGAGGACCCAACTTGGCACCCTCGGCGAACGACTCCCAAACAAGCGTCGACACCTTGCACCTCTATGCTCGAGCATTTGTTTCATAAAGCTCTTTGGAGGTGTAGAATTATGGAAGAAGCATCCATATTCTCATGTCAGCTTTGAGATAGGTGTCATCGATGCTAACATCAAGCATTGTATGCTATCGGCATCATCAAGGAACTTTTGATAAGTTTCTTAACTTCTTCCCGAAAGGGTGGCATCAGGATCGTGGCCCTCAAACCATGTATGGCTTTTCAAGGATATACAATTTCTTTTCTTGATTTAAGTATAATCCGCCAAGATTACGATACCTGCCTTTTGAGAAATTGGATCCATCCAACCCTGCTTTTCTTTTTCGATTATCGGTCCGCAGTTCATAATACTCATTTTCCCTGAATCTACAATTGCGTTAAAAGATAAAGTTATTATAAAGTTCATTATTATTTAATATGGTCTTTTATTAAACGATGCTCCCTACTATTTTACTCAAGCCAATAGCCCCTCACTATTAACTCGGGAAAGCCCGTTGGCTTTCCTAGTGGACCGAGATCCCATCGCCCATTTCAAACCTTCGCTTTGGCGAACAAGCCAAAAATGGGTTGATTAGGTAGGCCAACAAACTTAATCACACCAATTGATAGCCCCTCCCCACTATCAACCTCAAATGTGAAAAAAGCCTAACAAGCCAATCACACAATTCAATGGCTCCAACCATTGTCCTCAAGTGTGATTCTCGAGACGAGAGTGGACCACCTTTACATGTCACCATGTACACATAATATGCGATTGCTCCTACTATGCCTATACGCGTTATCAACCTTCGCTTTGGCGAACAAGCAAAACCGTCATTTTAAGTCGACCCTATCACCATTAAGGAAAACTCCAATGAATTTTAACCTCCCACCTTTGGTAGAAGTGTACCCTTCGCTTTGGCGAACAAAGTTTCGACGACAAAGGTTTGGTTTGATTAAAATCATGGTGATGGAAAGCATTTGTGACTTAATATACTTAGTTGAGGGTTTGTTATTTAATGTCTCATCAGATTATTATCTTTATTAGAATGACATTGTTTGGCATGTTATTCAACATTCAACCTTAGCATGCATTCTAAGCAAAATATTAAACGTGCGGTACATGGCCCTTTTAACTAAAACCGATCTCCTCCGAGCCTAGAGGGGATCCGGTGGGCCACCTAAGGATCCCCTGTAACAAATATCTTGAGGTCTTCAAGTATGGTTGCCTCGTCCCTTCGCCTTCGTCTCCGTACATTACAAAAACATCATTCTAAATTTACAATAAAATTAATATTAAACTAATTTTACATCAACAAATTTAGAAACCTCGATTTACATTCGAGGGGAATGAGATGAGAAAAGAATGTACATTAAGAAGAAGAGAGAGGTGGGACACGCAGCCCTATTTAAAAATATTACACCATACATATCCAAAATAATTTAAACATTCACCCTTAGGTCCCTAAGGCTCATGTACCGCACACCATCCAATATACCAACAAGTACAAAGCATACATTTCAAAAAAACAATCAATTTTTGAATTGGGTGGGTTAATTAATTAATTACCCTCTTCAAATGTACAGAATGTACATTGGCTTTATAGGTTATTAAACGCAGATTAGTCCCTTTCGTAAAAAATACAGTTAATGGGAAAACTTACAGGCCTTCGCCGCGGGGCGGTTTGGTTTTATCTTCGCCGCGGCGAGGACTTACAGATGCACTTGTCGCATACGCTCGCAGCGAAGGTTTTATCTTCGGCCGCGGCGAAGGATTTAAATAGGGGTCTAGCCGCCATAGACTTCGCCGCGGGGCGAAGGTTTTATCTTCGCCGCGGCGAAACTGCGTGAGGCTCGCGCGACGAAACCTGGAAATCCCCAATTTCAGTGCAAAGCATTTGCTTTTTGCGCTTTTTGTGTATAAACACGAATCCAAATCAAATCAAACGACATATGCTTCAACAGATATTAACCAACCAATATAACATTCATCAACACATTATTAAACCCAGCTTTATCATTTGAATCACTCATTCAATCATGGATTTACGATTTTTCAGATTTTTCAAAACTCCCCGGGTTTTCATGGCGTATTCATCAAGGCAGATGTTATCAACAAATACATGTATCAACCATTCAATAACTCGAAATCTAGTACCCTAGGCTCGATACCACCGTTAGGAAATGACCCAGCTTGCGCAGCGGAAAACAAAAATTTTTACAACCCTACGTATCGCTTCCTTAGAACCCAAAATCAAGGCACAGATTTTTACAAGGCTTTATGCATAATAAGAATCTGCAGAAAATAAATCCAAATGTTAAGATTCATACCCACGTTTGGAGGCTCACCAATGTTGTCCGAATGTGTTTGCTACCGATCCAAGTGTAGGGATCGAACCGCAGAAAGGTCCACACGAAGACAATCAACAAGAACCAAGGAGGGATTTGCTAGATCCTCCTTGGCCTTAAGAAAATCAAGAAGAAAAAACAAAATGTTTGTTTTTTCAATGGAACAATGAAAGGGCGTGGGAGTGAGTGTAAAAGGGGTTGTGTGTTTTTATCAAAAGGCAAAATGAATTAAAATCTAAATCACACAAACACTATTCCTTTTATAGGCAAACCAAGTTGCCCTATTCCCACATGGAATGGGCTTGGGCTCCAAACCCAAACACCCCATGTTGCCAAACACTCCCATTTGATATTTTAATTTAATTCATCATTATCTTAATTTAAAATCAATTAATATTTAATTAACATTTAACAATAATGATGATTTAATTAAATATGTGCGAACACACATTTAACCGTAATTTCACTTATTTAATTTCTAACAAATTAAATAAAAGGCTACGACCTCAGCAAATTTAATTGCCACCCGTGAAATTACCAAAATACCCTTTTCCGCCTAAAAAAGACGAAAACGCCCTTCTTTCTTCTTGGCTCTTAAATTATCTTCTATGTGTGTAACCCATAGGCTCCTCATCATACCGATAGTGTATAGTATCGCGATTAACACCAATTAATCATCTCACTAATACACAGACCAAGATTGGCCCTAGCAAGGCATCGTGGCCACCCGATAGATTTGGATTCAGCAAAGTAGCTACATCACGATATGGTTACCGTACAATACGATCCTTTCATCATCGTTATCTCGGCGAGGTGACGAAGGCATAGAAATAGTGTCAACCTTCGGTTACTCTCGATATTATATATTCGGCCTTTCTGGACCAATGACGGTATTATAATCGGATAGAGCAAAACTTAATCCCCCACGTGGCCCACGTTTTAGTGTCGTTGCCATATACTGAATTGCGTAGAATAACTTCTCCGTGCCGGGAGTGATGAATCCTTTGTCAATCCACCATAGTCTTGATACACTCCTTGATATAGCCAATCACCCACCGTATCGAGCCCCTTTTTGAATAGAAGCTGCTAGGGCTAGTGTCAAAAACTCGCACCTGTTCCCGGTGCACAAGGCGCCGGTGATCTCAAGTCTAAGGATCACATGCACCACCATTCGTAAGAGGATTTGTTCCATAGACCTTTGGGGGTTACCATCCATATGGAATCCTCTGGAGGGTCACCCTCCAGTGAACTTCTTTGCGGTATATCCGCCTACAACAAGCACCCATGTGTTGCACCAGGTTGTCAACAAACAACCTTGACAAGTGAGATCACCACGCCTTCGGCAGGTCGTTCAACACTATGATAGCCTTACCGTATTATTTGTGTCCTTACTTCGTAATAACATCGGGGCTACTGACGTTTCTAGAATGGCCACCATATGTGCTCATAGGGTTCTCACTATCAAGATTTGAAACACTTGATACCCTCGGGTCACGGTTCTACCATTCTAAGGACATATATCAATACATATTGCAATAATAATGATTTACGCGATATAGAATAAAAACGCCTTTTATTATTGATTAATGAACATTATTACAAAGAGTCAATTCCACAATAATTGATTGGCTCTAGGGCATCTACTCTAACAGATTCTTCGATCCTCGTTGCTCTCCCTTGGGAACAAGCCTCATAGTGCTTTATCCCTCGGCTTGAACTCTCCCTTCTCGAAGATCCGCCAACTTCTGAGTCCGGAATTTCCAATTTTGTCCTTATTTGCTCAAAATGACCAATTTAACCTGAAACACGAAATGTAAAGAATTAAGCAACAATTCAGGTTAAAATGAACTAGAAAGTACATGAAATCCTACTAAAAAGTCTAATGAAAATGGTATAATCCATGGATTATCAGAGGGTTATTATGATTAAGTTGTATGCCTCCTCATCCACTTCTGCTTTCTTTTTCAATTTCTCCTCTGACCATTTGGTTGCATCCTTCTCCAGAGCGAGTGCCACCTTATTGTGCGAGAATAATGCCTTCATCTTCTTCTTCTTCCAACTATTGAAATTGAGTTTCCCGTCGTATTGGGTGATTTCAACTCATGTAGTAGTCATGGTGTGGGCTTAGTGTTTGGATTTGAGGTTGAAACAGGAAACCCTAAAAAATTTAGGATCGATTTCTAACTCTTTTCAAGAAATTGACAAGAGAATCTTAAGGTTTACTAACCCTAAGACACTAATTTGATCAATTAGCAAGAAACCCCCAAATTGGACAGAACCTAGGTTTCAAAATAACCAAGAAAACGATAGAAAAACCGTAATCTGAGCTCTGATACCACTATAATGCTAAAATTGATCTCAACCTAATCAATTCTACCAACAACCACAACCACAACCACAACAGCACACACACATACACGAAATGAAACAACAAAGAAGCAAGAACACCAAGGTTTTACCATGGTTCACTTATTCCAATGGAATAAGCTACATCCACATGAGCTCCAAGAAATTTGGGGCTCGCTGCACTATAAGGATCAAGAATGTACAAGATTACAAGATAGTTCACTCCATTCCCAAATTACTTACTCACTATAATCCCTCAAATTAGACTGCAATCCTTAATCCTAGAAAGAACCTTAATCTAGCCTCTCTACCCCGAAGAAACCCTATTCTTCTACCCACAATTACAAAGATTGTGACTTGATTACAAGATTTGAGAATGCCCAAAGAATAAACCCTAGCAGAGCAATTTGATCGCAAAAGAGGAATGAATGAATTGTGCAATTCTGTAAACTTGTCTTGTTTTATAGGTTGACTTGTTGGACTGATGAGAGCTGTTGGATTAGACTAATTGGCAATGGTTGAGATCAATACTTGTATGTCTTCAAAACGGCAGCGTATAGGCAGATTGAAATGACATCGTTTTAAAGCTTCACTTAACAATGAGATTAGAGATCTTGCAAAAATGATGGTTGAAACTAAGAGAAGATAAAGTGTTTCCATTAGTTTATTTGTTGATGAAATGAGCATTGATTTTCCCTGTTGCCACTGCTAGTGTATATAGAGCATTTTTAACAATGAATTTTGTGAAGAATCATTTACGAAATCGAATGAGTGATCAATGGTTGAATGATAATTTAGTTGTGTATATAGAGAAAGATGTATTTGGTAGTATTCATAATGAAGTCATTATACAATACTTTCAAAAGATGAAATGCCATTGAGGACAATTATAAATGTATTAGTTAATGAGAATTTTATAAATACAAAACTTGTGCTTATTTTAATATAAATTGTATTGTTTTTCCAACTTTGATGCCCCTACATTTCATTTTTGGCTACATCCCTACACACACTAGATTTTCTTTCTCTCACTAAAAATGCCCAAAACCCCAAGATTGAGAGCCACTCCTTTACAATCCAATAATAATTTATTTTTTTTAAAAAAAAAAACAATAAAGCTCTCCTAATAGAGTGAAGGGCGAACGACTTATACATACCCAAAGTTTATCGTAATGACAAGTTGATACCTAAAAGGTTTTGAAACGACAAATAGGTACCTTCTCATATTCGTTAGTGAGTTTTGTTTATTAATAGTGAAAAGACTAAAATGCCCTTCAAAGTTTCAATTTTTGTTTTTTATAAATTTAAAATTTCTAAAAACCCCTAGGTTTGCTAATTTAATTAAACACCCCCATATATAAAAAGTTTGTTAAATGACAAAAACACCCCCACCACCCCATCAATGCCGATTCCGCCACCGGGCCACTGGGACCGCCGAAAATCAGATACGGCTACGCATCCCCATCGGATCCGTGGTCGTAGCCGATGTGGCCTTTTCAGCCGATCCGCCACGACTGCCACCGCCGGAAGGCCGATCCGCCGTTCAGCCGCAGACCGAAGCCTGCCAGATGCGTTGATCGTGTGCCGCAGATCTGCCAGATCGGCCGCCGACGCCGCAGATGGAGTTTTGCGCGCCGACGGCCGATCTACCGTAGATCCGCCTTTTCCGCCGACACACGATCCTGGCCTTAAAAGGAAGCCGAGAGCTGCATGACACGCATCCGACGGTCCGTGGTCGTAACGCAACTTTGCCTCGCCTGATTCCGTGGTGGTAACTGCACTCAGCCACGGTGGGGGTGTTTTTTGTTATTTTATAAAACTTTTATATATTGGGGTATTTAGTGAAATTTGTAAACTTAGGGGGTTTTTTTGAAATTTTTTAAATTTATAAAAAACTAAAATTCAAACTTTTAAGGGTATTTTAGTCTTTTCACTATTAATAAACAAATAAATCACTAACCGTAACATGACGAAAGTACCTATTTGTCATTTCAAAACCTTTTGGGTACCAACTTGTCGTTACGATAAATCTTGGGTATGTATAAGTCGTTCTCCCTAGAGTGAATAAGAAAGTGATTAGTCCAAGATAACCCAATCTACAAAAATACAGGTGAATGGTGTAGCAATGGGTATAAGTTAGAATATGAGATTTGTAAGTGAAAGCTCTCTAAAACAATTTAAACACTTTTGGTTTGTGTATATGCAAGTTTAGGATTGGCCAAAATTATTTAGGTTTAGGTTTGTTTGAGTTTATATAAGGGAGTTAAAAAATATAGTTGTTGTACCTAAAAATTGCACTTGAAAATCCCAAAATTCGGTCGATCACTTTGAATCCAATTGATTAGATTTGACATGACACCTACATGGCACCCATGTGGCACTAGTCGTTGGGAAAAGTCAATGGTCAAACTGGTCGACAAGATTAACCAGATTGGAGAGCCCGAAAAAATATGGCTCTTATCCAATTTAGACTCAGACAACCCATCGGTTTACTAGAAGGAATTTAATTTACCCCCAAACTTTCTAATATGATAATTGGGTCCCAAATTAAAAGCCATGAACCCCAAACTTTCAAATATAACATTTTAGTCCAAAATTAAAACCCAGAATCTAGACGTACTATCCGGTCAACTGGATGGGTTAAACTGCAAAATATGAAAACTTAGGCTAACCTCATGCATAATGCAAATAAATTTGATTACAAAGAAGACTACCTAGACTTAGTTTCTTGAAATCTTGAAGGTTCTTCATCCAAGTTTGTCGTTTCCTATATTGATAAACTTTTTCAATGACTTGGGGAGCTTCCTTGCCATCTAACTACACACTTAAGCAAAAGTCATTTGCAAACATGCTTAGAGGCATATTAGTTTGTTATCATCAAAATAAGAGCATGGTGACTCCTTGAGTCAACAATATATATATATTTTGTCCTGACTACCAAGTGGCTCGTTACAGATAGTTTCCTAATATATGTTTCGACATGTGATAGCCTTCACTTTCCATTTTTCTACAATTACACTTGACCAAATCTAACCACTTTTGATATATAAGTTCATGTACTTTAGAGTTGCCTTCACTTCCCTTATGAATCTTATACAAGTAATGACTATCATCTTCACTCATTAATCAAATAAATACAAAAAGATATTCGATAGCTAAAATTAAATAAAATTCATTTAAAATTTACTGTATAATCTGACTACATACTTGTAAAAAATATTATGTGAATAAATCTCAATAATTTGTTTCTCTACATGTAATGGCATCTTTGTAGATGCAAAAAATCTACCGTTATAAAAATAGGGTCTGATCCCGTGAGGTTGAGGCAACTGATAATCCACTAGACCTGCACACATGAAAGGACAAGCGTGAAGCTTATGGAAAACACTGGGGTGGTGATTGCCATAGGCCTTTCGACGCTTAAGTCAGCAAGGCTGAAAGAGATTATTTGATAAGAATTAAGGAGATGAAGAATTACCAGGAGTCTTGTCGGAAGCTAGGATTGCGGTGGAGGTGTCGGGTTCTTGGGAGCAAGAACTTTAGGAGCAAATAGATGGTTTTGAGTAGTGTAGATTGACTATGAGAGATTCCTCCCCTACTGAGAGGGCATACCTCTGTTTTTATAGTGAACCCAAGGGGTTGGAATCCTAGTAGGACACTAAGTCCTATTTTGGGAGATAATCCATATCAAGAAAGAGATAGGATTTCTTGTCTTTATCAGATTAAGTTTAATAGTTTGAGTAAGGTTCAAAATCTCAGCAGAAAAGGAAATAGAATATGATTGTGATTTCCTATTTATGGACTGTTGTAGGCTAATGGGCTGGAACCCAGTTCAGCTTAACTTGTAGGATAGCCCAACTCATAAAGTGGGTAGTTCACAAGGTGATTTTAAGCGTAGGCCCAATCGAGATTGGGCTGAGGCCATAGGCCGTGATATGTTGATTTCGTTATTGGGCCTCATCAAACCCAAGACGATTTTTGGCCCTAACAGTTAGCCCCACACTCTCTAAGTTAAAGAGTAGATTTAATCGAATGAGTGCAGACTGAGCGGATTGGTGATAGCAGCTCGTAAGGTCAGATGGACCATTGTGTGGATTAAGTCGATGACTTGTTGATTTGAGGTGCAAGTCCTTCGATCGGTCTGGACCCATTGAAGGTGTAAATTTATAAATCGGTCTGGACCGATTGAAAGTGTGAATTTATAAATCGGTCTGGGTCGATTGAAGGTATAAATCAATAAATTGGTCTGGGCCGATTGAAGATGCAAATTTATAAATCGGTCTAGGCTGATTGAAGGTGTAAATCAATAAATCGGTCTGGGCCGATTGAAGGTGTAAATCTATAAATCGGCTAGGCCGATTGAATGTGTGAATTTATAAATTGGTATGGGCTGATTGAAGGTGTAAATCAATAAATCGGGATTGGCTGATTGAAGGTGTAAATCAATAAATCGGGATGGGCCAATTGAAGGTGTGAATTTATAAATCAGGCTGGGCTGATTGAAGGTATAAATCAATAAATCGGTGGCCTGATTGAAGGTATAAATCAATAAATCGGTCTGGGTCGATTGCGGATTGAAGGTGTAAATCTATAAATCGGTCTGGGCCGATTGAAGGTGTAAACTATAAATCGGCTTGGGCCGATTGAAGGTGTAAACCAATAAATCGGCCTGGGCCGATTGAAGATATAAACCAATAAATCGGTCTGGGCTGATTGAAGGTGATCACAGTGGACGATTTAAAACAACTTCATATGGTATCCCGTATGGTGTACAGTTATCCACGATAAATTAAATAAGAGAAGTAATGGCGTGCATGTGTAATAGTAGTAGACCCAATCAAGAATACACTAAATGGAGAAGTAATAAGTCAAATGGAGTAATATGCGTGCGGTGCAAGTGTCAAGCAATTAACCGAATGGAGAAAGAATAAACAAAAGGGCGAAGTAATAAGCCAAACAAACTCATGGCTGAACGGAGAAAAATGCATGGGATGCATGGGTTGGGCAATAAACCAAAATGGACGTGAATGAGCCCAAAGAACTCATGGCCGAATGGGAATTAGTAAACAACTTTGCTTTACATGAGTGCATCAGGGGCACCAGCAAGAAAAAACAACTTACAGCTGGCGGCAGATGGAGCAGAGAATTTGCGAGCTGCAGGGAGAGTGAGGCCTTGGTTACATTCAAAGTAACACCAAAAGAGGCGCTGTTCTTAAAGGCATTCTACACCAGTCTTTAACTCTATTTTACGTCTAGAACAACATGTTGCAGCCGGTGATGTGTAGAATCATCATGATTAACGGCGTAGATTGGAAAAATAATAAGAAAATATGTTTGGATGCCATGCATGTGGACGCAGCAGTTAGTGCAGCGAAGATGGTTCCTTATACGTGTCATTTGTTAGGTGTTCCAAGTTTCGTTTTGTCCGAAAGTTTCAGGAGGCAAAGGTGACCGCAATTACTCTATTGCTTTAATTCGAACTGTAATTGACTAGCAAAAAATATGCTTTGATACCTTGCTCCTCGGTGATTGAGATTATGGCGGACATATCCATTACTGACGATGTGAAGATTCCATCAGGATGCAACATTCTATTTGTTCTAGTCAAAAATCCAGATGCAGGTATAGAGACAGATTGGAGAGATCTGTACTTTGGGATCATAGAATACTCAGCAATTACCTTGGGTTCTAGAGACTGCAGAACTTGCAGCTGCTGTTTACGTTGCGAGAAGCGATGGCGCGGTGAGGCGATACGAATCTGAGTGAGCTGAGGTGGGCTGAAATGGTTTGTTGTTACCGTAGAGGTTGGCACGTGTTGGAGAAGCAGATTTGGTGAAGACAAGGGAGGATATAGAAGAGAAAAAGGAGATTAAACAAGCGAAAACAGAGGAGGCTGAAGTAAAGGCGTGAGAGTTGCTTCTATCGTGCATGGGAAAACAATCTGGATGAAAAAAACTCTGGTGGCGTGAACCGAATGATGGAGTCCACGCTGTTCAGCTAGCTAGGAAGGGCCAAGCTCAGTGAAGAACCAGTAGCTCATCTTGGACCATTGTAATTCGTTTTGGCGGCCTCCATGTTGGCTTTGATTTGACTCGGTGAAAGGTTCCGTGTAGAACAAAACATAAGAAGATGTGTGAGGTGGTTGTACTTGGCACTTCACTCGGTCAAGCCGACCGAGCGGAAAAGAGTACTGAGTTGCAGTGGGGAGTGAAAGGGAGAAAGTTCAGTGAAAAGAGAGAAAGAGAGAGAAGGCGGAGGGAGAGAGAGAGAGAGAGTAATGATAATAATAAAGAAGAGTGAATGAAAATCTGCATGGGATTGCAAGAGGAGGACGTTGGAATGGATAACCGAGCTGAGTGGATTTTCATTTTCTTTGGATTGGCTCTGAAAGTTGGTGGAGGAGTGAGGAGGATGGTAGCGTGGAGGTAGAGAAGCAGGTAGAGATGATGGAGTTGCTACCATAGCTGTCAGTCAGTAACGCCAGAGGAAGGTGTAGTTGGGAAGATAAATAGAGAACTCTTTTCAGCAATTTTAAACACCTCGACAGCAGCGAACTTATTCTTACCCACACGTAGACCCTGACAAACGGGTGGGTGTACCCACTGGTCAATGGGTACCCGTACTCAACGGCGGGCGGGCACGGGTAACACATACTTCGACCCGTGAGAATCTGACCCGTACTTGACCCGCCCGTGACTTTTGCGGATAGATCGGGTACTACCCGCGGGTACCCGCGTACCCACAAATTTGAAATTTAAAATAAAATAAAATAAAACTTCTCACTCTTAGTCTCGAAGTCTCACTCTCAAACATCAAACCCTAATCTAAACCAAAACTTATCAGTGAAAAAAACAAAAAAGTTAAAAAACGCAGCAACTCATTCTCTTCTCTCATAGGCCACATCAGCTCCACTCCCTCACTCTCTCACTCTCACAGCAGCTCCACTCTCCCTCATTCTTTGACTTCTCTCACGGCAGAAGCAGGTCACGGTAGCCCATTCTCTCACGGCAGCAACAGATCTCCTCTCACGGCAGCACTAGCATGGTAGCAGCAAATCTCCTCCCACAGCAGCAGCAACAGGGTAGCAACAACACGGCAGGTAACGTATAGGTTGATCAAATCTCGTTTTACTTTTAGCTATATATCCTGCCTTTGCAGCTAAAAGATGAGTGCTGGAAAGTGGAAACTTTGGTTAAAGACTTAAAGTTACTTTTGTATTTTAATTATGAAATACTTAATATTTATCTCAACAATATGGAATGTTTGATTAGTGATTAAAATAAAAAATAGTAGGGGAGAGTTGAAAAAGTAGTGCGTTAAAATAGTTTGTCTTTGGTAAAGCATGTGACAAAAATATGATAGAATGCATAGGGAGAATGAAAAGTATGAACAAAGCATGTGGTCTGACTGACTAACTAAGAAATCATGCCCCTCTGCCTCTGGGACCAAAAACGAGAAAATTGACTGCTTAAAAATGTGACGTGAGGGAGGCTTAAAAAGTTTTAAAAATAAATTTTGGCCCCTAATATTGACCTCTGCTCAAATATTTATTTTCTTTTGACTCAAATAATGATGATTCACAATTTCCAAGCATATACCACATTATAATTTGTTTTTTTTTTTTTTTTTTTGGATGAATTGTTAAGAATTATGATTGGTTATACTTATTGGAGTTGAGGGGTGTTGATTGTTGAGTTGGAAAAATCCAGTCATTTGGTAGGGCTGGTTTGCTTGTAAAATATATGGGAGTGTTTTTATTTTTTTTGGACGAATTGTTATGAATTATGATTGGTTAATTAATTTAAATGTAAATACTTTGTTGTGTCCTTTAGATTGGCTTGGTATGGAGGAGTCTACAGATTTAGGAACGGGTCGTAATGTAGCCGTAGGTCAACTTCCTTCTATTGATAGTACTGTTTGTCCAAAAAGATGTAAAGTTTCAGATGTTTGGGGCCAATTTACAACATATGTAGAAGATAATGGGGAGGTGAGGGTAAAGTGTATGATTTGTGGTAAGTCTTATGCACATGGTAGTTCCAGTCATGGGACTAAGAATATGAGGCGCCATATGGAAGGTTGTCCTAAACGTACCATTACTACTAGTGTAGATCAAATGATGATGGATTGTGACACTAAATTGAGATGTTTGAAGATTTCTCAAGAAATTTATCGTGAGAAGATGGCAATAGGAATCATAAAACATAATTACCCATATTCAATAGTGGAGCATGAAGGAATTAGGGATGTCCACATGTATTTGAATCATGAAGTTAAGCATTATACTAGGAACACCGCTAAGGCGGATTGCTTGAAGATATTTTACAGGGAGAAGGAAAGGATTAAGCTTGCTTTAGAGAGGGTTTCGGGTAGAATATGCTTGACTTATGATATTTGGAGTTCTTGTACTATTGATGGGTATATTTCTTTAACGGCTCACTATGTTGATAAGAACTAGGAGTTACAGAGTAGAATTCTGAATTTTAGCCATATTCCTTCTCCACACTCGGGGGCTCTTTTGTCAGACATAGTGTATGATTTCTTAAAAGATTGGGGGATTGAAAAGAAAGTCTTCTTTCTTACATCAGACAATGCAAGTAACAATGATAAAATGGAAGACATTTTAAGGAGTCAACTTTGTGTGCAAAATGTTTTAGTATGTGATGGTTCTTTTT
The DNA here is from genome assembly GCA_026225825.1 of Pistacia integerrima. Taxonomy (NCBI): domain Eukaryota; kingdom Viridiplantae; phylum Streptophyta; class Magnoliopsida; order Sapindales; family Anacardiaceae; genus Pistacia; species Pistacia integerrima. The sequence continues at coordinate 13,193,202 of CM047744.1, forward strand.
TTCATGTATGATGTTGTGCACATATCTTGAATCTCATAGTCCAAGAAGGGTTAAAGGTGAGTAGCATGGCTTTGCATAAAATTCGTGAAAGTGTGAAATATGTTAAAGGAAGTGAGGCTAAAAGAATCAAGTTTGGAGAACTTGTTAAACAAATTGGTGTAATAAGCTCAAAAGGATTGCGAATGGATGCTCCCACGAGATGGAATTCCACTTATTTAATGCTTGAAAGCGCGTTAATATACCGTCGTGTGTTTGTTCATTTGGCTCTGATAGATCCCAATTATAAAAGTTGTCCTTCAAATGAAGAATGGGATTGGGGGGGAGAGGATTTGCAAGTTGTTGCAACCATTTTATGAGATCACTACTCTTTTTTCAGGTTCCCAATACCCCACAACAAACTTGTATCTCAGAAATGTGTGGAGAGTTCAAGTGCATTTATACGAAGAGATGGAAAATGAGGATGAAGTTCTTAGTACCATGGCAAGTCAAATGAAAGGAAAATTTGACAAATATTTGGATTCTTATACTGTTGTGTTAGCAATTGCAGCAATTCTAGACCCACGTTTCAAGTTTGAGTTTGTTGAGTTTTGTTACAAAAAAGTTGATGGCTCAGTAGTTGCAACAAGAAAGTTGGAGTTGGTCAAGCAGGAGTTGTATAGGCTTTTTGCTGCTTATGAGAGTCTAAGTGGCAATGAGGTTCCCACTGGAGATGATTGCGTACAAGCTAGTAATCCTAATATCATTGGAGATGATATTTGTGTAAGTCAATACTCCCTAAATATTATTATATTCTTGTGATTAATAAAGTTTTCTTTGTTTTGTAATTTTGCTTTATTAAATTTAAATATTTAAATGGTGCAGGAATTTGACTACTACAAGAGTGACTTTACTGCTACTAAGAAGTCCGAATTGGATACTTATTTGGGAGATGCAAGGTTTGATCGCATCAAATTTTGCAATTTGGATATCCTGGACCATTGGAAGAAAAATAGTGATCGATACCCAATACTTTCGATGATGGCCCGTGATGTGATGAGTATACCAATAACGACTGTTGCAGTCCGGGATTTGATATTGGCGGACAAAGTGCTCGATAAATATCGAAGTTCACTTTTACCGGAGAATGCGAGTCTTTGATATGCACCAGGGACATGGATTTGGATATGAAGTTAAAGGTAACATTTTAACTTATATTTCACATGTTTTAATATTTTTGTTTGTTAATATATTACAATAGTTAACTTATATCTTGTTAGTTGTAGAAGATGAAATTGATGATGTTCATCTGCTTGTGCTATTAAGTCAAGTGCGGGGGAAAGAGATTGTATAATCAAGGGCGGCTTTGTTTGTTTAGTGTGTTTGGTACTTTGGTTAAACAATTATATATGTTTAATTGTTTAGTGTTTACTATGTTATGTATGTTGAATGTTAAACAATTTTATATGTTTAGTGTTTACTAATTAGTAATTACTATGTATGTTTAGTGTTTATTAATTCTATTATCTATATGATAGAGTTTGATATAAATATGAAAAATATTAATATTGAATTAATAATGTTTGATGAAATCTAATCTAATTTAATTTAATCATCCATTTATTTAATATAATAAGTTAATAACTAATAAGTTTAATAAATGAATTTTATATCAAGGTTTTAAATTAATATAATTTAGTATGCAATTTGAAATTTTGAACAAAAAAACAGTAAAAAATAACAAAAATATGGAAAACAGTAAAAAATATGAAAAATGTAAAAGGCTGCTTCCATTTTCACGGGTGACCCGTACCCGTACGGGCGCGTACGGATCATGAAAATGTCGACCCGTGAGAATTTTTCACCCGTTGACCTGCGACCCGTTGCTTCCCGGACCATACCCGCCCAACCCGCCCGTTTGCCAGGTCTACCCAGAGGGATATCCAGTTTATCCTTCTTTTTCCTCAAAGGAGTAGATGCAACCCCTTTAGAATAATCATCATCATCTAGCTCCAGATAAGCCTCATGAGTACTTGTTTGGAACAAATTGAATGGAGAAACTAAATGGATCACAAAGTGTTGTGCATGGCATGCATGTGTCAACAACGAATTGAATAAATCAAAAGGAGAAGTGACGGTGTGCATGTGTAGCATAAACCAAATGAAGAATGAGCTAAGCTGAGAAGTAATAAGCCCAATTGAATAATATGCATGGTTGCATTTGTCAAGCAATAAACCGAATGGAGAAATAATAAGTAAAATGGGGTTAACTGAAGTTGGATAAATCCGGTTACGGGGATAGTATTACATGCTGAATAAATATGCGTAAAATAAATTATGATATACTGAATAGATAAATATTACATGTGAATAGATAAAACAAATGAACAACAGTAAAGAAAAACTTTTCTTATCGTGATAAAACTTTCTGATTAATGATGTAAGTCAGAGGGAGTTTTGTGTCTCCTCTCATGTTGTAAGTCGTCATTGGCAGATGATTGTCAGAATCAAACTGTAGATGCAAAAAATCTACCGTCATGAAAATAGGGTCTAATCCCGTGAGGTTGAGACTACTGACAATCCATTAGACCTACACACATGAAAAGACAAGCATGAAGCTTACGGAAAACACCGGGGTGGTGTTTGCTGTAGGCCCTCCAACGCTCAAGTCAGCAAGGCTGAAAGAGATTATTTGATAAGAATTAAGGAGATGAAGAATTATCAAGAGTCTTGTCGAAAGCTAGGACTACGGCGGAGGCATCGGGTTCTTGGGAGCAAGAACTTTAGGAGCAAATAGATGGTTTTGAGTAGTGTAGATTGACTATGGGAGATTCCTCTCCTACTAAGAGGGCAAACCTTTGTTTTTTTAGTGAACCCAAGGGGTTAGAATCCCAATAGGACACTAAGTCCTATTTTAGGAGATAATTCCTATCAAGAAAGAGATATGATTTCTTGTCTTTATCAAATTAAGTTTAATAGTTTGAATAAGATTCAAAATCTCATCAGAAGAGGAAATAGAATATGATTCTGATTTCCTATTTATGGACTGTTTTAAGCTAATGGGCTAGAATCCAGTTCAGCTTAACTTGTAGGATAGCCCAACTCATAAAGTAGACAGTTCATAAGGTGATTTTAAACGTAGATTCAATTGAAATTAGACTAAGGCCTTGAACCGTGACATGTTTATTTCGTTATTAAGTCTTGTCAAACCCAAAATGATTTTTGGCCCTAATAATCGTCAAACCTATAAGCTCCCCTAGATATTGCACCAGCGCCCCATAAAACATGAATAAGCGATCTTCATTGTCTTTTTTAATGGTAAAAGTAAACGTACAACTCTTCTCTTGTTCTGACTGAAAATGTTCAAGCAACATATACATCGTCTCCCTGCATCTCATTAGGTAAATCTCTCTCATAGTTGTAAAAATCCTTTTTTGTGTACACCCAATATTTTTTATATCTCTAGCTTGTCATTCAAGAATACTAATTTGTTAGCAGCTGAAAGTTGTTGGGTTTATGATTTTTTGGAATTAGCCAATAATCATTTTTAGGTAGTCTTTTTCCACTTAAATATATGAAAAATGCTAAGTTCAATATTTTTTTCACTTTCTCTCGTTGTGACACATTTACAAAGAGACAAAGAAAATGAGATCATTTACTTTTAATATTCACGTGTCACAATGAGACTGATAAATTGTTTTACCATGTACACACACACACATATAATCAAGGTCCATGCCGGGCGACCAAATTTTTGTTAAAATCCAGACTTGAAATATTGATCGATTGGATGGCTCAGATATCTTTTTAAATTTTTTTATTTTGTTTCTCTAACATTTTAAGACTCTATAAGTTAGCTAATTAATACATTCGATTTTCTTCTCTCCAATTAATACATTCGATTTTCTTATCTCTCTCAATCTTCTTCCTAGAAAACAATAGAGCCTACTACTTTGTTCCATCTACATTACTGATTGCTCTATGATTTAGAAACCTTTTATCATTTAGTTTGAAACTATTTTTATAAGCGTAGATTTGATATCATTCAGTATTTATTCATCAATTTATATTTCATTAAAGTAATAACAAAGATATTAGGATAATAATAAAGAGTAGCTCATAATCTAATTTTATAAACTTTCTCTCACAATCTCGATGTAACAGTTCGCAATTGATTAGATGAGATTTATTGCGAACTATTACATCGAGATTGTAAAAGTTTATGAGATTAAATTGTAAGTGTAATATTAACCATTAGGATAAATATGTACTTGATGGCCACTTCCCTTTAAACAACTTCAAAAGGTGACCATTTTCGCTTGGAATAAAATAAATGGTTAACTTTGTTAATGAACTTAATAGGTACGTACACATAAATCAAATGCAAATTTTATTACAAATAGTGACTCTGCAACTCTAACCTTGTAAATCTATTAGACAATAGCATATCGCTATTATTTCTTTGATTTCATATCAATTATCTAAAACCCAGACAATATTACAGCAAACAAGAAATTGATAAACAAATTAATCAAGAGATAGCATGGATTACATATGAAACATTTTTTAATAACGAAAATTCTACGATTAGATCTGTTCAAGATTGGCGTGCAAAACTGAGTACACGGCACGCCACCCCTCCTGTGTCGGATGCACCGTGTCCCAAAAGAAAGAAGATTCCGGCTTCTCACACACACTGTACTTCTTTTCTCCCTTCCCATCTATACTACCACATGAATACGCTGTGCTTATTCCAATACAGCATGGCTTCAATGGATTCCCAAACTTTGAGCCTCCTGCATATGTTAAAATATTAGCTACCATAATTAAACAGATGTTATCAAATCACAGATTAACCCGTAAGCAATATATCTATAATAAGCTGAATGGTCACCTTTGCCCTTGAAAACAGTCATGAATGCGCCGTAAAGATCCAGAATGACAATCTTAGAGTCCTTAGTTTCATTGTTTAATTTTACCACTGCTTGCTGCAGCAAGAGATTGTGGAAATTGACGAGTTCGTTCTGGGTTCCATTGCACTGTTGGAAGGAGGAAGTAAAGGTGCTCTGAGGGAGGCATCCTAAGGGTTGCAGACCTGATACTATTAAGTTCTTCACTCCCAGGCCTTGAATACGTTTTAAATTCAAAGCAAGTTGATTCACCACTTGTGTAATAAATGGTTGCCAACCCTGTTATCAGTTCTTCAACAAGCTTAGGCTTCACTATGTTCATTATACCACGAAAAGTAATAAACAAACAACATTTGCATAATATTCAATCTTTAACATGTGGAACAAAGGTGAATGTTTAGATGCTAATTTGATTAACTCTAAAATTTCGGAGGATGGCTCTACTCTGCTGGTTACAAAATATAAACAATCAGTTTCTAACAAAATAGTTCACTTCTAAATGGATTTGGTGTATGTTTTAATTTGATTGAGATTCAAGCCTCAGTTTATTTTATTTTTCTGGAATTTTATTAGAATTTGCAAAGGTGTACGGTAGCATGTCAAATAGTGGGGATCAACTTCAAATTAGGTGTCCCCATCTAAAAGCTTCAATTCAAGACGTATAAGACAAGGACAGTGACACCCACTCATCCAAAATGGCATAATCATGAGTGAGATGCGTTTATTTTGTTGTTTTTCTTTATATGAGATTACTTAACCATTAAATTTATCCATTCTGAAAGAGATTGTGTTACTGTTACCTCAGCAGAACCATTTCTTGCAATATAAGTAGAATAATCATTTCCGGCGACGGAGACGAGGCCGACAGAGAACTGTAGGTCCTGAGGTGTGTACACTTGATCCTTTATGAGCTGTTGAAAGAAATTGATCTGGGTTGTCATATTTGGCTCCGCAATTAACGTATCGAACACGCCCGTCCCACCATAAGCAAAGTTGATTCCGTATCTCAAGTGTTTGATTCCTAGTTTTCTCCATCTGTATGGTATTGGGGACTTCACTCCCACAAACCTGGCTGCCATTTTTTCATTAATTCAATTATTAGTTTTTTGTTTTTTTTTTTTTTTTTAATGTTTACTAAAGCACAGTTGACAGATGTACCACAGCGAATACCTTTGTAAAAAAGCATTACTGATAAAGTTTATGGGGATTACACATTTCATTAAATAATCAAAGGCACTACATATTAATAAATTGTTGGTGATCATGTAGCAATAGCTGTATGAGTTAAGAAAAAGCACTAGTGCTCACTCCTCAGCCACCTCTTTTTTCTTTTTCTTTTTCTTTTCTTTCATCTTCATTTAGAGTTACAAGAAGCCTTAAGACTACTTTGGATTCATACCCACTTAGAGATGGAGATAAGTATGAAATTATAAAGTGGGGCATCTGTGTTTAATGAAGGTTATCACGTATATAATACATACAGCAGACCAGAGTGAAAAATAAAACGAGGAGATAAACATCAATGTCTGGTAGCTGAGAAAAGCAGTAAGTAAATAAAATAATAAAACAAAAGTGTGGTGTGCGATCACGTGAGCAAAGTAAGAGTGCGAAAAAGGATTGGATACCCATCTGACATAACAAGAGAAAAAGAAATAAACAAGGAAAAAAAAGTTGACCCAATAATGCAAAATATACAGTCAAAAGCAAGAAGCGGTGTGTAGTAATCATAACAAGATTAAAAAGTGGCAAGAACCTACTAAGCATTTCCATAATACTACCAAAAAAGAAAGCAATAATAATCTTCAATTCTGATAAATTTAATTACCTAAATAATCTGTCAAGACGCGGCCGTCAGAGAAACGACCAGCTGGTTTACCGGGAAAGGTGATTCCGTAGGGCTGTTTCCAAGAACTGGCTACCGGTTTCCCGATGTTCCCTGTATCGGCATATGAATCTCCGAACACAAAGAGCTTTGTGGGTTTAAAATCAAAGACATGATGTGTGCGGGGAAGGTGGTGACGATGAGATGACCCCAACACTGTTTGTTGTCCTATTTATCCATGCAACAAACACACAAAGGTTAATTAATTAGCTATAAATAATGGTAGTATGTAAAGTTATGAAGTGAAATAAATGTAATTTAACCTGAAAGGAGAAAGAAGTTGAACAAGGAGAGGAAAAGATGCTTTGGGTCCATTTTAATGTAGAAAAACAAGTGGTGGAGAGGCTACTGAGAGAGTGAGAGGGGTGAGATGGAAATGGAGGAATCAGAGGATGATTGAGAAGCGATACAGATGATTTATACAGCGGGGGGCTGGGGGCTTTATTTAGTGGTGGTGATGGAATCACCTTGAGGTGACCTAGCTTGGTCAACCTCTTAAATTAATATGTAAGGCTACGATTACGAAGCCTGCTTCGATTGTACTCGGTCCTCGGACATAGTTTTCAATATTCAAACTGGGATTTAAAACAATTTCCTCCTCACGGTTTGAACAAAATCAACACACCCACAGGTTTTTAAAACTAATATATACACCCGAAAAATTAATTACTTTATTATAATACCCTTTGTCTAATCATACTTTTCTTTTCGGTTTTTATTTCTTTATTATTTATTTTAATATTTAATTTAACCAATTATATATAAGTTTATACAATAGTTAAATTATTATTTAATTTATATAATAAACTAAAATTTAAAACACTTAAATTTAGTTGATCACATATTTAAATAATTAATAAAATAAAAAAGAGAGAGGGAAGTATAATAAGATAAAAGATACTAGAGTACTGTCGAAATAAAGTTTTAAATTCTTTTAAGTTTTTATTTCTTCAATCTTATATAATTAAAATAAAATGGAATGGATATATAATTATACAAACTACAAAGGATATTATAGCCTCTATCAGTAAAGTAATCAGTATTTTGGGTGTATGTGTTACTTTCCAAAACCATGGGTGCATTGAAATTTCCCCAAACCTTGAGGAAAAAATTCATAAACCTGTTCAAACAGGGAAAGGAGAGGGACAAAGAAATGGTAATATCTTCAAGAAAAGTTCGAACGGGTTGAATTTTTTATAGAAGGAATTATATGTATATGTTCAATATGTTTAAGAGTAATGCTATAGTTATTGAAGGGTGTACACCGAATTTGTGTACCGAATAACGTGGCAGAAATCTTGACCGTTGATTCATTATAAATTAATATTAATCAACGGTCAGGATTTTATCACGTTATTCGGTGCACAAACTCGGTGTGTAACTTTCGGTAACTCTATTATTTTCCTATGTTTAAATTGTGTAATGAAACTCTTAATCAATGTAATGTAATTCAAAATAATGGAGATATTATTTATAATAAATACAAATTTCCTTTTTGAGATTAATTTCCTTCCACCTTTTTATTTGAGGGATAATATGGCATAGAATTATAGTCGGTGAATTTTTTTTTTTTTTTTTTTTTGGCCTTCATTGCCTTATAATATAAAGTTGGTGTACTGCGGAGCAGTTGTTTGAATTTTGGCATGATTATTATGAGTCACAATTTTACACCTCACCGACAGTCATCAAATGGTTGTATATTTTGGAAAAGTTAAAAGAGAAAAGGTGCATGCTAAAGGCCAATTCAGCGTTATATATGTTATCAATAAATAAATAAAAGAGATAATATAATTCTCCAAAGAGATGAAGATATGTAATCTTATTCAATTCCGAGATATATATAAACAATTGCATGGACACTCTTTATATAAGATTTATAGCCTAAAGAACTTGTTCTTCCAAAATCAATTATATATCCTCCTCCATAAGTTCCAAGAACCAGACCAGCCTCCCATGAAAAAATTAATTAGACCTGCTTCTTGAGAATAGCTATTGTCCGGTCGAAACATAGTAATACTTTTGCATTTAATGTAGATTTATTAACTTGATTTTTATATTGATTCATCCCCCAATCATATTCTGACATGTCACTTTATATGAAAGTTTGTATATAGTCTTTATAAATGTAGTATTATTCAAAGATTAAATACATTTCGTGACGTCAATGATATTGATGACTATACTATGTAGTGTGCCAATGATATTGTGAAATATACCACTAAGGTTAATTGTCAATGTGTGTATATGTTTTTAGTTGGTCTTGACCCTCAATTAGATGGGGTTTGAGGTTGCATACTTGCTACCAAACCACTTCCAGATTTACAGGTTGTTTATGCTATGGTTTGTGCGGAAGCTTATCGCCAAGATGCTATGCTTGGAGGAAAAAATGGAGAAGCGGCTGTAATGGCCTCTCAGAAAATGCCTACCTCAAAGAAGGATTGGAAATGTACTCACTGTAATGGTACTGGTCATACAGTGGATACATGCTTTCGAATCCATGGATATCCAGATTGGCATCCAAAGGGTAAGAAAACGTCTCAGATGTCTTCTAGTGCTAAGGAGGAAGACATTAATCCAAAGGGGAATCTAGCCACTACTCCTGGATTTACTGCTAAGTTAGGTATGTCTTTTATTGGAAATAGTTATTGAATAATTGACTCTGGTGCAACAGACCATATGACTTGTGATCGTGATAGGTTTAGTTACTTATTCCCTAAATGTTCCAAAACTACCATTACCAATGCCAATGGTGTATCATCTTCAGTTATTGGAGTTGGTAGAGTCCCATTATCCCCTACCTTAGCTATCAAAGATGTCTTATTTGTGCCATCATTAAACTATAATCTTCTCTCTGTTAATCAATTAACCAAATCTCATAATTGTATTGCTCTATTTTTTCCTACTCATTATGTTTTTTAGGACATTCATGCCAAGGAGAAGATTGGCTGTGATAGACAAAATGGAGGATTGTACTATCTGGATGATAGGTTCCAACATTCCAACAGAGAAGGGCAAGCTCACTTGCTAAAGGAAGATTTGATGAATAAGAAAAAAGAGGAAATTTGGTTGTAGAATAGGAGACTAGGACATCCCTCTTTTAGCTATCTAAGGAGATTATTTCCCTCTTTGTTTAGAGGAGGTCATTTTTTGGATTTTAGTTGTGAAACTTGTGTAATATCAAAAAGTCATTGTACTATTTTCCATTTAACTAACAATAAAGCAAATCTACCTTTTTCATTAATTCATTTGGATGTTTGAGGACCGACACCAATTTCTACTCTTAATGGGATGCGGTGGTTTGTAACTTTTGTTGATGATTGCACTCGAATGACTTGGGTTTATCAATTGAAGCATAAGAGTGATGTCTGCTTGGTTTTTCGCTTGTTTCATCAAATGGTAACTACTCAGTTTGGTATTCCAATAAAAGTCGTTTGTTACGATAATGGGGGAGAATACTTCAAGCAAGAATTAACGGAATTCATGCCCTGAGTAAGAATTATTCACCAAACAACATGTCCCTATTCTCCTTAACAAAATGGTGTTGTAGAGCAGAAAAATAGATAGTTATTGGAAGTTACTCGGTCACTCTTGATTGGAGGTCATGCCCCCTCTCTCTAATCATTGCACTCTTCCACCGATGATACTTTTGGCTCCTCGAATTTTTGAATGTGTGGTTTATGTCCATTTGCATCCCCATCAACGAACTAAGCTTGAGTCTTATGCAGTGAAGTGTGTTTTTGTGGGATATGGGATGAGTAAAAAGGCTAAAAGTGTTATGATCCATCTTCTTGGAGATTTTATGTTTCCATGGATGTTATTTTTCATGAGAAAGAACTTTTTTACAAGACACCGACGATTGATTTACCACTTCAAGGGGAGAATCCAGACGAAGTGATTAATTATGAAAAACTACATGCGTTTTTTTTCAAAGATTTAAATGAAGGAATCGGACGTCCAGAGATGCTGTAAAAATAATTCTTTGTCTCGGATGTTTCCTGAACAACTGAAAGAACAGAAGGAAGAAAACCAGGTGACCGAGCAATTTACAAATGAACAAACGACTTTAAACTCCGAAGATGATTCTCTCTATGATAGTACCATGTCTCTTAACAATCCAGCTCAACCATTGGGTCAATCTTCTCTTGAGCTCATTCAAAGGTACCCACTAATGCTAATTCTATGATGATGTTAATTTTGAATCTCAATTGTCTCAATATCGTCTTCCAGCTCGTTCAAATCGTGCTATACCACCCATTAAATACGAGCCTGATCCTAAATCCCAAGTTAGACATTCCATTAGTGATCATGTATCTTAAGAAAAATTGTCCAAGTCATATGCATCTTATGTGCTACAATTATCGTCTATCTCTATTCCTAGTAAAATGCAGGAAGCTTTAGCAGATGCTAGATGGACCTAAGCCATGGCTAAATAAATGGCAGCACTTGAAAAGAATGCTCCTTGGGAACTTGTGCCTTTACCGAAGGGAAAAAAGACCATGGGTAGATGGGTATTTGCGGTCAATGATGCTTGTTTACTACAAATGCAATATGTAGCAAGTATACTAATCGCACAAGTAATAGAGTGATGAGTGAGTATCGTTCCCATGAGGATTGGTTGCTAAGCATTAAGTTTTTCTATTGTTTTCAAGTTGGAGCAATCAAATGGTTTGGATTTATGGGAGAAATTTAAACTAAACTAAATCAAAATTTCTAACTATTCAACTAAATTATGAAGCAAGATTTAAAACACGGATAAAATCAATTCAAACAAACGGATAGGGTTTTGACTTCGTTCGGACTCTCTGGGTTAAACCTAAGGATTATACTAATTCCAAAGTCACATGCAGTGATTGTAAATTGAACTCTCTAAAGTATAAAATATACCTTCTCAGGCTATATTTCCTTACTCTTTCCTATTAAACTTCCGCACCCAACAAAATGAAGATTAATAATACAATAAAGAAAGACAAATAAAACCTAGTAATTAATAATACTGTTAATATAATCAAAAGAAAAAGGAAAAGCAAATCCACAACAATAGATATAAAATCAAATGTAAGGAAAGAAAAGGGGAATAACTTTTCACCCTAGTAATTTTAAACTATTGCGGTAAAGTGTTATATATGGCAAACCTTTATATGAAAAATTATGTCCTTTATGTTTATTAGCACACTTAAATTTGGTTAAAACTTATTCATTATATTTAATTATTTATCATAGCATCTAAAACTTTTTATAAATAAGATCATTACTGTTGGTACAAAATTTTGCACCAATCAGCGCGATTCGATCGACCTTGCAGGGATCGGAACCGATGTGTGTGTGATTAGTGATAATCAGCGATGAATATGAATGAAATGAACTAAAAACAAAGAGATTTTTAAAGTGGTTCGACTAGGTTAATAGCCTACGTCCATTGTGTTTTTGTATTTGCTGTGAGAGCTTACAATGCAATTCTTATATGAAATTCGTGACCCCCTCCTCATTGTTTGAGGGGGTTTTTATACAAGATTTATACAAAGGACGCAATGAAATTCAGGGGATTAGAATTGATTTGAATCATAATTCCAATATCCTTGCGATTGGTCGCTGTGATTGCAAAGTGATCACCGTTGATGCAGTCATTCTCGCAATATCTGGGATCTAAAGTAATCTGGGAATTGATTGAATGATTCCTTCAATTGTTCACAACTAGCTTATGCTGGGTAGAGCTATAGCTCGACGAGCTTATGCTGGGTTGATCAATCGTAATTGTCGAGCTCATTCTAGATCGAGCTATATCCTCAAGTTGGCCCAAGCTTGGTAGAAAAACCACACACAACATCTGCCCCTAGTGTTCGATGCTCGTTTTGGGCTTCAAATACTATTGCTCGATTTGATGCCAAGCTTGGCTTCAACAGTGAGTTTTCGAGTGCGTGTTCAACCGGGTCCCCATGATCAACCTTGGGCTTGGCCAACGTACCTCACACTTGGATCTTTATTCCTCATGGTACCTCAAAACTCAGAATATGAACAGTCAAGGTGGTAATTTTCGCGTGGTCGTGCCACATTAAATGCAGCAGCCTTTGTCAATTACGTTTCATCATGCGTGGGCAACGACAACTGTTCACGCGCGAAGTCGAGGCGATATGCAGTGATGGTTATCATTATAGCAATTTGACGGTTCGTCACTCCTTGCGGATGGTCGACACATGGCCATGTCTATAGGCTGAGATTGTTCGATGAATGAAAGGTCAGGATCGGCTGTAAGTCGACGGCCATAATTAAACCCCCTTCGTCTCCCATGCAAACCATTATAAAAGGTGGCAAAAAACCTCAGAATAGTAACTCTAAAAGTCATTTTGACTCTGGTTCTCTTTGTCGTTGTTCTTAATCGTCGCAGTGATCTTTCTCACAAGTTCCCAGCACTTTCCTTATTCCGGTAAGGCTCTTTCCCCTATTTTCTTATGTTTTTCTAATTTTTGCGTCAAAGGGTGGCTACACTAGTGGCCACATTGGATGTTTTAAGGTTTTAGTAGGGTTTTTGGTTGCATCACCGGCGGTCTCAAGTTTTAGAGAGGTTTAACGTGGTGGATATTGGTATCCCGGGTAGGTCGCATACCTTCATTGTATTGTACGAGCTATCTCGAGTGCCTAAAATAGAAGCGAGTGTAGAATGGTCGCCGATTTGTTCGAGCTCTGACACATGTTCGCTTCTTTTTTAAGGTACCCAAAAGTGAGCTACAACCATGTCTTCCTCCAGTAGTCATACCATATACCAAATGTTTGACTCACTGTAGGCTTGGCAGCCCTTGGGGATGTGTCTCTCGAGGTCTTTGATGAATTCGTCACCCGGCTCGAGACTCGCCACGGCTCATGGGCTCATCAAATTGTGCTTCCATTCAGCTGGCTCACTCCCCGCCGTCTCTAGCCTATAGGCTACGCAGAGAACCACAATCCTCTATCACTCTTAGGGATCTTGAACACATAAGAGTAGTCTACACGCCGTAGCTTAACTTGCTCGTGTTTTCTTTCCCGCGCAAATAGATTGCTAATTCGTTCACCTTTTTCCTTGTAGAAATGTGGGTCAAAAAACCAAAAAAGAAGAAAATGGTCGCCACGAAGGCTCCAACTACTTCGGGGATGAAGCAGCCCACGGACATCGTCGGCTCGAAGTGAGCAGATGGGGAGCTTGGGGGAGGCCCAAGCGCAAAAAAGCCCGCGCCTGCCACTAAGGTGGTTGGCGGGAAAAGCATTACGGAGCCCCAAAAGGGGCCAACGAAGAAGACTCCGAGCCAACTAGAGGCTCGAGAAAAAATAAAGCACCCGAGCGACATGATGGCTTAGGCAAAGAGGTCGCCACGCAAGCCCGCAACCTTAAAAAAGAAGCGGCCAAAAGCTTAGCCAAGAAAAAAATCCGTCCTACTGGCGAGGCAGGTGCTGTTGGGGAGAGTAAACCTTGCTTGTCCCAATCAAAGAATAAGAAAACAAACGAAATGGCCCAAGCTGCGGTTGACGGGTTGATCGACTAACTCCCATACCATATTGGTGTTGGGCCGGGGTGGCCAGGGATTGCATCACCTTGTAAACATTCGCGATTATCAGGGACTCGTCTCCTTCCCAGATGATGGCTTTAACTTGCAACTACGCGGCAAAGGTACCAGTAGTTTGTGCCCCCATTTCTTTCGCATGCTATTCTTGCTTTTTGTTGACTCCTCATCTTCTCTTTTCAGGTTGTAATGGCGAGCACACTTTTATACGAGGAATGCAATGACACTTTAGAGGCAAACCACCAGAAATGGAAGGTTGCGGAGTTGATGAAGGAGGATGCTTTAGCTAGGGTCAAGTTTACAAAGAAGGAGAAAGAGGCCAGACGTGTTGAGCTCGAACGGCTTAGAGGGGAAGACGCGACCTTCCAGGTCAAGGAAAGGGAATTCCTTGACAAGTTGAAAGCAAGCAAGGGTGCTCGGGCTAAAGTGGAAGCTAAGGCAGCAGTGGTAACAGAGAATTTGGCATAGCAACGAGGTGCCAACAACAAACTGAACTTTGAGCTATCCTCGGCTCAGAAGGCTGCCGCGAGTTGGGAAGCCAAGTCCAAACAGTCTTCGCTCGACCTTGGCCAGGAGGTGGCGGGTCGCCAAGAGGCCAAAGCTGAGCCTAGACAGCTTAGTTTGGATTGATGAGTTGAACAAGGCCATTACTACTCGGGCTTGGGAAATATCTGTCTTCCTTGTCCTAAAATTGTGGGAAGCCTATCCTTCAATCGAATTCTCTTTCCTTCCTTGAGCTTATAAAAAAGAAGTCAAAAGGATGAGGGTCGAAGCTCAGGGGGAGACCTATGTTTGCTCGGATGAGTTCGAGAAAGAGGGCGAGGACCAACGGGAGGTCGAAGGAGGCGAGAAGGAGGTCGAGCCCCAACTCTGAGTCAAGGATCTAACTCCCCTGACCATAATTCCATCAACTGAGGTTCCCGATCTTGGAGAGGAAGTCACCGTTCCTCCTGTCAACAAGCCATCTCTTCCTCTCAACGACCTTCCGAGACAGGTCGAGGATGAAGCTCCTGCTCCTCACCCACCTGAAGAGTCATTCTTTCTTTTTTTTTTTTTTATATTTTTTTTATTGCCTCTATAATTAAACTCAAAAGAAAATTTTATCATTTCCATGTCGAGTAATATTTATTATACTTCTACGGAGTCGATTTGTTGTCCTAGTAGGACCTGTAACACTAAAATCCGAATTTGCTTAAAGTTACGCGTAGCTCGCTTCTTAATAAGCTTTTTCGGATTTGTACGAGGAAATCTTATGCGTCGTTCAACTTCGATTTCAGACTTTATCGCCCTTTTCAAGTTTTTTGAGGCACTGGGTTAAGGCCGATTTCCTTCGACGTGTTTTTTCTTGTAAAAAATTAATTTCAAGTTTAACTTCGTCGATTTGGGGATGTTTCACCCTCAAAGAGTTAGATTTTGGCATGGCTTGTTCGGGATAAGCTGCCTTTCCTAGACTCTTGACTTCGAGTTTTTTTTTTAAAGAATATCATCGCTTAGGTCGCAATTTAGTAAAATGCTAATGATCTTAAGATGTTAACAATGAATCATAGAAGATAATGAATACTACCTCGTTTATTGATCAAGTATTTTGGCCGTTGTAATGACTTCTTTCTACTAGTATACTTTATAACATATACAATGAAAACATACATAATTAACATATGAAGATAGTTGGGCCCAAATTTTTCTTTTCTTATAAAATATAATTCTTTACATATACTAAAACAACAAGTACAAAAACTTAGTAACGGTGGACAGTAATGCCAATTCTCTCCGCTTGATGACTCTCTTCCGACCGCTGCTAAAGCATGGAAAAACAACGGGGTGAGCATAAAAATGCTCAGTAAGTAAATCCCTTAACTCTTCACCTTCTTTGGTTCTTTCCTTACTTAATTCTCTTCTTCTTTCTTTCTATTCTTTCTAGCCATGATGAAATTCATGGTAATATGCATGAATGAAATGCATATGCAATAATGCATAAAAATGCATTATTCTTTCTTCTTTCTATTTTCTTTTCTTTTCTTTTCTTTCTATTCTTTTCTTTCTTTCTTGTCTTGCCTTCCCAAGCTTCTCTTTTCTTTCTTGTTTTTCTTTTCTTTTCTTTTCTTTGCTTGTTCAAGCCTTCTCATTCTTTCTTATTCTTATTCTTTCTTTTCTCATTCTTTCTTTTCTTATTCTTTGCTGATCGAACTTGGTTGATGCATGGATTTGGAACCTTGGCCGTGTGAGTGAGTACAGTCCTCATCTACATGCACTCTTGCGGACCGTACAAATTCTTTCTTTCTTCTTAGGCCACTCAATTAAGGTGGCGTGCATGTAGGAATTCTTCTTGGTACAACCCTCATCCACATACACTCTTACGGGTCGTACAATTATTCTTCTTCTTATGCCACGCAATTAAGGTGGCGTGTATGTGGGAATTTCTTTTTAGCACTCACGGTTCCCCATCACAACAACCTATTATTTTCTCTTCTTTAACACTTTCTCTTTCATTAATTCTTTAGTGCTTTTTCTTTCTTTCTCTTTATTCTTAGAGTGTTTTAGTCTTAAAATTCTTTATTCTTTCTTAAGTACTACATATATACAAGTATGTGCATATGGATGGCTCATGCTTAGAATTCTTACTTAAATGCACTCATGACATGCAATTATGCAATGCTGCATAAAATTAAGGTTTCTACTCCTGCTCATGCTTCTCTTAGGCATTTCATCAAACAATAAATGTGCATATTCAAACTCTACTTTAGCTATAATTCTATTTGTTTCTTAAACCATCCAAAATGAGAGAAAACTCTCATGTATCATCACAATCCCTACACAGCAAAACACTCCCAAAAATTTTCTTAAACTCTTCCAATTTCAACCGAATTTCAACCCATCATCATACCATCAAAAACACTTTTCATACTCAAATATATCCAACAACAAGAATAAATAATCATCAATCTCATCTCAATTTCTCAACAATCATAACATATACATGCTTAAAGAAATCTCTACTTAATTGATTTCTTAAACCTTAACTTGAGTTGGAGTTTGAGTGGAATTTACTTACCTTATACTTGAGTAGTCTCCACTAAAGCTCTCTATTCTTGTTGGATTCAAACCTTCTCTTAACCCTAAGCATAAACTTAATAAGAATTCAACTTCTACACAAATAAATCTTATATATAAAGCAAGAATTCTTACCTCTTGTTGCCTAGGATCAAAACCTTATTAAAATCCACTCAAAAGCCCTCAAAATTCCTTGGAAAATTGAGTGAAAATTTGAGAGAAAATGGAGAAGAAAAGTGGTGATGGAAGGAGAGAAATAAGGGTTTCAAACCCTTAATATCTTATTTTATAAACATACTTTCCTATTTTGCCCTTACACTTTTTTGGAAATTCCATGTATGTCTCTTAGTCAATTACCATAATGCCCTCATTTTATTGCATTTTACATGAAATTCTCTCTCTTTTCACTCCCCACTTTTTCAACTAATTTTGAGTGAAAAGACCATTTTACCCTTAATGCAAGTTTTAAGGCATTTTCTTCATATTTTCTTAAAATAACTTTAACAAAATCAACTAAGGGCTATAAAAACATAAATTAAATTACATACCTCCGTGTGGGCGTTACAGCCATGAATGGCCTTACAACGAATGTGAATGTAGAACATAAGAACAAGTGAAACCTGAGCTACTTATTGGTAATACCTTCGCAAGTGCTCGAAGTTCCAAGCTCACATTATCGCTTCACAATTGAGGCGTTCTAGGTGGAAAGATCCTGGTGCGAGCTTTTCGGATATCCTGAAGGAAACTTCCCATTTGGGCTCAAGTGCCCCCAAGTTCAGGTTTTGAGTACCTTGGACAACGTTTCTGAGGACTAGATCACCCACTTTAAAGTCTCTGTTTTTTACCTTGGTATTGAAGTATCGCTTGACTCGCTGTTGATATGAGGTGAGCCTTAGTTGAGATTTGGCCCGATGTTCTTCGATTAGGTCTAGCCTTAAGCGAGGAAGGTCTTCGTTTGCTTCTTTGTTAAAGACTTCTCTTCAGAACGAACTGATTCCTACTTCAAGTGGGACCATCGCCTCACATCCATAAGATAAAGAAAATGGGGTTTCGCCCATCGAGCTCCTGGCAGTTATCCTTGTAAGCACAGCATGCATGCATGAAGAGTGGTGGAAATGGAGAAGAAAGCATAAAAAGATGGATTCAAAAACCGTTTTTCATACAAAGCATAGAAATGAAGTTATACCTACTCCTTTGCTTTCGATTGATGAAGATTAGCTTCAAAAGGATGAAACCTCCACACTTTAACACCACCTTGAGAGATTAGAGAGTGGCCGTGGGTTTGAGAGAGAGTTTCTTGTTTGTGTTTTTGTGAACAAGTCAAGAATGAACAAAAATGCAACCTTTTGCACTTATATATACTTGGGCAATTTTGCAATTATTTATTTTTCACTTCCAAGCCCAATAAAATCTTATTTTATAAGGGACCCCACGAATTTAATATGCTACCCTTTGAATAATCAATATTATTCAAGGGCCTATGTAAACTAAACTAGTTTACATTAACAACCCATAAATTTACCCTTTTTACCCTTTAACTATTAAAAGGTTATTTTTGTTCATCTTATTAATCTTAACACTTTAAGATATAATAATTAAATATAATTAATTATTGCTTGACCATTTTAACCCTTAAAATTTCACAAATAATTTTCTATGTAACTATTACTATAGAAATCCCGTTATTACCCTCGAAGGTGCTAGCCCTCTTCGGATAATCATTTCTCTCTCTCATCCTTCTCTAACATCTCAAGGCTATTGGTGTGACCATGTAGGTCCACCGTGGATTAGCCGTGAGCCGGTTCTGGATGAATCCGGAAACCTGTCCGGAGGCCCAACGACTATGGTAAACATCTAGCAATGTGTCATAGTCCCTAAACCACGATGAAGAAATACTTCATCGAACCCATTTCAGATCATACTTACCACGCAGGTAAAGTCCCTCCATTGAGATATCCTGATCGAGCACGGATTCATGGAATGTCAAAATCCTAAACTCGATCTTTTACCGAATCGTCGATCAATATGTCCGGAACTCGTCATCACAAACTTGCTTTTGTATGACTAATAATAGACTCTGGCCAGAGATTCTGTTTTCCGACATTTATCGATGTTCGTCTAGGAACTAGAATCCAGATGGAGTCAGCGGTACTCCCGATCCTATATTTTCGAGTCAATGGATCCCCTCTTAACCATCGTTCGTTTCCGCGTATGAACAACGCATGACCAAATAGGCTTTATTATACGAAACATGATTAGTCTCGTACTTATACACCGTATGAACCATACGCATCCATATCGGATCCGACTACAATGTCTCAGGTCAAAGGACTACATCGTATCGATATAACCAAACGATAAATCATTGACTACATGCTTTTCCAAGTAATTTGTCGTTATTCGGTCACGTTCGAAAAACAGTTCACCAACCGTTAATCCATACCAATGCCCCAGTGACATGACTATCATCGTCATCCGTACTTATATCAACTCATGATATCTTTTGGAAGCATCCGATATGCCTACTGTGCAATATAGTTGCCCAAATTATATTACTTCCATAGGGAACCCTTTTCGATAATTCATTTACCTATTAAATGAATCATCTGGACAATTCATATACATACTTTATTTTAAATGCATGGCTGAATAAAGGAAGCAATTTATATATATGAATTGAAGAACTCTTTCTTCTATTATTTATGATATATATATAGATACAAGACAAAATGCTCTGAAACCGACAACACGAATGGTTTCTAGGGCATACACTAATATACACTAACAAACTCCCACTTGCACTAAAGCCATTCGATGTTGTATCTCATACCCATCTTCTCAAGATGATGGTCCAATTGCTTCAGTGTCATCGCCTTAGTCAGTGGATCAACAACATTTTCTGCTGAAGGAGTCTTCAGAATCATAATCTCTCCAGCTCCAACGAATTCTTTCAAAATGTGATACTTACGCTGAATGTGTTTGGATTTTTGGTGTGCTCTTGGTTCCTTTGCCTGTGCAATAGCTCCAGTATTGTCACAAAATATGGTTATCGGGTAAGCCATGTTCGAAACCACACCAAGTTCAATTATGAACTTTCGCATCCAAACAGTCTCATTCTGCTTCCGGAAGCGAATGTATTCAACTTCCGTAGAGTCATTGTGGTTGTCTGCTTGGAACTTTTCCAACTAACAGCACCTCCATTACATATAAAAATGTACCCTGACATAGACTTTCTATCATCAATATCTGATTGGAAATCAGAATCCGAGTATCCTTGAATATTTAACTCTGAACATCCATAACTCAAAACTAGATCCTTAGTTCTTCTCAAGTACTTAAGGATCGATTTTACAACTGACCAATGTTTCTCCCCTGGGTTTGACTGATATTTGCTCGTAACGCTTACAGCATAAGCTATATCAGGTCTTGTGCATAGCATTGCGTACATCAAGCTGCCTACGGCAGACGCATAAGGCACATTACGCATCTGCTACCGCTCTTCATCAGTCTTTGGACCCATTTCCTTAGAAAGATGAAGACCGTGAGTGAAGGGCAAGAGACCTCTCTTAGAATTCGCCATGCTAAACCTTTTTAGCATTTTCTCTATGTACAATTTCTGGGATAATCCAATTACCCTTTTCGTTCTATCTCTATAGACACGAATGCCAAGACATAGGTCACTTCTCCTAAGTCTTTCATCGAGAAGGTTTTGGACAACCAAACTTTAACCTCTGTCATCATGCCTATATCATTTCCCATTAAAAGTATGTCATCTACATATAATATGAGAAACGTGATGGCATGATCTTTAACCCATTTGTATACACAGGGCTCATCTGGATTCTTAACAAAACCAAACGATTTGATTATGTTGTCAAATCGAATATTCCAGCTTCTTGAAGCTTGCTTCAATCCATAAATGGATCGATGCAATTTGCACACCTTATGTCTTTCAACAGAGGATACAAAACCTATCGGTTGTTCCATATAGATGTTTTCCTCAATAAACCCATTGAGGAAAGCTGTTTTGACATCCATCTGCCAAATTTCATAATCATGGTATGCTACGATGGCTAGCATTATACGGATGGATTTAATCATAGCTACAGGCGAGAAGGTTTCCTCATAATCCAATCCTTGTTTCTGAGTATAACCTTTCGCCACCAGTCGAGCTTTGAAGGTCTCTACCTCCCCATCCTTGCCAACTTTTCTCTTGTAGACCCATTTACAACCTATAGGAACTATTCCCTCCGGTGGATCCACAAGCGACCATACTTGATTGGCATGCATTGATTTTATCTCAGAATCGATCGCTTCCAGCCATTTTCCTGAATCTCTATCCAGTATTGCTTCTTCGTAGCTTCTGGCATCATCACCATGATCATCTACTCCCACTAAGTAAGATTCAAAATCTTGCTCATGTAGGAACCCATATCTCTCTGGAGGTTTTGATATTCTATAAGACTTCCGTACTGGAACCATAGTATTTGATATCGAGGTTCGCTGAGTGGACGTTCCATCTTCAGCAATCTCGGTTCTTGGCTCTTTAAACTTTTCCTTGAGTTCAATATTTCTTCCAACATCGCCTTCCTTCAAGAACTCGTTCTCGAGGAAGCGCGCATTTCTACTGATCCAAACTCTTTGATCACTTGGGAAGTAAAAGTAATATCCTAAACTATCTTTAGGATATCCAATGAATCGACCCTTCTCGGATTTAACATCCAGCTTATCAGATTTAACCAATTTAACATAAGCTGGGCAACCCCAAATCTTTATATAATTCAGACTTGGACATTTTCCATACCATATCTCATACGGTGTTTTCTGGACAGTTTTAGACGGGACCCTATTAAGGATATGCACTGTCCGGAGAGGCGTACCCCCATAGAGACATTAGTAAGTCTCGGAAAACTTCACCATCAATCGTACCATATCCAATAAGGTACGATTTCTCCTTTCAGACACTCCATTGAGCTGGGGTGTATAAGGAAGAGTCAACTGTGAGATGATCCCATTTTCTTTCAAGAACTCTTGAAACTCTGTACTCAAGTATTCACCCCCACGATCTGATCGTAGTATTTTAATACTTTTTCCAGTTTGATTTTCTACTTCATTCTTGAATTCTCTGAATTTTTCAAAGGATTCAGATTTGTATTTCATTAAATATAAATACCCATATCGTGACATATCATCTGTAAAAGTAATGAAGTATTCAAATCCTCCCTTGGCTAAAGTACTAAATGGTCCACATACATCTATATGTATGAGTTCTAATAGTTCTTTAGCTCGCTCAACTTTACTTTTAAAGGGAGATTTGGTCATCTTTCCTTGGAGACATGATTCACAGGTTGGATAGGGTTCAGAACCCAATGAGTTTAGTATCCCACTTTCTCCAAGCTGTACTAATCTTCTCTCTCCTAAATGACCCAATCTATGATGCCATAGAATTTTAGGATTTAATTCAGATTGAGTTCTTTTATTAGAAATGGTATTGATTGAAGCATAGTCATTCAATTCTAAGACATACAAACCATTTGTATTCACAGCTTTACCAACTAAAACATTTCCAAAATGTATTGAACATTCTTTTCCATTAAATAGTACATAATAACCTGCTTTACACAAAGCAGAAATAGAAATGATGTTTCTAGTGGCTTTTTCAAAGTACAATACTTTAAACAAATTCAAAACATGTCCCTGAAGGTGGTCTCGGTGGGCAAGTCCCCATGGCCTAGCTGCAACTCGTGCCCCATTTGCCATCCTCAAAATGATCTCGCCCTTTGTCACCTCAGAACTATTCTGAAGTACCTGCAAAGACATATAAATATGAGATGTTGTTGCTGAATCTAATATCCAGGAATGACTAACTGAATTAACACTTAATTCATATTCAATCATAAGACATTGGTTCATACCTGCTTTTCCTTTGCTTTTCTTCAGACTGTTCAGGTATTGAGGACAGTTCCTCTTCCAATGTCCATCTTCTCCACAGTGGAAACATTTTCCCTTTGCATTGGCCTTCTCTGCCTTTGCCGCTGGCTTCTTGAAGCTTTTATTCTTGGGTCTAACTTTTGGACCTTTCTTTGGTAGCACTTTGGGCCTTTTATTGGCCCTGCTAGTGGAGGCGGTGATACGTGTTTCCTACAACATGCAATATGTAGCAACTATACTAATCGCACAAGTAATATACTGATGAGTAGAGTATCGTTCCCACGAGGATTGTAAGCAAGCACTGAGTTTCCTAATTTTATCTAGTTGAATCAATCGAATTCTTTGGATTGGTGGGAGCAAATTCTAATTAAAAACAACAAATTGAAATTTAAACTAAGATTAAAACTTAATTAAGAAAGCAATATGAAAACACGGAATATCAATTCAAGTAAAAACGGGTAGGGTTTTGACTTCATTTGGATTTTTATGGGTTAAACCTAAAATTACACTACACTCACATTCATATGCAATGGTTGTAAATCGAACTCACTAGTATGTTAGACATACCCTCTCGGGCTATGCCTTCCTATTCTTCCTTATTAACCTTCCGCACCCAACAAATTGAAGATTAATAATTCCAAACTCATTAAGCAAAAGAATCCTATAATGATTTCATTAATTCTTGAATCTATCTCTAGCATCCAATACTATAATGGTGATTACCCAAGAAGCCTAACATGATTCATTTCTCAATCTCACCATGTTCATCACATAAAACATTAAAAATCAGAGTAACACACAACCAAAGCATATTCATATGAAAATAACAAAATCAAACCCTTAACCCATTTAAAATCCAAACTACCATCAAAACCCTAACCCAAAATAGATTAGTTCATAACTAAATCACTAATACAAAAACGAAAATCGGAAATAAACATGTTCAACATAATGAAAATGAGGTAAAAGATTAGAAATCTCCCTAAAAGATGAATCCTCTAGTTAGAAATCGAATCTTCTTCCTTTTACAAACCAAATCGCTCAAAGTTCTTAGAAGAATGCAAAAGTGGCTAAACCTAAAACAAAAACGAAGACCCTGGGCAAAAAGACTAAGTTTTTCTTTTATACTTCGTCCAAATAACCCTGACCAAACACGCACAAAGACGAAACAGCGTGCGTTTAACAAAATGAAATAAGTGGAGTAGCCGCCGGCGAAGAATGAAGCAGACAAGCTCGTCCCTGGCTTACTTCACCGCGGCGAAGACATTTCCTTCGCCGGGGCGAAGCTTCTTGAAGAGTTCTGAAATTACAGAACTGCCACTCTGCTTGCTTCTTCGTTTGATTCTTCGATTCTTTGTGCTCTCCCTTGGAAACAAGCTTCATCGTGCTTTATCCTGTTCCGGAACTCTCATATCTTCTGAGATCCGCTAATTTCTGAGTAAAAAATATCCAATTTTGTTCTTATTTGCTCAAAATGTCCATTTTAACCTGAAATACGAAAAGTAAAGAATTAAGTAACGATTCAGGTAAAAATGCACTAGAAAGTACCTGAAATCCAACAAAAAGGTATACTGAAAAGTGTATAATTCACAGATTATCAACTACCCCCAAACTAGAGATATGCTCGTCCCCGAGCATACAGTACAAAACTGACAAAAACACAACCAACAAAAAGAAACAAAAACACAAAACACACACAACAATGCTGAAAAAAAAAACAAAAGCCAATAAGACTCAACTCTACAAAGGATTACCTAGAAATTGCACATGTCTCAGAAGTTGTTAAAAAATTATTATCAGGAAATATTCAACACTCCAAGAAGTTATAAGTTACACCGACTGTCTTCCTCAATCGGTTCACCAAGTACGTGATCCCCACTTCAATCCACATTCCAACTTCCCGGATTATTTTATGCAAAAATTGTAAAGTTTATCAAATGGTGACGGACTCCATAAGCCTAAATATCGAACTGCTCTCCACTAATGAGGACTAGACAAAGGTAAGAATCAAAAGGTCTTTAAAAGCTTATAACGTTAGGCTCGGGTAGTGGGTTCTAATAAAAAGGATATAGGAATAACAAAGTAAGAGAACTCGGTTGTCCTAAAGCAAAACTAAAATCACATCGAAACCCATACCTTCTCAACCACCAATCGACATGTCCACGAATTCACATCCCTCAAACGCGTACCTTTCTTATTTTTAGGATACCATAAATGTGGGGGAGACTCGTTTAAGGCGTACGTGGCGTTGTTATACCCGACGTCGCCAAGTACTACTAGGCAGTTTTTAAGGTGGGTTCGGTTTCGGTTTCCGGTGGTATACCTTTAAACGAGGCGGAATTGGTTTTTTTTTTTTTTTTTTTTTTTTTTTTTTTTTTTTTTTTTTTATGATTGAATTGAAAATGAGGTGACTACCTCTTTTGTTTTTATTATTTTCTCTCAACCCCAACTATTCTTTTGGCCTTTTCATCATTTTTCTTCTTTCAACCCCCAAACTATTCTTTTGTTCATTCGTATACTCTTCCCGTTTTTTGTTTTGTACTAGGACCGAATTCTCCTAAGGGTACGATAAAGTGTTTAGGGTAAAAGGATTTGACAAATTTGTTGTTTTCCAAAAAAAGAATACAGCAATAAAATTCATATGGCTCAAAAGGGTGACTAGGGAAAATTTCATTCATGGGTTGGCTAAAAAGGCTCAAACGTTCGAAAAAAATGCCTAAATCATCTCCTCAACCATGTCTAATCCTAGAATTTCGCCTCAAGCACTTCTCAACTAGGTTCTAGAGTCCACCAACATTATCAAAACTTTACCTAACCACATAAAATGAATCTAAGCATGCCGAAAAAACTGAAAATGGTGGTTGAACCACTCAACAAACCTCAATCAAAATCTAATCAATAAACAAAAACTTGAAGCAATGCTTAACATTTCTCAACAATAAAAAATTCAATGACTTTATTCTCATCATTGATTTATACAATTCATCATCGGCAGAACGAAACAAACAAAGTAAACAAAAACACAAAGAAGTTTTCAGTTTAAGATGTACGTGGCGTTGTTAAACCTGAGATCGCCAAGTGTTGCTAGGCAGTTTTTAAGGCGGTTACTAGTTTCCAGCCAATATACCCTTAAACGAAACAAACAAAGTAAACGAAAAAACAAAATTTGAAACACAAATTTTGTTTAGTTTTTTTTTTTTTTTTTTTTTAAGTTTAAGATGTACGTGGCATTGTTAAACCTGAGGTCGCCAAATACTGCTAGGCAGTTTTTAAGGCGGTTACTGGTTTCCAGCCAATATACCCTTAGACTCGGTTTTTAATTCTATTCCTTACCCCCAAACTAAACATGACATTGTCCCCAATGTTCCATTATGCACAAATCAGGAATAGAGAATAATAAAACAAAAAAAAGGTACGAGAATTCTCCCTGGTTAATCCATGAATTGTCGCTCCACAATGAACACCCGGTCTCGGACTTTTCATCATCCAAAATCTGTCAAAACAATCAAACTGTGGTGTCCTTTATGTTAGCATAATTCACAACTAACTTGAAAATATTACAACCTAATCTCGTCCTTTTAACAACTACAATTTAAAACAACAACTAAAAACTAACAAAATAAACAAAATTCAAAACCAAAATAAACGAGTTTAATGTTTCAAATGGACACGAAATTAAATGAAAACTATTAAACAAAAATAAAACAAAACAGGTGCTCTGGTTCAATCTTCTTCTTTTTCGGAGCCCTCGTCTTCCTCGTCCTCCTCGGAGTCCAACCACTCATCCGAGTTCCAGTCGATCCATTGGTATGCTGAAGTGTCAACATTAAGCTCCTTGAAGCTATTTGTCAGTAGCTCATGCATCCTCTCAGTCCGCTCCATCATCCAATCCTGACGTCTCTTCATGTATTTCATCAGGCCCATCATTTCCTGCATCATCTCTTTTTGTGTACTTGTGGAGCTGGATGATGTGGCAAGGCTTGTTCTCTGCCTTTTCCCCCCTACTCTTGGTTGGGCAGCTTCCGTTCGGTCCAAGCGTTTCTTGTAATAATCTGAATCTAAAGTTGGAGCAGCATGAATACGCTGCTCGTCATCCTGAACCGTGACCCCAACTTTTAGGCATAAAGCTGTGATGAGATGCGGGAAACAGTAACTTCCTCGCCCCGGGTTTGCTGCTAGCTTAATGCTGTTAAAAATTATGTCCCCCATATCAATACTCTTCCCTGTGGCAATCGAATAAAGTAGCAATGCCTTCTCGCGAGTCACGGTACTGTAGTGTGATTCCGGCATGAGTCTCGCACAGATATAGTATTGCCACAGCCGAGCCATCTGTGTCAACTGTGTGCCCTTAAGAGTCTTTTTTCTGTTTCTTGGACACTGCCCACTCTACACCCGGTTTTGCAATCACTGGAAGGATTAAGCCGTCATCAATCCGTGATCTCTTGAACTGCACATAATCATCAATGAGGATTTCCGGCAAATGAAAGAAATCATTGATTTCCTTTCTCGTAAAAGGCACATCCTCCCCTCTCACAAAAACCGTCTCTTCCTTACACTCCGGGAGATTGGCATAGAACTCCTTACCAGCGGCTCAACAGCCAACTGCTCAGGAGCTCGCAAAAACATATCCCACTGTCTCCCTCTACTCCAGTCAAAAGCCTGAGTAGCGGTTAAACTGCACTCCGGAATAATTCCTTTGTCCTTTTTATGAATGGCCGCCTCATATCTTTTTCGGGCATCATCATTCACAAACCGGTTATCGACACTCTTTCCCTTACTCTTACTCTTTCCCTTGTACGGTTGCTTAACCTTCGGAGCCATGTTTCCAACTAAGTTCCAATCCAAAATTTTAACCCCAAAAATTCAGTCCTAATTCTACACAATCACTTCCAACCTGCAAAAATAACCTACACTTCCATAAATTTTCAATTCACCCCCAAACTACAAATTTTCAACTTCACACAAACACTTCAAAATATCAACACCCACACTCCTAACAATCAATTACTGCACAAACCACTCTTCTTTTAACACAATCACAACTCAACAACCACAAAACACTTCTCAATTCAATCGCACAAAATTTTCAGATCTATGCTTAGAAACTTGAAATTTTTCGAATTAAAGCTTTGGGTTATTAAGATCTTACCACAATGAAGGAGTGTGCACCACCAATTGAAGTAGAAACGCCCCGATTGAAAAGCCCCAAATTTTTGATCCAAAAATTTTCGTGAAATTTTCGTGAAAATTGTTGTTGAAAAGGGTTGTTTTGGTGTTTAGGGATGTTGTGGAGTAAGAAATTTTGTTGGAAAAGCAAATTGGAAGCAAAAATATGGAAGTTTGAAAAATTTTCTCTCAACTCAAAATGCAAGGCGGCGTGAAAATGAGAAGAATAAAGAGAGTATGTATAGAAACGGCTCGTCGATCTTCGCCGCGGCGAAGTTCATTATTCATAAACCCTAATAAAATTCCCTAGGTTTCGCTGCGGCGACGTTCCTCGTTCATGAACAACAATAAAATTCCTAGGTTTCGCCGTGGCGAAGACAAATTCTTCGCCGGGGCGAAACCTTCCCGAGGAGTCAAGGTTTTCTTCGCCCTGGCGAAGAAACTTTCTTCGCCGTGGCGAAATGCCTTAGCCAAATTTTCACCAAATTAATTCACTTTCTTCGCCGCGGCGACAACAATTCCTTCGCCACGGTGAAATCATCTAGGAGCTAACTCTTCAATTCAGTTTGCGTCACCGCGGCGAAGAAAGTTTCTTCGCCCTGGCGAAGTCTGGAGCATTTTCATACCTTTCTTTGGCTCACGACTCCACCTGAAACACCCAAAAACAAAAACATCAAATTTTATACAAACTCATAATGAAATTAAATAAATTCGAACGACCAAAATTAAAAGCAAAAAGTTAAAAACACTTGGGTTGCCTCCCAAGAAGCGCTTGTTTATAGTCGAAAGCTCGACTCTCTCAATTCTCAATCAACCCGGACTGTCCAAATACATCACATCCCGGAAATTTCCCTTGTACCGGAGCTTCATTTGTTGATGATCTTTTTCACACAATGGCTTTGTTGCAAGTTTCACTACCCATTTCCATCCCTTGGTCATTATTTTGGTAGCTAGACTCTTCTCTCCGATCGCCTTCCGTTTTCTTTGCTTAACTTCACCCTTTTTTATCCCAGAGATCCGTTCCTTATATGTACTCAAACTTGACTGTGGCTTGTCTTGGAAATTTGTGCAACCTCTTCCGTCATGGTCCTCACTTCCGAAATTATTCGGTTTTACAATGCAGTTCTTAATTTCCACCTTAAGATTATTCAGTTGGCAAGGCTCAACTCTATACTGATTTACCACATTGATTTTCAAACACGACTCTTGTTCAGGTGGAGCTTTCATTGATCCAAGGACATTAAATGTAATTTCTTCATCTTGCATCCTCATGATCAACTTCCCTTCTTGAACATAGATTTGGATGATTTCTCCAACCTGGATTATATGTGTTGGAGTATGGGTTGTTTGGTTGTCTCTGATTTCCTGCCAAGTAATTCACTTGCTCCGTTGATGAAGATGACGAAGCAAATGTGTTCCCAACTTGGCACTCGCTGCTCACATGGTTTCCTGCACAAAATTCACATGTTAGTTGAGGTGCTTGTATAGAGTTTACCTACATAGTTCCCGACTATTTTTGAAGTGCAGTGAGTTGGGCTGAAATGGCTGTGAAGGCATCAACTTCATGAAGACCCGAAGATTTCCTCGTTGTGACTCTCTCATTCGGTCTTTGATAGTTGTTGCTTGCCAAAACCTCAAGCAACTCATATGCCTCCTCTGGTGTCTTATTTTGCAAGGCCCCTCCTGAAGCTGTATCCACCATGGTTTGCACGTTACCCATCAACCCATTGTAGAATGTTTGGACTTAAAGCCAAACTGGCAGCCATGGTGTGGACACTTTCTCATTAACTCCTTGTATCTCTCCCAAGCCTCGTACAACGACTCGGCATCATCTTGTAGAAATGATGTGATATCATTTCTTAATTTCTCTGACTTAGCTAGAGGAAAGAACTTGGTCAGGAATTTCTGTGCTAGATCATTCCACGTTGTTATTGTTCCCAGTGGTAATGCCATTAACCACCCCTTTGCTTTATCTCCCAATGAGAATGGGAATAACCGCAGCCTAATAGCATCATCTGACACTCCATTTGACTTGAAGGTGTCACAAATTTCCAGGAAATTTGCAATGTGCTGATTCGGATCTTCCTTCAAATCACCGTTGAATCTAACCGACTACTGGATCATCTGGATGATTGCCGGCTTGATCTCGAAATTGTTTACTTGCACTGTAGGTCTAGTGATACTCGACCCACTACCATTCACTGTGGGAACTGAGAATTCCCTCAGTGTTCTATTTTCTTGTTCAGCCATTTCAACAACTACTTCTTCAGATTCTACAGCAAGATTCTTTCTTTCTCTTCTCTCTCTGTTACGTCTTCTCACGGTTCTCTCAAGCTCAAGGTCAACAGGAACCACTGGTTGACGTCTTGCTCTTCGCATAAATTGAAACGAACGAGAGTGAAGAAAAGTGAGATCACAATTCTAATGAAAATTAAAAACAAAAATAAAAACTTCAATCTAGCTAACTAAAGAAAAACTCAATGTTTACTTAAAACAGTCCCCGGCAACGGCGCCAAAAACTTGATGCATGTTTCCTACAATATGCAATATGTAGCAAGTATACTAATCGCACAAGTAATATACTGATGAGTAGAGTATCGTTCCCACGAGGATTGTAAGCAAGCACTGAGTTTCCTAATGTTATCTAGTTGAAGCAATCGAATTCTTTGGATTGGTGGGAGCAAATTCTAATTAAAAACAACAAATTGAAATTTAAACTAAGATTAAAACTTAATTAAGAAAGCAATATGAAAACACGGAATATCAATTCAAGTAAAAACGGGTAGGGTTTTGACTTCATTTGGATTTTTATGGGTTAAACCTAAAATTACACTACACTCACATTCATATGCAATGGTTGTAAATCGAACTCACTAGTATGTTAGACATACCCTCTCGGGCTATGCCTTCCTATTCTTCCTTATTAACCTTCTGCACCCAACAAATTGAAGATTAATAATTCCAAACTCATTAAGCAAAAGAATCCTATAATGATTTCATTAATTCTTGAATCTATCTCTAACATCCAATACTATAATGGTGATTACCCAAGAAGCCTAACATGATTCATTTCTCAATCTCACCATGTTCATCACATACAACATTAAAAATCAGAGTAACACACAACCAAAGCATATTCATATGAAAATAACAAAATCAAACCCTTAACCCATTTAAAATCCAAACTACCATCAAAACCCTAACCCAAAATAGATTAGTTCATAACTAAATCACTAATACAAAAACGAAAATCGGAAATAAACATGTTCAACATAATGAAAATGAGGTAAAAGATTAATAATCTCCCCAAAAGATGAATCCTCTAGTTAGAAATCGAATCTTCTTCCTTTTACAAACCAAATCGCTCAAAGTTCTTAGAAGAATGCAAAAGTGGCTAAACCTAAAACAAAAACGAAGACCCTGGGCAAAAAGACTAAGTTTTTCTTTTATACTTCGTCCAAATAACCCTTGACCAAACACTGACAAAGACGAAATTGTGTTTAACAAAACTGAAATAAGTGACTATTGCCGCGGTGAAGAAGAATTCTTCGCCGCGGCGAAGAATGAAGCTGACAAGCTTGTCCCTGGCTTACTTCACCGCGACGAAAACATTTCCTTCGCCGGGGCGAAGCTTCTTGAAGAGTTCTGAAATTACAGAACTGCCACTCTGCTTGCTTCTTCGTTTGATTCTTCGATTCTCGGTGCTCTCCCTTGGAAACAAGCTTCATCGTGCTTTATCCTGCTCCGGAACTCTCCTATCTTCTGAGATCCGCTAATTTCTGAGTCAAAAATATCCAATTTTGTTCTTATTTGCTCAAAATGTCCATTTTAACCTAAAATACGAAAAGTAAAGAATTAAGTAACAATTCAGGTAAAAATGCACTAGAAAGTACCTGAAATCCGACAAAAAGGTATACTGAAAAGTGTATAATTCACGGATTATCAGGCGGCAAAGACATCCTCATGTCCTTTCCCTTTCACACTCTGCCTATGAAATTCTTTAAGCTCATTTAGCAATTCAGAGAGGTTTCTCTTAATCCTATTGAGATTGTATTTAGTTATAAACGGTTTATAACTTGGAGGAAGGGATTGTAGAATCAAATTCACTTTGAGGCGGTCTGGCATGACCACCCCATATCCATCCAGTCGATCTAATTCATTGATCATTTTAAGAGTATGATCAGCTGGAGGTACCCTTTCCCTCAACTTCATGCTAAAGAGGGATGCACACAATTCATACTCAACCACTCTTGGATTCTCGCTATACAACTCTTGTAGAGCTATGAGGATATCATAAGCATTTGAAACCTCTTCATGCTTAGTTTGAAGTTCTCTATTCATAGAGGTTAGCATGTAATTTTTAGCCCTCCTGCTATCCTCTCTCCACTTTTCAAGAGCATCAAGCTCAGCTCATGGAGCATCCGGTCCAATATCAAGTGGAAAAGGTGCTTCCAGGACATAGGCAATTCTTTCAAAATCTAGAACAATTCTAAGATTTTTTAGCCAATCTTTTAGGTTGGGTCCGGTTAACATTTTATTGTCCATTATCCTTAGGAGAACATTGTTGGCCATTTTTCGATTATTTATCACAAAGATGAAACTACAAAGAAAAGTAATTTTATTAGTGTCTTGTAATCTTTTAAACCTTTTAATGCATAATCAAATTAGCTCCCACTATTTTATTCGAGTCCTACACTCCCTTAAATAGGATCCGAAAATTTTCGTTGGATTAAATTTCTTAGTGGGGAATCAATTTCTTATCAAATTCAATTAACCTCACATAATAGAATTCTTGGTTAATTAAGTCTAATAAGTAGGAAACTCTTTTCCTTTTATATCACTATATAAGGTTTGATTCATATTCCTTGTCCTAGCTTCGGATACCTCACATAATAGAATTCTTGGTACCCTAGGCTAGTTAAATCTGAACCATTGTGCTTTCTTAGGATGGCATTTTCATCATGTCCTCACATAATAGAAATCTTGGTCAAGGTGAAAATATCCATCCTAGAACAAGATCAACTTAATTCTATGATATAAAGATTATATCCCTCACATAATAGAAATCTTGGGATATTAAAATTTATATCAAAGAATTTAGTTATCCCACAATGGGAGACTTGGAAATAATTTTAAATTGGGGAGATTTAGGTTTAACCTTTAGTTAATTCATTTTTAGCATGCCATGTTTAATTAACCATTCATACATATCACATATATGCATAAATTAAAGCATGTGGGTTGACCATGGGGCTTTTCGAAAATACATCCTAAAGGCAAACTATTTACCCTAATACTATATCTTCGATTGGATCGTCATCCGGATACTCTTCGGTTCTCGTCTATCCGATTCCCTTACAAATTGAATCTTAGGCATGCAGGCCCGATTAAAATAAATAAATAAAATTTAATTATTACAAGCCATTTAATAAAAAAATATTACAAACACTTTTGAATATTTTGAAAACCAAATGGCGCCCATGATCAACCCTCTAATCTAATATTCATTCATCACATAAATAAATATTAAACATTCATACCAAATATAATAAACAATTATTTAAAAAAAACATATATATATATATATATATATATATATATATATATATATATATTAATAGATATTATATATATGCATGTGGTAATTTAATTATAACTTTGGGCCATGCAACAATTACACATTTCATAGGAATCATTACACAAACACTTTTGTCATATTTCACCCAAAGATATATATTATTTAACTATTATCATCATTTCAATACTTTTCACAAAAGTCATGCATGACATAGATAAATGGAATATATTACTCCAAGAGTAATCATTCTATGACACAAGTTACTTTTAACTAAAGTAATACCTTTTATGACACATTTGTCTTCTCAAAGACAATCATGTCATCTTGCATCATCAATTTTTGAAACCATTCAAACAACCAAATTATTACATTTCAAAAATATAATAATTTATGTCATGCAATGATGCATTATGGTTAGCCTTGAGCTACTCTTAAGGATCAGAAATAAAGACGCACTTCAATGGAGGAAGCTCAACATGCTTCAGCATCTCAGGATAAGCAGGGACGTGTTTTGGGAACTTTGAGAGAAGTATTTTAAAGCTTTACCTAAGCATAGAAACCTGACAAAAACAAAGTAAAATAATCAGAGAAAATTCAGTGAACTTTTCAGAGAGATATCAGGCTTGAGAAAAAGTGTAATGGAGAAGAGTTTATATAGGAAAACAGCTGGCCATTGCAAGGACAGGTGGCAAGCATCCCTTCATTGAATTTACCTTTATAAAAGTTAAATCGTATATCAAGATGCCACCTATCAAAGAGAAAGTAACCTTCAGCACATTGAATATAATTTTGACAAGTGTTATGAACCACACAAATATCTCAAAAGAGAATATTACAGCTCATGCATTTTGGAAGCATAGTACTTGTAACTCAAATAAAACTGTCAGATACAAGGTGATCACTCTAACTCAGAGGTGCTCACCCGAAACTGCAGATAATCAACATAAAGGAAGGTGGTCACCTTAAGCACAAGGTGGCCAAACTGGAAGTTTATATAAAATTGATTGTGCTAGGACAAAGTAAGATAATCATACCAGGATTGAGAGTGACCACTCTAGGTTCATAAGTTGACAAATAACTTACACAATTTCCACACTTGTTGATAAAATAACGAAAACCAAAGATGGAGAATTGGTGGCACATCAATTTCATAAAATCAATTAAAATGACTTGACTTTCTCTAGTGATCTGCCCAACTTGTAATATAATTTGCAATCACACACTCGTTTTTTTAGGAGACTTTGAATAAGCTTGAGCCAATGGGCAATTCCTCTTGGCATTGATTTTTTGTTCAATAATATTCCTGCAATAATGTTATTTAACAAGATGTTCTACCAAAGCATAGTTTAAGAATATTGAAAAGCATTTACCAATATTTTACCAAAGAACATTAGTGTTAAATCAAGTTTAATGTGGAATAAAATAAATAATTATATGTTGATTGGATATTTTAGAAAAAAGAAAAAAAAAAAAAAACATTTACAAGTACAGTATGAAAGAAAAGATGAGGAATTGATGGAAATCAATTTCTTAAAATCAATTATAAGGCTAGACCTCCTATAGAGATCTATTTTACTAAGTGTACAATTTGCAATTGCATAATTGTTTATTTCTTCATGTATTTCTATTTTCTTTTTTTTTTCATTTATTTCTTCTTCCCTTTTCTTAGCTCTTGGTGCTTTTAGTTTTCAAACTCTCCATCACTAGAAAATGACCGAAAAGAATTGAATTTTGGGATTAAAATTAAATAAATTGAATAAGTTGGCCGTGTTAAGGGGATTAAAAAATTAGGGTCTATTTTTGAAAAGATAGGAAATTGATGTGATGTCACATTTTTTTTAATACAACCATAGAACACAAGTTGACCTCTCTTAGTGATATATCTATCTCAAAGTAACCAAAATTTCTACTTTTTTTTAAAGTTATATTACAATTTCCACTTTGAATGTCAAAGATTTTAGATAAGTAACAAACTAACAACCTAGAAATAGACCTCTTATTAATTATTTTCTAAAAAAAAAAAAAAAAAAGAAGAAAAAAAACTATTTCTTTTGAAATACTATTACTTATATAGTTTCTAGCTTGTCTTATCTTATATTTCAAATCGAATGTAGAAAAATTATACATTGGTTGTATTGACTTGTTGAGTTGGACGACTATCAAATTTTTCTACAGTGTTGTGAACGTAACATCATTTTCCAAGTCAATATAATTGGTTAAAACTTATAGAAGAATAGGGTTATTTATGATATAAATTATTTTTATTTCTAAAAAGAGAATCTCTTTAGGGCTTAGCAGTAGTATTTAAGTTCCAACTCTACGTAATTTATAAAAGTATGTAGGGATTTTATAGGATCTCAATTGCATTGATTAAAGTTATATTTTATTTTTACAATATAGAGTCTAAGTTAGTGTATCACTTTTATGAAATGTAATTGAACTTTTTAATTTTTGGAAGTTAGTACATTTTCAGTGCACGTTTTGTCTTTGTTTCAGTTTCAGGGAACTAATTTGATTGCACATCTTTTTAATATAAACCACTTAACACGGCTTGACTTCACCTTCTTTAGTGATCTATCCATCTCAAAGTAACTAAAATTCTTTTCTATTGAAATTTATATTACAATTTCCACACTTGTTGATAAAAATAAGGAAGAAAAGATGGATGGTTGGCACATGAATTTCATAAAATTAATTAACATGGCTTGACTTCCTCTAGTGATATATCCAACTTGATCTACAATTTGCAATCGCACACTTGTTTTTATTAGGAGACTTTGAATAAGGTTTATCCAAATTCAAGAATTATATTAATGTAGCTAGCTTATTTTTCTCTTCTTAGATCACATCATATCAATATATCTCCACTTTATTTGATTCATGTAGAATAACTATTAAAAATAAAATTTTGTGTAGATAAATGATTTATCAATCACAGTTTACAATTAAACCACCATATTCTATTTTGATTAAATAGTGATTATTTTATCTTGATTATCTCAAAAACATTATAGGATAAAAAATAAAAACAAAAAAACCTTTTTTTTTTTTAATATCAAAAGCAAACACCAAACACATTATACACGTCAAGCTAATAACATTTACATTGCTTAAAAATGTGCAATCTCAAATTAATTCAATAAACTTAGAATCTATGTAAGCTGGGCATTCCAATTATATTGACTAGTTGACTTAGAGGGACTATCAACCTTTTCTTATAATGTTGTATAGCGTAACCTAATTTTCCAAGTCAAGCTATTTGGTTAAAACTTATGACAAAGCGAGTCATCTACAACATAAGTTATAAATTTCTTTCTTCTATCAACAATTATTGTCCCTCTCTTGACTTTGAAGCAAACTATTAACTTCTAAGTCAGTTTCATCTCCTCAATTCTCCTTAACATATTGTTGCAAAAATAAAGTTTTAATGATTTACCAGTATAAAAAATTTAAGGTTTTTTGGTATGAGTAATACTACACATACATCATTTTCATACAACATTTTTCATACAACATTATGTGGCAAGATATGTTTGGCTAATTTAAAGTTAAAATTAAACTTTCACCCAATCACATCTTGCCACATAATATTGTATGGGAATGATGTATGTATAGTATTATTCTTTTGGTATATTAATTGTAAAACATAATTATACTTTGTTTACGCAGAAGAATGTGTTTAATTTTATAGTTTCCTTTGAGTCGTTTTTCCGTTGACCCATCTTGACACAACAATTCCTTGAATTGGGCACTAATTTTTGCATGTGAGTGTAGACTTTGTTCAAGAAGTTAATTGACAGCATTCTAAAAATTTGGAAAAAAAAAAACAAAAAAACAAAAAAAACAACCTGTGAATTTACGTTAGCTGGTTTTCCAACTGTATTGATATAGAGTACTTGGTTAAAACTTATGAAACGGGTCATTTATGATATAAACTGATTTCTATAAATAACTATTGTCCTTCTCTT
Source organism: Pistacia integerrima (assembly GCA_026225825.1). Lineage (NCBI taxonomy): Eukaryota > Viridiplantae > Streptophyta > Magnoliopsida > Sapindales > Anacardiaceae > Pistacia > Pistacia integerrima. Next base: position 13,231,193 of record CM047744.1, read on the forward strand.
AGACTTGAACACGTTTGTGTCAGAAAAAATCTAATGTGTCAAGATTATGTCATTAACGATAGAAATTATTTTATGTGTTATTCCTTGACCTCAGAGCGAGAGCAACGTTGTAAAATTCACGAATTTAATTTCTTTTCAGCACATTAATCGTGAAATGCAATACATTATTTGTTTATACATGAGAGAATGAGTTAATTTTATGAAAACTTTTATTATCAACTTCACAAATTTAACGACTTTATATCTCTAAACAACCAGAAGTTGAATTTTCATCACAAAAATGATTGTCTCTATGAGTGTGTGCATGCTGCTTCTTGGAAATTTATTTAGAGGACTTTAAATTTTGAATAAAATAATAAATATAAAACTTTGTACTGAATAATAATTTCTTGATGCATTCTTCATGTCTAAAAGCATTGTTTCAATAAAATTCACAGAATATAAAATAGTAAGCAATTATTTGATCAGTTGGGTCAAAGATGGAGACTTTTTCATATATTTCTCCAATTTAAAATCCCCACTATCACGACCATTACTAAGTCCAGTAAAGGCTTTTCTAGCCGGGTGAAACTTGATCCTCCTTTGAAACCCAGAAAAGGATTTGGCTTTAGGATCCGAATTCTCTTGAAGGTCCATTTCCTTCTTCGATTGGCAAATATCTCCTGGTTGGAAATTAATATGAACAGTTTGTATGCAATGAAAGAAAAATAAACAATGGCTAATTCAAGTCAGCCAGACTCCAAGAAAAAGAAATTACTAGAATTCTTCACCTCTGCTTTATTGACTTGACAAGCTTTAAATACAAGTAGATGTAAAACAAACTCCTACTAACCAGCCACGTGCTCCTAGTAGTTACTAAAAGAAAGGGAATGATGGCTAAAAGAAAGGAAATATGAGCTACTCTACCTAATCTCCTAAAGAACAGCTCATAATTAAATAAACAATCCTTATTGATATTCAACTAATCTCTGGCTCATCCATATATTGCCTTACGAGCGATCCACGTCCAAACATGTACACAACAATGCCGCCCCCTTAAAAAACCTTGCCCATAAGGTTTGGATAAGTCCGCTTCATATCTAAGAGACGTTCCCAAGTAGCTAAAGTAGTCGTGGATCCTGCCCACTATATGAGAACTTCAGTCACAAGTCTGCGCCCAGCTTTCACAATCCGTCTATTCAAATCTTGCTGTTGAACTGGAAGAATAATGTTATCCTCAGAAACAAACGGAAGTGTAGTTTGAGGGACTACTTGATCACCTAATTTCTTTTTGAGTTGAGAGACATGGAACACAGGGTGTATCCGTGACTCATTTGGGAGATCTAGACGATAAGCCACAGCTCCTATGCGCTCAAGGATTTTGTGTGGCCCAAAGTACCGAGGAGATAGTTTCATTGATTTTCTAAAAGCAACTGAAGTTTGTCGGTAAGGTTGTAGACGAATATAAACCCAATCACCAGGTTTAAATTCCTTGTCAGTGCGATTCCTATCCGTCATCACCTTCATCCTATTATGGGCATTTGCAAGATTCTCCTTTAGCAAAGAGAGAATAGTAGTTCTCTTACGTAACTGAGTGTCCAAATCCTCTAGAGCAGTACTATTATCATAATAAGATAATAATCGCGGAGGTTTGTATCCATAAATAGCCTCAAATGGGGTCATACCAATTGACGAATGGAAATTAGTGTTATGCCACCATTCTGCGAGTGTGAGCCAACAGTCCAGTCTTGTGGCTGAGTGTGTGAAGCACCTTAAATAGTTTTCAAGACACCAGTTTGTGACTTCAGATTGTCCATCAGTTTGCGGGTGATAGGCCGAATAGAATTTGAATTTAGTGCCATGTAAACGGAATAGCTCACGCCAAAAGTTGCTGAGAAAGATCTTGTCCCTATCACTCACAATGGTTTTAGGGAGTCCATGTAGTTTGAAAATATTGTCAAAGAAAATGCGTGCAATAATAGAAGCTGAGTAAGGGTGGAGTACTGCAAAAAAGTGGGAATATTTGGATAATCTATCAACCACCACAAAAATCATTTCTTTCCCTTGTGATTTTGGCAAGCCTTCTATGAAGTCCATAGATAAGTCAGTCCAGATTTGATGTGGAATAGGAAGGGGCTGTAGCAACCCACCTGGAGCATGATTTTCTGGTTTTACTTGTTGGCACACAACACATTCCTGAACATAACGGCGAATTTGGGTTGTCATTCCACGCCAATAAAAGTCTTGAGTGATTCGCCAAAATGTTTGGTGGAAGCCAGAGTGGCCTCCATTCGGACCCCCATGTAATTCTTGTAAGATCAACATACGTGTGGGAGAATTGCTGTCTAAGTATACCCATCCTTTATAAAATAACAGGCTATTTCGCACTTGATAATTTGTTTTGGAAACCTTCCCATTGGAGACTTTAAGAAGTTTGCGTTGCATAGTAGAAGAAGAAGCATTTTCAGATTTGATTAACTCCAGCCAGCTTGGTAAGAAAGTGGAAACTGCAAAGCACTCTGGTAGCCGTGAGAGAGCATCATCTGCATGGTTGGAAGCACCGCTTTTGTAAATCACCTAGAAATCATATCCCAGCAGTTTGGTAATCCATTTTTGTTGTAAGGAAGTCCCAAGCTTCTAATCCAAAAGGTATTTAAGTGATTGGTGATCTGTCCATACAATAAACTGGTTGCCCAATAGATACGACCTTCATGTCTGCACTGCCATCACCAAAGCAAGTAATTCTTTGTCATAAACTGATAAGTTAAGTTGCGTACCCGAAAGAGCATGGCTTAAGAAAGCCAATGGTTGTTTTTCTTGCATAAGAACAGCACCATTGCCTACCCTAGAGACGTCACATTCAATGATAAATGCTTTCTTGAAATTTGGGAGTGGTAAGACTAGGGGTGTAGCCATTGCAATCTTCAAGTTGTTGAAGGCAACATCAGCTGCTTGACTCCATTTGAATGCATTTTTTTTAGCAAGGCTGTAAGTGGAGCTGCTATTGACCCATAATTTTTTATGAACTTTCTATAGTACCCTGTAAGTCCCAAAAATCCTCAAAGTGCTTTGACAGATTTCAGTGTGGCCCAATTGAGGATACACGCAATTTTGGATTGGTCAACTTCGACTCCTTTGGCAGACACAATGTGGCCCAAATAATCCACTCGACTACAGCCAAATGAACATTTTGATTGTTTTACATAGAGTTGGTGGTCACTCAACAACATTAGTGTTTGCCGAAGGTGCTCCATGTGGTCTGCCATGTTTTTGTTATACACCAAAATATCATCAAAAAATACAAGAATAAACTTGCGTAGGAAACGACGAAAAATATCATTCATGAGGCTTTGAAATGTAAAATGAGCATTTGTAAGGCCAAAAGGCATTACAAGGAACTCATAATGTCCTCAATGTGTGCAAAATATGATTTTTTCAATATCTTGGGAAGCAACACGAATTTAGTGATATCCGGAGCGTAAGTCTAATTTGGAGAATACGATAGCACCATGAAACTCATCCAAAAGCTCATCCACCACTGGAATGGGATAGCGATCCTTGATGGTGCTTTGATTTAAGGACCTGTAATCTATGCAGAGACACCAAGACCCGTCTTTTTTCTTGAGCAATATTACAGGAGAGGAATACGAGCTTTGACTATGTCAAATTATGCCATCCTGAAGCATTTCCTGTACTAGCCTTTCAATTTCTGATTTCTGATTTCTGGGTATATAGATATCGATATGGGCACACATTTATTGGGCCAGAATCTGGATGAAGTCAAATATGGTGGTCTTGAGAATGTGAAGGTGGCAGGCCTGTTGGAGCTTTAAAAATAATACCTTGGAATTCACGGATAAGAGGTTGCAAAGGAGAGGGAACAATCCCCTCTAAAGGTTTAAGTCCACTTGTAGTAAGGGAAAAGAGTAAATAACCACAATTAGATGCCTTACCAAGCTTGGAGATAGAGTTGAAGTGGAGTAGGTAACGGCTTTTGAAGGTTCACCGAGGATTTGGTGATGATTGCCTGATTGTGTGAACTTCATCCACATCTTGTTAAAATCCCACAGTATTGGTCCTAAAGTTTGAAGCCAATGGGAACCAAGAACAACATCACATCCTCCTAAGGGCAACACGTAAAAATCAACAGAATTAGGTATACCTTGAATAGAGAGAGGTGTATTTTTGCTACGTCCTGTGCTAGAAAGAGTGTCGCCATTTGCCACCATCACGTTAAATTTGGCCCCGTCATCCACTTGTAATCCCGTCTTCTTTGCTATCTGAGGGTCCAAAAAATTATGTGTGGAGCCGGTATCAATTAGAACCGACATTGGCTTGTTGTAAAGAAGGCCACTGACTCGCATAGTTTGAGGAGTATGAGCTCCTACCATGGCATGAATAGATATTTCTGGAACTGTTTCTTCCTGCGAGGGTGAATTGTTAGAGCAATCCATATCTTCCTCATCCACTAAAGGTTGACCTTCAAGCATGAAAAGGGTTTGAGTCTTGGATTTATGTCCGGGATGAAACTTTTCGTCACAATAGTAGCTCAATCCTTTGTCTCTTCTCTCCTTCATGGCATCATAAGACATTGTTTTAACCTGCGGGGCAGCAATAAGTTGAGAGGAGGTGTTTGTTAGACCTGGTGTTGTGCTAGCACTTGCTTACACTCGGTGTGGTAGACGGCTATTAGAGGAAGGCTAAGCTCGAGTAGCCAAATGAGCTTCCTGTGTGCGTGCAAGCCCAATAGCTTCAATGAGGGAATTTGGGCGAAATAGTTTAAGCATATAACGGATCTCGTCTTTTAATCCACTAACAAAGCTATGAAGTAGAAAATCATCACTTAATCCCACCACATGGTTTAATAGAGCCTCAAACCGTTTCTGATATGCTGCCACAATAGAGTTATGACGTAATTTTGCTAGTTCTCCTTCAGCATCATCAAAATCCAATGGGCTGAACTGTTTTTCAAATGCATCGGCAAAGCTACTCCAATCTGCCAAGGATCTAGTATGTTGTAACCATTTAAAGTATTGTAGCGCATCACCTTTGAGATGGAAAAAGGCGATTAGCAGTTGTTGTGGCGGTGGAATTTGATAAAATAGGAAATATTGTTCGGCTTGCAATATCCACCCAGTTGGTTCTTCTGCCCCATCATACTTCAGCAACTCAACTTTTGGCTCTCTCTGGTTTGGTGTGGAAGGCAATAGTGGCCGCTGGATTCATGGTGGAGGAAAGGGTGAAACATCAAATTGGTTGGGAGGTGAATGTGGCAACGATAAGTCTCGCACATGAAGAACCAGAACTGCAAGTTGCGTTCGAATGTCTGCCATGAAATTTTCCATGCTTTCTTCGATCCTAGTAATAACTGTTGCTTGCTGTGTGATGGCAGCCATATGTTGAGAAACATTCTCCGCTAACTCCTTGTAATGTGTTTGATAAGCTCGACTATCCGCCATAGGATAACCTGCTTTGATACCAATTAATATGAACAGTTTGTATGCAATGAAAGAAAAAAAAACAATGGCTAATTCGAGTTAGCGAGACTCCAAGAAAAAGAAATGACTAGAATTCTTCACCTCTACTTTATTGACTTTACAAGCTTTAAATACAAGTAGATGTAAAACAAACTCCTACTAACCAGCCACGTACCCCTAGTAGTTACTAAAAGAAAGGAAATAGGAGCTACTCTACCTAATCTCCTAAAGAACAGTTCATACTTAAATAAATCCTTATTGACTTTCAACTAATCTCTAGCTCATCCATATATTTCCTTATGAGCGATCCACGTCTAGACACGTACACAACAGAAAGATTGTGAGAATCCTAAGACCAATTAAAGAGATAACCACTAAAAATTTCCAGAGAAACAAATACAAAACTAAGAGAAAATGCAGAACTTGAAGAATAGAAAATTTTTCTGGAAACTTGACATTTTATTGATTTTGGATTAAAGTTTTAAATTGATTACAATCTATTTTATACTAAGTAAAATACACATAGCACACTTCATCATTAGTGTTGGAAATAACATAAAATAACATATATCCTAAAGTAATCCCAAGATCATAGTCACCATTGCAATCACATTTATATATAAATGAACTACAATGAATTTACACAGCATAAATACCTCTACTCCTTATCTTTGAAGCAATAAAGTTAATCTGGAAGAAAGCTACGAAATGTATTTCTGTTTTCCAAATTCTAGAGAGAGAGAGCGTATTTTTCCTTTTCGTTTTTGGTGAGTTTTAGTCAGTAACCATTTCTAAAAGAAAAAACCTTCCTTTTATATGGGAACGGTTCGTGAGAAACTGCCTTTGGCAGTTTCCACTTCTCACACCCCTTCATCATGGGTGTATTTATCCAATATCTCCTACTCATACATGATGGGACTTTCTCTCTCTGTGCTTCTTTAAGGTTCATACTTTAGTAAATATGCCGTGTGACCATGCATACTTCGAGAGCATGTTAGTCATATATCTGTTAGGAATATATAACTTCTCGAATTGTGAAACTCAGGTTGTATGTTGTATGCAATACCATAGATTACTTATCACATTTTTCTAACAATCTCATTTATAATAAATATCCGTTGTATTCATAATTATGTTTTGTCTTTACATAAAAGTAAAACATAATTGGTCGACCAATGAATACACGTGATTATAGTGTGATAATTCAAAACGTAATCTTCCTCTTTTCTCAATTCTTGCAACTTTTATTTAACTTGCTTTTCTAGAAATGTCCCAGTAGATTGAATTTATCTTAATCCTTTGGTAACACTCTAAGATAGCAATCATTAAATGAAGTTTTCAAGAAACAGAATAGAGTAACAAGGGTATTCTATGAGATTTTATTCTTAAAAACTTAGGGTCTCACACAATGTTAAAGTTGAGATTTTGACTTTCATTACTCCTTTGGTCAATGTTTTGCACATGTGGTATGAATCACATGCTACAGCATTTCCTCCTTTCCCATGGAGTGCATGTCTCTTTTCTTGTAAATGCTATACAGATTTTAGTTCAGACATACCTAATGTCTAACTTGAGTTCACTTTACATACTTTTAATTCATCAGAACTCTAATCTGGCAATTAGACAAATAAAGTGATCATTTATCACTTATAGTCACATTTCATTATGACATTATTTTAATTCTCGTTTTAGGCGACGTTAAACTTTTTAAGCTTGGCTCTCTATTATCACCTAGATAATAAGCTTAAAATCATCTCATCTCCATCCCTACGAAGTAATGGAGGCGATTGCCTGTGTGAGAAGGCCAATCTTTTAACTATCTGACATGCTTTTCAAAATACACACATATATATAATATTTACATAACTAATATGTATATACATATATACTTCTTCATGTATGTTCCATAATAATCTAAATTGAGCATTGACAATATTGTTATTTAATATTGATAAGACAAATGTGAACAATTTTGGGAAATCTCAAAGTATAAGTACATTCAACACCTACGTAAGCCTAGAGATCTAACATGTCTATTGAAAGTATCTCTTGGTATAGGCTTTGTGAATGGATCCACAACCATGTCATGCGTAGATATGTACTTCATGTTCACCTCCTTTTGTGCCACCAAGTCTCGCACAAAATTATATTTGATATCTATGTGTTTCGTTTTACCATGATATTTGGGATCCTTAGTGTATGCTATTGCTGCTTGACTATGATAGTTTATTCTTACTGGTTCAATAGCAACATTAATTATTCCCAGATGATTCATGAACCGTCTCAACCAAAGCGGCTTCTTGCTGCTGAAAATGCTACAAACTCAGCCTCCATTGTAGATAAGGCTATGCATGATTGTTTCTTACTGCTCCAAGATATGGCCCCGCCATTTAGTAAGAAAACATATCCGAAAGTAGATTTCCTCTCATCTAAATCTCCTCCCCAATCAACATCGGTGTAGCCTCTCAAGTGTAAATCATTTCCTTGATAACAAAATGAGAAATCAGCTGTCCCTTTTAGATATCTTAAGATTCTCTTCACTGCTTTCCAATGTGCTTGTCCTGGGTCAGACTGGTATCTACTTACCAACCCAACGGCATAATAGATGTCGGCTCTAGTGCATATCATGGCGTACATGAGACTTCCAACAACACTTGTATAAGGAACATTCTTCATTTGTTCCTTTTCTTGTGGAGTCTTCGGACACATTTTACGACTCAAAGTCTCGCCTTTCGCGATAGGGTTGTCTATGGGTTTACAATCTTGCATATGAAATCGTTCAAGAATTTTCTTAATGTATGGTTCTTGTGAAAGAGATACTAATTTTCTTAAGCGATCTCTTGAAATCTTAACTCCAAGAATATATGCAGCTTTACCCATATCTTTCATCTCAAAATGAGATGATAACTATCCTTTGATTTCATTGACAAATCCCTTATCATTTCTAGCTATAAGTATATCATCAACATATAATGATAATATAACAAATTTGTTATTGGATCTCTTTGTATATACACAATGATCTTCATTTATCATTTTGAAATCATACGACATTATCGCATTATGAAATCGAATATACCACTGCCTTGAGGACTGCTTGAGGCCATAAATTGACTTTAAAAGTCTACACACTTTGTGTTCTTGACCTTCTCTAATAAAACCTATTGGTTGATCCATATAGATTTCTTCTTGTAATTCTCCATTGAGAAAGGCAGTCTTTACATCCATTTGATGCAATTCAAGATCCATGCTAGCAACTATAGCTAGAATAAGTCGGATTGAGGTAAACCGCTGTGGTTGAAAAAGTTTCTTCATAATCTATTCCTTTTTGTTGTGTATACCCCTTCGCGACTAAGCGAGCTTTGTATCTTTCAATATTGTCATCAGCTTTACGCTTGATTTTGAGAACCCATTTGTTCCCAATGGCTTTGCGTCCTTTCGGTAAATCAACCAATTCCCATACTTGGTTTGATTTCATAGACTCCAATTCTTCTTCCATTGCTTTCATCCATTTTTCCTTAGAAGAGCAATTGAGAGCCTCATTTACATTCCTTGGCTCTTCGTCATTTTGTGGAGTAACTAGAAAAATTTCCCCCTCAATCTCAAATCGTCGACGTGGAACTTGTTTCTTGTTTGATCGACGTATTGGAGATTGATTGGTGTTACTCCCACTTGGACCAGCTATCATAGTTGGATCGCCAGTAGGGAATGATGGAGGATCTGAAATTGATTCATCAACTTCCATATTGCTCCCACTAGGATGAAGTATAACCAACTGATTGTCGGCAACAGAATTGCCTTAGTCTTGTGTTTCATATAGAAACAAGTCTTTACCTATTTCGCCCTTCTTAGAAAAATCGGTTTCTAAGAATGTGACATCTCGTGATTCAAACTCAGTGATGCTACCACTTTCTTGTTCTCCTATGAAGACGTATCCCTTTGAATGTTCTGAATATCTTATGAAGATACATTTCTTCCCCCTTAGACCTAATTTTCCATATTTATGGGAAGGATCATGAACATAGGCAGCACATCCCCATGGCTTTAGGAGACTCAAATCGGGTTTCCGATTTGTCCATAACTCATATGGTGTAGTAGTAATAGATTTGGATGGTACTCGATTGAGGATATATGTGGCAGTCAATAAGGCATCACCCCAAAAGGTGATGGGCAAGTTTGCTTGTGCCATCATAGACCTCACCATCTCAAGTAGGGTTCTGTTTCTTCGTTCTGCAACACCATTTTGTTGCAGAGTTATGGGAATAGTTAATTGACGTTCTATTCCCATTTCATCACAAAAAATTCTGAACTGATCAGATAAATATTCACGTCCTCGATCGGTTCGTAGAACTTTTATCTTTTTATCTAATTGATTCTCAACTAAGTTTTTAAACTTCTGAAAGCATTCTAAAGCTTCTGATTTTTGAGAAATCAAGAAAACATAACCATATCGAGTGAAATCATCTATAAATGTGATGAAATAAACAACCCCATGTCTAGCCCTCACATTCATTGGACCACATATGTTAGAATGAATTAGTTGCAATGGAACTTCAGCTCTTATCGCTTTTCCAAATGGTTTTCTTCTTTTTTTTCCAGCTAGGCAATGTTCACAAGTAGTCAAGTCTACTTTTGTTAAGGATCCTAACAAGCCTTCTCTTGCTAGGATATTCATTCGTTGTTGGCCAATATGGCCAAGCCTTGCATGCCATATATTCACATCATCATTATTTAAAGATGTAATAAAGGAAAAACAAACATTACTATAATTATAAGCAACGTCAAGTACTATAAAACCATCCGAAATATAACCACAACCATAGTATGTTGTGTCCAAAAATAAATGGACACCAGTACAGGAAAAATTTAAATTAAAACCAAGTTTAACAAGTTCTAACACAGAAATCAAATTTCGACGAATATCGGGTGCATATAACACGTCATGTAGGTATATGATTCGACCTCTACACATGATCAATTTGCATGTGCCGATCCCTTTAACTTCCACTTTTGAATTGTTACCTACATATATCCATTTTGTTTCCCGTGGTATTCGTCGAAACTCCACAAAAGCACTCCTGTCTTTCGCTATGTGGTCTGTTGCTGTTGAATCTATAGTCCACAAAGACTCAGTTAGAAAAACAGAACTGGAAACATTTATATAACTTACTTGTGCAAACAAGTAATTTACCTTCTTCGGCTCGCTACAATCGTGAGCAAAATGTCCCTTGTTACCACAGTTATAGCATTTCACCTTTGCCATATTCCTCTTCCTGGCAGGATGCTTTCCTTTTCCGTGTTTGAAGAACTTTCTCTTCTTCCCTTGAGCCTTTTCAGTATTGCCTTTTCTTTGGGATCCACCTTGGAATTTATGTTTAAATCCCTTCCCACCATGTGAACTGGAACCAGCCATATACACATCAGTATTTGCCTTACTCGCATTAAGGCGATCTTCTTCCAGTTCCAAATGGCGTATGGCATCTTCTAAATTTCTGATGCCCTCATTGTGGGTAAGGTGTATTTTCATATGTTCCCAATTTTGAGGCAATGACCTTATGACAGTTTGAACCTGTTGTTCATCAGTTAAGACATGACCTGCATCTCTCAACTCACTTATCATGTTTGACAAATGCCGTAAATGTACTCTCATAGTATGTTCAGGCTTCTTTTTATATGTGTCAAACTTGATAGTGAGTGACCGGAGTTTGGTAATGGACGTACCGCCAAACTTTGTAGCAAGTGCGGACCACATGTCCTTTGCTAATTCGTAATCCCGATACTTTTTCATGAGATCATTGTCCATGCTGCTCAACAAAGTAATGCGAGCAATGGAATTCTTCTTCTTCCATATGTCATAAGCTGCACGGTCTCGTCTATGTTGAGTCGTGACTCCTTCTTCAGGCTCTTCCATGGTTGTAGTAAGAGCTTCAAGAACCTCTTGTTCTTCCAAAACATATTGGATTTTCATGCTCCATATCTCATAATTGTTGGCCGTTAAATTTTTCTCCTTTGTTAAGTTCGGCGACAATGTTCTTAGATGCAGATGTCATTTCTAAACAAAATTACACGTTGGATAATGCATGTTATTCAATGCTCGGAACATACATATTTATTTAATTAATTATACTAATAATAATTGTATATTAGATTTGGAATCAAAAGTTAACTATGTCAACAATCATCATCCAAAATTCCAATTTCCAATTATCATAGATATAATTAATTGCAATTCTAAAAAAATATTTAGACACAATTATATAAATATAAATCAACATAAATTCAAAGAAAATTTTAATAAAATAGAAAAATAAATAAATAAAACTAATTTCATTATTTAAATAGAATTCAACATGTAATGAGATTAAAACAAACAAATTCCAAAAAAAAAATATTAAGTGTACAGCCACATTCCTAAAAGTATGGAAGGATATGATAATCCTTATCCTAAGGTCTTTATCTAACTTGTAATTAACCCTAGGCAGGGGAACTCCCAGTTTCTTGTGATGTCCTTTACGAGTGAAGACTCCTATAGATGCACCAGCTGTCTTTTTTGCACCCTAATCTATGTACTCCTTGATATAGTTGTTGACTAAACGTCTATAATTTTTATTGTCATCTTTAAAGTTATGAACTTTCAGCTTGGTCCAAACCATATCAAGGAGACCAACGAGATTAGGGTAACCAAGAGTCTCTCTTAGAACTTGATATTTCGACTCATCTTCCTTTAATCCCCCTATCTAGACAATTTCCTGAATCTTTTCATTCACATGAATGAAATGATTTATGAGTTGCACCAACTCATCCTCTGTGTCTCTTAAAATCAATGTGTGAGTTTGTAGAGTTCTAATCATGTTCATAACCCTTTCCCTTTGAGCGGGTGTTCTAGCAACCATTGCACGTCTATAACGTAACATTTTTCTGTAACAAATACAAAAAAAACTATTTATTTATCAACCTTTATTTGATAAATAATATGTATACGTGTTTATGGTTCAATAACAAAAATTAGACTCATAACAACATACCAAGTATTCATTTTTATTCCTTACAGCAAAAGAAAAAAAATTTAGAATACTTCACGCGCCTCCACGCAACGCCTAGAAGAGGCCACGCGCCCCCACACGCCGGTTGGGCACTCTACGTGTGTGCCACGCGCTTACACAAATTCGGGTCAGGTCGACCCGTTTCACATTCAACCGGGTCAATCCTAACCCGATTTTGGCCCGTTGACCTTGTTGACTTTACGGGTCAGGTGTTGACCGGGTTTGACTGACCCGTTTGGTCTTGCGGGTCATGCGTTCACTGGGTTCGGCCGACCCATTTGACTTTGAGTCGGGTTTGACTCATTATCGGGTTTGACTAACCCGTTTGGTCATATGGGTCGGGTCCACGGGTCAACTTGACCTATTTTTATTTTGGTTATGGGTTGGGCCGAATAGGACTATATTGGGCTTGTGAATACAGTTAACACAAAAGCAAAATTAGCCCAGTGGTAAGGGAATTGGGCTTCAACCATGGAGACTTGGGTTCAAGTCTCACCAACCACGTTTATTGAATTCTTTTTCAAAAAAGAAGTAAAACAGAAAAAAAATGACATGTCATTCAAGGCTGGATCGAAAACGACATGCCAGTTTCTGTCATCTTCAACCTCTGTAAGGTACGCAGCTGCGTACTCGACCTGGAAATCAACCCATACGAAACCCGAAACTTCAAAAAGGCATATCTAAGTCATTTTAACTCCATTTTTTATGATTCAAAAACCATTTTTTTCATAATTTCATAAGGAATTTAATGGTCTAATTATCATTACCAAAAAGATAACTTTTTATGTACAAAATTTGAAAAAAATCAGAACTGCATTTGATAAACCAATAACATGCTTCAACATAACAGTATGAATGTCAAACAATATGAACCACGGCTCTAATACCAATGTTGGAAATAACATAGAATAACATATATCCTAAAGTAATCCCAAGATCATAGTCACCATTGCAATCACATTTATATATAAATGAACTACAATGAATTTACACAGCATAAATACCTCTACTCCTTATCTCTGAAGCAATAAAGTTAATTTGGCAGAAAGCCACGAAATGTATTTCTGTTTTCCAAATTCTAGAGAGAGAGAGCGTATTTTTCCTTTTCGTTTTTGGTGAGTTTTAGTCAGTAACCATTTCTAAAAGAAAAAACCTTCCTTTTATATGGGAACGGTTCGTGAGAAACTGCCTTTGGCAGTTTCCACTTCTCACACCCCTTCATCATGGGTGTATTTATCCAATAATCAGCATCAGTAAATTGAATGGCTACAGTTGCGTTTCTGCACTTTCTTCTTTTTCAGCTTTATATTTACAAAACGCAGTACTTCATTAATTGACTGATTCATCAAAATGCAACGCTTCATTAACTTGTTGATCACCAAAACACAGCACTTCAATTAAACTCAAAACCTAACAACCTTGGTGTGAAACGGCAAATCGCAGGACTTCAATTGAACTCAACGCAGAATGAAAAACCTAGCAACTTTGATCTAAAATGGCAGCGTTCAACTAAAAGAATTTAACGCCACTCAATAGAATCAGTTAATCGAATCGTTAAGCAGTAAACATTTTTGAAAAAACAAATGGAAACAGTTGCAGAGAACCGTTGAGCAGTGAATATTTTGAAAACTAGAAGCTTGAATATGAATCTGTAAATTGGAAACTGGAAAGAATAGAGTTCTCTGTCATGAACTGGAAACTACTGATTCTGTAAAATATGCTAATCAACTCACTAGAGAGATACCGGAAAGCTTGTCCAACTGCTTAGTTTTACAGGGATTGTATCTTGGTGATAACCGTCTCTCTGGTAGGTGTAACGCCCACATGGAGGTATGTAATTTAATTTATGTTCTTATACCCTTAGTTGAATTTTGTTAAAGTTATTTTGAGAAAAAGGTGAAGAAAATCCCTTAAACTTTCATTAGGGGTAAAATGGTATTTTCACTCAAAATTAGTTGAAAAATTGGGGAGTGAAAAGAGATAGAATTTCATGGAGAATGCAATAAAAATGAGGGCATTATTGTAATTGGCTAAGGGACATAGATGAAATTTTCAAGAAAGAGCAAGGGCAAAATGGGAAGGCATGAGTTAATTGTAAGTTAATAAGGGTTTGGGTTTAGAAAACCCTTCATTTTTTTCTTCTCCACCGCCATTCCCATTCACCACTTTCTCTCAACTCTTCTCTCAATATTTCAAGAATTTTAGAGGGCTTTTTTAGTAGTTTGGGGTAGGAAGTTAATATAAGGCATCCTAAGGTAAGGATTCTTGCTTTAGATGTGAAGTTTTGCTTATATATGTATATTGAAGTCTTATGGTTTTATTTTTTAAAGTTGTAGAGAAGAGACAAGCTATCAAAGAAAAGGAAAAGTATTAGTGAAATCTCTGCATTACAAGGTAAGTAAATCCAACCCAAGTTGAGATTTGAGAAATCCTTTGAGTAGAAATTGAGTAGAGATTTATGTGTGTATAAGTATGTTATGTTATCGAGATGAGTTGAGATGAATATTCACTTTGTGGTTGTTGAATACACTTCAATTATGAGAAGTGTTGTTGAGTGATGAGAATGTAGTTTGAGATGAAATTAAAAGAATTGGAGAAGTATTGTGGGAGTGTTTGTGCTGAGGGGTTATGGTGATGATGCAAGAGAGTTTTTCTCTCATTTTGGATGGTTTAGGAAACAAATTGAATGATAATTAAATTAGGGTTTGTTTAGGCACAATTGTTGTTTGATGAAATGCCTAAGTGAGAACATGTTACCGTGGTTTCCCTGTCACAGCCATGACTTTCTGAGTGATTTTTGTGCATCTTACAGATTGAACTGGGTTGAGACCGAAACATAAAAGTTGTAGTCCTGTCTCTAAGATTTAAAACGAGACCAAAACTGTAGCAATCTGATGTGTATAGCTCAAGTTATGCCTTCTTGAGTGTGACCTGTGCAGAATGACTATCTTGATGCAACATTGCATTTGTGCATTTCATAAGTGCATTAAGTAAGAAATTTTAAGCATGAACCATCCTTATACATTAATTGTGCATTGAGAAGTAGCTTGAGAAAGAGTAGAGAACTTTATGAATGAACTACTCTAAGAATAGAGAGAATGAGAAAAACACAAAGAGCGGGTTGGTGCTTTGTGAACTCCACCCAGCAGTCATGAAGAATGGGTTGGTGCTTTGTAAACTCCACCCGGCCGTGCCTCCGGTAAGATGAGGCCCTGACATTCAAGTGAGAAAGAATAAAGAGAGAATGAGTAGAGTCACGAAGAGTAGGTTGGTGCTTTGTGAACTCCACCCGGCCGTGCCTCTGGTAAGATAAAGCCGTGACTTACAATAGAAAATTAATAAAAGAGAGCTGTGTGAAAGAGAAACAGAAAGAGAAAATAAATGAGACGAGAAGTGTGTAAGGAAAGAATTAAGAGAAAGAGTTACGAGGACAGACGAGTAGAGGATTTACTTACTGAGCATTATTTTTGTGCTCACCTCGTTGTTTTTCTTTGTGTTTACAGGATCTAGGTGAGGACACGGTCGGATTGGCGTTAGCAAGCGAGGAGCAATAGCTACACTGTCCACTGTTTTTGATAACTTTTTGTAAAATGATATCTTATTTGGTAATAAGAACGTTTATATGTAATGAAAGAAAATTTTGGGCCCATCTACTTTTGTTGATATAAATGTATTTTACTTTATGTATTTCTATGAGTATCCTAGTATAAAGGAGTTATTACAGTAGGATCCCAAGATGGTTGGGGAATCTAATGTCGTTGTTGGATCTTATGATGACCAATAATAGTATTTCAAGGGATTTACCATCTTGTTTCAGCCCGTCAAGAATTAAACAAGTTCACTTGTCTAGAAATATTTTACAAGGACGATTAACAGATGCATTTAGCAAGAGTTCTTCCTTGGTGACATTGGATCTTAGCCATAACCAATTCAACGGTACCATCCCAAATTGGATTGGCAAACTTTCTCAATTAAACTACCTGATCTTAACTAATAATAGTTTTGAAGGTGAAGTGCCAGTTCAATTGTGTTGGCTATGCAAATTATGCTTGATTGATCTTTCTTATAATGGTCTTTATGGTCAAATTTCTCTGTGTTTTGATCTCACTGCGCTCTATGAGAAAGATGAGGATGTTGTAGCTCCAAGCTTTGATACTTTTCAGAATTTAGCTCCAAGTTCTAATACTTTTAAGAACACAGCTCCATCTGATGGTCCTACCCTGGTTGAACAAGGAGGGCCTTCTATGAAAAAGGAGGAAACAATAGATGTCTCATGGAAGAATATGTCCTACACTTACAAAGGACTAACCCTCACATTGATATATGGAATTGATCTATCTTGCAACAATCTAACAAGTGAAATTCCTCCTCAAAGTGGTAATCTTACCAGGATTGTTAAACTCAATTTATCCCACAACAGATTGACAGGGTCCATCCCAAAGACATTTTCAAACCTTAAGAAAATTCAAAGATTGGATCTTTCTTATAACAACTTAAATGGAAACATCCCTGCAGAGTTTATTGACCTAAATTCCTTGTCTGCCTTCAACGTGGCACACAATAACTTATCTGGCAACACCCCTAGACAAACTGCAAAATTTATAACTCTTGGGAAAATTAGTTATGAAGGAAATTATCTTCTTTGTGGATGGCCACTGCAAAAAAAATGTGAAGGAAATGGATCGCCATCATCGATGTCAAGAGCTTCAATTGAGAATGGAGTAGATTACAGTTTCATTGACATTGGTATCTTTTAATTCAGTTTTAAATGCCACTAAGGCATAGTTTCAAATAATCATTCTTAAAATTCCTTAACAATTTAATATTTTGTTCATTTCTATTATTCTCCTGAACATAAGAATTACTTATAACCACCTCAGCTAGAAAAATACTATTACTATGTTAATTCAAGCAAATAAAATAAAATCTTAATTCAAACAAATAACATCATAAGAGACTTTTCACACTTGATAACCAAGTAGCCTCTTCTTATTCCCCTTGTCAAGTAATTCACCACAGAGGTTTCGCCGTATATGACTCAAACATTAGTTCCCTATATTTTTCATCTAAAGACTAAGAAAATAAGTACCCTGTAAACAGGGTAAAATATTTCCACCTTGTCAAAGCTTATTATCAACATAAAACAACGCCGTGTGTTGATTTATGTTGTTCATCCTAACTTAGTACATAGAAAACAGGCTTCTTCAAGTTCTTTTGATCTGTGGCTTCAATTTTGTGGATTGTAGAAACTTTCAACATGGATGGCCCATCATCTATGGCTTCTTGAACACATGGCAAAGCTATTTGCAAGCACCTCAAATTAAATCAAGCTTGATCTTGGCCAACAACCATTACTTCTGATTCCAATTCTCACTGGATTTTCCTGAACGCATCTCTTTCCTCGTATTGAAATATAAATTTAAGAGTGTTGTAATCCAACGCAAGATTCCCAAACTCCAAACACACAATCTCACCAATTGATGAATAAAGCAAATACAAAAACAAACACAAAGACAAGAATTTTTATCGTGGTTCACTTACCCAAATTGGATAAGCTACATCCACGTTGAGTTCTAGTAAACTTGGGGCTTACTGCACTAGAGATCAAGATTTGTTATAAATACAACCTGATTCAACAGAATCAAATCACTCACTCCTTGTAACTCTCTCAAAGACTCACCCGTAGCCTTTCCTATATGAGAATACTAACCAAATCCTCACAACTTGAAGGAAACATAACCCTCAAACACGATTACTAGAATCGCAACAGATTACAAGCCTATGAGAAACAAGAGATCATAAAACCCTAATTTCTAAGAACTTAATCGCAAAATCAGAGAGTATATTGCGCTATGTAATTTGACTGAATTGCATTCTTTTATACTTGCACTATTGGAGAATCTCAGCCGTTAGATTATGCAGCAATCAACGATCAGGATCAGTCTTGGAGCTTTAAAGTGAAACAACATTGTTTAAGTAATGCCCAGCGACACTGTTTTGTGCTTCACCATTCAACATTCTCCACCTTGAAGATTAATACTCCCTTACAAATTTAAGTCACTCTAGTGCAACTACCTCCCAAGAACCCTTCTCAGCTCTATAGTTTGCTACCCATTTTATGAACAGCAAGTTCAAACAGTGTTTGAACTTTGTAACAGTTACTACCTTTGTGCCCATGTCGGTTGGATTATCCTCTGTTGATAACTTCTTCAGATCTATGATTCCTTGAGCCACCAAGTCCCTTATTGTTAGTATATATTAGTGTATGCCCTAGAAACCATTCGTGTTGTCGGTTTCAGAGCATTTTGTCTTGTATCTATATATATCATAAATAATAGAAGAAAGAGTTCTTCAATTCATATATATAAATTGCTTCCTTTATTCAGTCATGCATTTAAAATAAAGTATGTATATGAATTGTCCAGATGATTCATTTAATCGGTAAATGAATTATCGAAAAGGATTCCTACGGAAGCAATATAATTTGGGCAACTATATAGTCATGTCACTGGGGCATTGGTATGGATTAACGGTTGGTGAACTATTTTTCGAATGTGACCGAATAACGACAAATCACTTGGAAAAGCATGTAGTCAATGATTTATCGTTTGGTTATATCGATGCGATGTAGTCCTTTGACCTGAGACATTGTAGTCGGATCCGATATGGATGCGTATGGTTCATACGGTGTATAAGTACGAGACTAATCATGTTTCGTATAATAAAGCCTATTTGGTCATGCGTTGTTCATATGCGGAAAGGAACAATGGTCAAGAGGGGATCCATTGACTCGAAAATATAGGATCGGGAGTACCGTTGACTCCATTCGAATTCGAGTTCCTAGATGAACGTCGATAAATGTCGAAATCAGAATCTCTGGCCAGAGTCTATTATTAGTCATACAAAAGCAAGTTTGTGATGAGGAGTTCCGGACATATTGATCGAGGATTCGGTAGAATATCGAGTTTAGGATTTTGACATTCCATGAATCCGTGCTCGATCAGGATATCTCAATGGAGGGACTTTACCTGCATGGTACGTATGATCTGAAATGGGTTCGATGAAGTATTTCTTCATCGTGGTTTAGGGACTATGGCACATTGCTAGATGTTTACCATAGTCGTTGGGCCTCTGGATAGGTTTTCGGATTCATCCAGAACCGGCTCACGACTAATCCATGGTGGACCTACATGGTCACACCGATAGCCTTGAGAAGTTAGAGAAGGATGAGAGAGAGAAATGATTATCCGAAAAGGGCTAGCACCTTCCGAGGGTAATAACGGGATTTCTATAGTAATAGTTACATAGAAAATTATTTGTGACATTTTAAGGGTTAAAATGGTCAAGCAATAATTAATTATATTTAATTATTATATCTTAAAGTGTTAAGATTAATGAGATGAACAAAAATAACCTTTTAATAGTTAAAGGGTAAAAAGGGTAAATTTATGGGTTGTTAATGTAAACTAGTTTAGTTTACATGGGCCCTTGAATAATATTGATTATTCAAAGGGTAGCATAATAAATTCGTGGGGTCCCTTTTTAAAATAAGATTTTATTGGGCTTGGAAGTGAAAAATAAATAATTGCAAAATTGCCCAAGTATACATATATGCAAAAGTTTGCATTTTAGTTCATTCTTCACTTGTTCACTCAAAAACAAACTAAAACTCTCTCTCAAACCCACGGCCACTCTCTAATCTCTCAAGGTGGTGTTAAAGTGTGGAGGTTTCATCCTTTTGAGGCTAATCTTCATCAATCAAAAGCAAAGGAGTAGGTATAATCTCTTTTCAAGCTTTGCATGAAAAACATTTTTTTTGAATCCATCCTTTTCATGCTTTCTTCTCCATTTCCACCACTCTTCATGCATGCATGCTGGTCTTTCAAATGGTATCAGAGCTAAAAGCTCCTTGCATGTCGAATTTATAAGCAAAAATGACATTTTGCAAGTGTTCTTGTGTTTATCATGTATGAAAGTGACATGCATGTTCTTGTTTTGGCCTAGTAATAAGATAATGAAATGTTTATTGTTTCTTTTTCTTGGAATGAGATTCGGCCATGACATAAAATGTATAAAGATGTTTTGATTTTTTTTTTTTTTTTTTTAATTTGAAGCATGCAAGAATCATTATATGTTTAATATATATATATATACTATTTATGGTGACAAAAGTGTTCATGCATGCCTTGATTAGTGCATAGAATATTTCTTGCTAGATTCGGACATGCATGTTTTTGTTCATTTGATTCTTGTTTTATTCAAATGAGTTTGTAATGTGTTTTGGAAGTTGTTCCATAAAGGGTCTAAATGTATGCTTGGATGATGGTTATTGCATGAGATAGAAATGTTCATGCATGTTCATTTCCATGACTTTGATTAAATGATTTATGCTTTAACATGCTAAATGTGTTATCCTTTAATTTGATTAAAGTTTATATTTTTGCATGAAGTGTATGCAAATGTTGCAAATGTTTAGTGGTGGAATTTGATGTTAGCATAAAGTTATGGATTATTAATTCATATGATGAATTATGATATTATATATGATGGTGGTAATTTTAATGTAGGATATTTAATTTGATTAAATTATCTTATAATGCATCATTGCATGGCATAAATTATTATATTTTTGAAATGTAATAATTTGGTTGTTTGAATGGTTTCAAAAAATGATGATGCAAAATGACATGATTGTCTTTGAGAAGATAAATGTGTCATAAAAAATATTACTTTAGTTAAAAGTAACTTGTGTTATAGAATGATTACTCTTGGAGTAATATAACACATTTATCTATGCTATGCATGACTTTTGTGAAAAGTATTGAAATGATGTTAGTAATTAAATAATATATCTTTGGGTGGAATATGACAAAAGTGTTTGTGTAATGATTCCTATAAAATGTGTAATTGTTGCATGCCCCAAAGTTATGATTAAATTACCACATGAATATTTATATTTATATTTATATATATTAGTGAATATATATATATATTTTAAATAATTGTTTATATTCATGCCTTTAAATAATTGTTTATTATATTTGGTATGAATGTTTAATATTTATTTATGTGATGAATGAATATTAGATTAGAGGGTTGATCATGGGCGCCATTTGGTTTTCAAAATATTCAAAAGTGTTTGTAATATTCTTTTATTAAATGGTTTGTAATAATTAAATTTTATTTATTTATTTTAATCGGGCCTGCGTGCCTAAGATCCAATTTGTAATGGAATCGGATAGACGGGAATCGAAGAGCATCCGGATGACGATCCAATCGAAGATATAGTATTAGGGTAAATGGTTTGCCTTTAGGATGTATTTTCGAAAAGCCCCATAGTCAACCCACATGCTTTAATTTATGCATATATGTGATATGTATGAATGGTTAATTAAACATGGCATGCTAAAAATGAATTAACTAAAGGTTAAACCTAAATCTCCCCAATTTAAAATTATTAAATCCAAGTCTCCCATTGTGGGATAACTAAATTCTTTGATATAAATTTTAATATCCCAAGATTTCTATTATGTGAGGGATATAATCTTTATATCATAGAATTAAGTTGATCTTGTTCTTGGATGGATATTTTCACCTTGACCAAGAATTCTATTATGTGAGGACATGATGAAAATGTCATCCTAAGAAAGCACAATGGTTCGGATTTAACTAGCCTAGGGTACCAAGAATTCTATTATGTGAGGTATCCGAAGTTAGGACAAGGAATATGAATCAAACCTTATATAGTGATATAAAAGGAAAATAGTTTCCTACTTATTAGACTTAATTAACCAAGAATTCTATTATGTGAGGTTAATTGAATTTAATAAGAAATTGATTCCCCACTAAGAAATTTAATCCAACGAAAATTTCCTGATCCTATTTAAGGGAGTGTAGGACTCGAATAAAATAGTGGGAGCTAATTTGATTATGCATTAAAAGGTTTAAAACATTGCAAGACAATAATAAAATTACTTTTCTTTGCAGTTTCATCTTTGTGATAAATAATTGAAAAATGGCCAACAATGTTCTCCTAAGGATAATGGATAATAACATGTTAACCGGACCCAACCTAAAAAATTGGCTAAGAAATCTTATAATTGTTCTAGATTTTGAAAGAATTGCCTATGTCCTGGAAGCACCTCTTCCACTTGATATTGGACAGGATGCTCCACAAGCTGAGCTTGATGCTCTTGAAAAGTGGAGAGAGGATAGTAGGAGGGCTAAAAATTACATGCTAGCCTCCATGAATAGAGAATTTCAAACTAAGCATGAAGAGGTTTCAAATGCTTATGATATCCTCATAGCTTTACAAGAGTTGTATAGCGAAAATCCAAGAGTAGTTGAGTATGAATTATGTGCATCCCTCTTTAGCATGAAGTTGAGGGAAGGGGTACCTCCAACTGATCATACTCTTAAAATGATCAATGGATTAGATCTACTGGATGGATATGGGGTGGTCATGCCAGACCGCCTCAAAGTGAATTTGATTCTACAATCCCTTCCTCCAAGTTATAAACCGTTTATAACTAACTACAATCTCAATAGGATTGAGAGAAACCTCTCTGAATTGCTAAATGAGCTTAAAGAATTTCACAGACAGAATGTGAAAGGGAAAGGACATGAGGATGTCTTTGCCGCCTCCACTAGCAGGGCCAATAAAAAGCCCAAAGTGCTACCAAAGAGAGGTCCAAAAGTGGGACCCAAGAATAAAAGCTTCAAGAAGCGGCAAAGGCGAAGGCCGATGCAAAGGGAAAATGTTTCCCTTGTGGAAAAGATGGACCTTTGGAAGAGGAAGGCTGTCCTCAATACTGAGGCAGTCGAAGAAAGGCAAAGGAAAAGCAGTACGAACCAATGTCTTATGATTGAATATGAATTAAGTGTTAATTCAGATAGTCATTCTGGATATTAGATTCAGAGCAACATCTCATGTTTGTATGTCTTTGCGGTACTTGAGAATAGTTTTGAGGTGACAAAGGGCGAGATCATTTTGAGGATGGCAAATGGGGCACGAGCTGCAGCCGAGACCATGGGGACTTGCTCACTAAGACTACCTTCAGGACATGTTTTGAATTTGTTTAAAGTATTGTACTTTGAAAAAGCCACTAGAAACATCATTTCTATTTCTCTTTTGTGTAAAGCAGGTTATTATGTACTGTTTAATGGAAATGAATGTTCAATACATTTTGGAAATGTTTTAGTTGGTAAAGCTGTGAATGCAAATGGTTTGTATGTCTTAGAATTGAATTACTATGCTTCAATCAATACCATTTCTAATAAAAGAACTCGATCTGAATCAAATCCTAAAATTCTATGGCATCATAGATTGGGTCATATAGGAGAGAGAAGATTAGTAGAGCTTGGAGAAAGTGGGATCTTGAACTCATTGGGTTCTGAACCCTATCCAACATGTGAATCGTGTCTCCAAGGAAAGATGACCAAGTCTCCCTTTAAGAGTAAAGGAGAGCGAGCTAAAGAACTATTAGAACTCATACATACAGATGTATGTGGACCATTCAGTACTTTAGCCAGGGGAGGATTTGAATACTTCATTACTTTTACAGATGATATGTCACAATATGGGTATTTGTATTTAATGAAATACAAATCTGAATCCTTTGAAAAATTTAGAGAATTCAAGAATGAAGTAGAAAATCAAACTGGAAAGAGTATTAAAATACTACGATCAGATCGTGGGGGTGAATACTTGAGTACAAAGTTTCAAGAGTTCTTAAAAGAAAATGGAATCATCTCACAATTGATTCCTCCTTATACACCCCAGCTTAATGGAGTGTGCGAATGAGAAATCGTACCTTATTGGATATGGTACGATCGATGGTGAGTTTCTGAGACTTACCAATGTCACGTGAAGGGGTACGCTCTCGGAGCTATGCACATCTTTAATAGGGTCCGTCTAAAAGCATCCCGAGAAAACACCGTATGAGATATGGTATGGAAAACGTCTAAGTCTGAATTATATGAAGATTTGGGGCTGCCAAGCTTATGTTAAATTTGTTAAATTTGATAAGCTGGATGTTAAATCCGAGAAGGGTCGGTTCATTGGATATCCTAAAGATAGTTTAGGATATTACTTTTACTTCCCAAGTGATCAAAGAATTTGGATCAGTAGAAATGCGCGCTCCTCGAGAATGAGTTCTTGGAGGAAGGCAGTGTTGGAAGAAATATTGAACTCAAGGAAGAGTTCGAAGAGCCAAGAAGGCAGAGGCTTGCCGAAGATGGGAAGTCCACTCGGCGAACCTCAGTATCGATACTATGGTTCCAGACGAAAGTCTTCTAGAATATCAAAATCTCCAGAGAGATATGGGTTCCTACATGAGCAAGATTTTGAATCTTACTTAGTGGGAGTAGATGATCATGGTGATGATCCTAGAAGCTACGAAGAAGCAATCTTGGATAGAGATTCAGGAAAATGGTAGGCGATGGAGAATCAATCACAAGAGAAAAGAGACCTTCTGAGGATTCTCGCTCGTAGCTATGATTAAATCCATCCGTATAATGCTAGCCATCGCAGCATACCATGATTATGAAATTTGTCAGATGGATGTCAAAACAACTTTCCTTCAATGGGTTTATTGAGGAAAACATCTATATGGAACAACCGATAGGTTTTGTATCCTCTGTTGAAAGACATAAGGTATGCAAATTGCATCGATCCATTTATGGATTGAAGCAAGTTTCAAGAAGCTGGAACATTCGATTTGACGACATAATCAAATCGTTTGGTTTTGTTAAGAATCCAGATGATTTGACTCTTTTATCTGTATGGTTTTCTACTAAAAGTTTCCAACTTTTAAACCTAGCAAGGGCATCATCTTTGGTCTTAAGCAGGTAAACCCATACTTCTTTTCTACTATAGACATCAACTACAGACAGAAAGTGGCTGCTTCCCCCATGTGTTTTGGTCTTTTCAAGCCCCCACAAGTCAGCATAGAGATTCAAGGCAATTAGTGGCAAGGTAAGTCCCTTTCTGGAAACTCATCCTATGTTGTTTACCTAATATGCAAGTTTCACAAAAATTCAAAGTGTTAATAGAATCTTTACAAACATACCTTGCTGGCTTAGAATGTCCAGTCCTTTCTGGCTCATGTGGCCATTCTGAGGTGCCACTTATTTGAATAGTAAGGTTAGTAGTAAACAAAGCAGAGTTAACATAATTTGAACACTGATTTCCACATATGATGTAGAGCCCATTGCGTTTAACTCCTTTTAGGATTAGGTTTTCATTCTTATACATATTTAGGTAGCCACATTCAACTTTATACCAACAACCTGACTCATCTAAGGTTCTAAGGGAGATCATGTTTCTTTTTAATTGAGGTATATATCTCACCTTAGTCTGTTTTATTGATTTACCATCATTTAGTCTTAAAACTATATTCCTAATTCCCTGCACCTTGTAGGCATTATTGTTGCCCATATACACAGTCTTTAACTCACCAACTTCAAAATCTTGGAACCAATCTCTATTGGGGCTCATCTGAAATGAGCACCCAAAATCTAGCACCAATTCCTCTATGCTTTTAGTCTTAGACACAGTTAGGACTTCAGATTCTTTGATATCATTCTTACTAGAGGCTATATTACTCTCTATGTTATTCTGTTTTTGCTTTCTGATCCACTCATGACAATTTTTCTTCAAATGTCTAGTTTTGTTATAGAAGAAAAATTTTCTTGTCTCTCCTTTAGTCTTATGAGTGTTCTTACTTAGGACCACTGTTAAAGTGCGAATTACTCCCAGACTGCCTAGAATCTCATTTTCTCTTTACAAATAAACTACTGTTGTTTTTCTTTTGAACCCTAAGCTCTAGTTCTCTAGCCTTTAATCCTGATGCAATTAAGTCTAGGCTAGGGACTATTCTAGTGTATTGGAGGGCATTTTTAACAACCTAATACTCCTTGGTAAGGGAGTTTAAGAGGATCATGGCTTAGCTTGACTCATTGAGTTCTTGATTGGTGCCCTTGAGTACAAGGTTCATCTTCAAGAACTCATCTAAGTTTTCTTCTATAGTCCTAGCACTATCCATTTTATAAGAAAATAATACACCTTTCAAATAAGCAAGATTAGGAGTAGATTGAATTGCATAAATGGATTCGAGCTTACCCTAGAGAGCAATTGGTGTCTCAACACCATCTACCTTTCGTAGTCGGCAAGGTTCATTACGATGAGATTGTATGCTTCTTCATTAATTTCAGCTTTCCTTTTCAGCTTTTCCTTAGGCCATTTGGTCTGATCCTTCTCGAGTGCGATTGCCACTTTATTATGTGACAAGAGCGCCTTCATCTTCTTCTTTCAAGTGTTGAAATCGCTTTTACCATCGTACAGTGCGATCTCAACTCGTGTGGTGCTCATTGTGTGAAGTAGGTAATATTGTTTGGTGAACTCCGAAAGAAAAAACCCAAGGATTACATTCGATTTCAGGTTTCTTCAAGAAATTTGAGACTCAATTTTGTAGATTTCCTAACTCTAGAATGCTCTGAATCTTTAAATCAAGAAACCCCCAAAATTTACCAAACCCTAATTTTAAACAGTAAACCCTAAAAAAGTGACAAACCCTAATTAGCTAGCTCTAATACCATTGTTGTAATCCAACACAAGATTCCCAAACTCCAAACACACAATCTCACCAATTGATCAAGAAAGCAAATACAAAAACAAACACAAAGACAAGGGTTTTACTGTGGTTCACTTACCTAAATTGGATAAGCTACATCCATGTTGAGCTCCAGTAAACTTGGGGCTCACTGCACTAGAGGTCAAGATTTGTTACAAATACAACTTGATTCAACATAATCAAATCACTCACTCCCTGTAACTCTCTCAAAGACTCACCCGTAACCTTTCCTATATAAGAATACTAACCAGATCCTCACAACCTGAAGGAAACACAACCCTCAAACACAATTACTAGAATCGCAATAGATTACAAGCCTATGAGAAACAAGAAATCAGAAAACCCTAATTTCTAAGAACTTAACCGCAAAATTAGAGAGTATATTACGCTGTGCAATTTGACTGAATTGCATTCTTTTATACTTACACTGTTGGAGAATCTCAGCCGTTAGATTATGCAGCAATCAACAATCGGGATCAGTCTTGGAGCTTTAAAGTGAAACGACATTGTTTAAGTAATGCCCAACGACACCATTTTGTGCTTCACCATTCAACAAAGAGGAATTACAGTACGAGGGAAAGTGAAAGAGTCTAGAATATAGCTTCTTTAGGATTCAATTAATTAATCTCACACAAGTGAATCCTTTTGATTCACATCCTGTGGATTCAACGAGTGTTTCAAGTTGTATGGCAGTCTACACCTGTATGCCAATGTCTCATTTTTTTTTTTTTTTACTCTGGAATATACCACGTCGTTCATAATTCATTCAATTAAAAAATAAATTGCAATTTGTTATCTCCTGCATTTTCCGTCTCGAGACACATTTGGTCTTATTTTTTATCCAAACTTCATACAGACTCTCCGCTTGTAATGCTTGCAAAAGTTGCAACTGATCTGGAGCATATCAGTTCAATTACTTCAATTTTTTCAATGAAGCAACTACATTTCCATGAGAGATTGATATCAAAGCTAAATAGGCTTCTATAACCTAATCATAAGAAATAAAAGTATAGCTAGACACATGAATTGATGTAGAAATCTACATGCCTATATTATTGTGTTCATAGAGGTAAAAAAAAAAAAGAGAAAGGATTAAGCAGAAAGAGAAAGCTACTTACAAGAATCTCGATCCTTGCCATTTTGCAAGTATGCTGCTAAAGGCTCTGTATATGTTAGACACTGCAACATTGAATTGAGAAAACAAGTATTTCTAATATTTACAAGACTAGCACTCTGTAAGTCTTACATATCATTATAGATAAGTTTAGGTTCAACACAAAACCAAGTTCACCACAGCTACTACCTAAAGAGCGTCATACATTTGCCATTTAAAAATTTGAAACCAAATTTATTCTAAATACCAAGTCTTTGAGCTGAAATCACCAACTGATAACCACAATTTAATATATCTTAAACTATGGCAGCACTAAAAATAATAACAAATATCATGTATGGTCGGTATTTCATTAGTAGTTTCATTGCACATTTGTAAAGACATTTGAACTACCAAAACCATCAATTCTAGCAACTATACTACAATTTTACTCCCAACAACATAGCAATTCTCCTCAAATAAAACCATGAAACTAATAAATACTCATTAATTACAGTTACCATACTGGGATTTCACTCCCTGTAACATACCAATTTCCCTTCAACAAAACTAAATCAAACTACAATGAAACGATTGAATTCCAACAAATTATCAATATAGAAAAAACTCATTCAAAGCCATAAAATTAAAAAAAAATCTTTACAAACTATATATACACACCCACAATTGCCGACTGAAGACTTTTCTCGCCCGGTGAGAATTGATAACTGGGGTAAAGAAGATTGGAAATTGGGGTTTTTATTAAGGTGTGTGTTGTAAAAAGCATAGCAGAGCTATTTTAGCTTCTGTGAAAGAGAAGGGCTTAAGCGAGAGCATGGAGTATTAAAAGATTTTAAACTTTAAACCCTACTTGGTTACAGGTAACATGTCATTTTTGTTTTGGTTGAGACTTGAGGATTTTTATTACTTTTGGGTGTAAATGTAATGATATTGATATTTTGGGACTTTTTTGAAGATTGATTCGATAAGTCTGTTTTTTGTTTTTTAAAACTCAGTTGGAATTAAATTCTTGAGGTGTAAACAGTCCATGAGTTGGGGTTTTTATTTTTATTATTATTATTCATGTACAATACTAATAAAGATATTGAATATATTGTTTCATTTAATTTTAGAAATCTTTACTATATTGATAATTAAAATATCATAGCAATTCGAGAAAAAGTTGTAGATAAACTTTTGAAATTTATTGAAGTATTTTTTATTAAAAAAATTATATAGAAAATGTCTGTATCAACAAATTCACTATTATCTTCTTTATGATTCGGTGAAGCTTTTGGTGCCCATGATGTTGATTTCAATGGGTTGTAACTTTTTGTTAAATGGTAGTCCATAAAGAAAATGATTTCCTTCATAGGTACTTGTAATAATATATAATATAATTTAGATATTGAATATAATATTTCATTAACTTCCATTAATATTTAATATATTTCTAATTAGAATATCATAGCAATTTGATAGAGAAAAAAGTTGATCATAATTTTGAAAATATTTTGAAATAGTTTTTAATAAAAAAATTAACACATATGAAATATTTTCAAATTATATAAGTTTAGAACTTCATTTAATGGTTCAATATATTTATTTCATCATTTGACTTAAAGAAAATACATATTATTGAAAAAGAAAAAGTTGACATACATGTAATATTACAATCACAATTCAATGATGAAACTATGGAAGATGGTCAATAACAAAGTAGTAATAGGAGACCATCAACTTCTCTACAAGATAAAACCATGCTCGTCTCTAATAAGGATTCACATACAAAATTCCAACAATCACTAAAAGAACAACATAGGTCACCACAAAAGTGATATAGAAGATGTCCATGTCAACAAAATCACCATCATCTTCTTTGTTGTCAGTTGAATCTCCTGGTGTCAGCAATGGTGGTTCCATTGGGTTGCAACTTTTGTTCAAAGGTCGTCCACAAAGAAAAGGGTTTCCTTCATAGCTACCTTCTTCAAAGGTTGCGAATTGTTTAATCCTTTCTGGTGTTTTTCCTAACAAATTATTATATGTCAAACTGAAAATAGACAATGTGTATATCTCCACTAGTTCAGAAGGAATTTTTCCATTCAAATTGTTGTAAGAAAATCCAAGCTCTCAATTTGTTTGAGATTTGAGAATGTTGTTGGGATTGATCCTGCCAAATTATTATGAGAAAGATTAAGAGTAAGAATCCTGGTAAGGTTTCTGATTGTATGAGGAATTTCACTGGACAATTTATTGTAGGAAAGATCTATTCCAGACATAAATTTGAGGATTCTTCCTTTATAAGAGTAGGATATACTTTTTGTTGTGAATTGTAAGGATTCTTTACGTCAAAATGGGACATTATATAAATAAGAAATAATATATTCATCTAGAAGACCAGAAGTTAAGGTTGTATCATTCCCATTTTCTTCATGGAGGCCAATAAAATCCAGGCAAGAAGGAATTTTACCATAAAGATTGTTTTGAGAGAGATCTATCATGCATAGTTCTCTCAAATTGCACAATTGAGTCGGTAATTCACCTTCAAGACTATTGTTACCTAATATAAGGTAACCTAAAGAAGAGAGTTCAACAATCCAACTTGTAATATTCCCTTCTAAGTGATTAAAACTAAGATCTAAGAGCACCAAGGAAGATATATTAATGTAGGAAGCGTCTTCTAGTAGTCCTTGTAATCTATTTCTTGACAAGTGAAGTTGTATGATATTTAAATGGCCAAAACAAGATGGTGAGCTTCCAGAGATATCGTTCACTGAAAGGTCCAAAATCATAAGAGAATTCAACTAGCATAGTTCTTTCGGAAGTGGACCTTCAATTTCATTATTGGCCATTACAATAACTTCTAAATGTGATAGACTTCCGAACCATCTTGGGATCTTGCCTGAGAGATGGTTGTCACTTAAATGCAATATTTGTAACTAAGAGCAGTTTGATAAGCTTTATGGGATCTTTCCACTAAAATGATTACCACCCAATTGTAATAATGATAAGTTTGTTAATTTCATATTACTAGAGAAGATATGACCTTTCAAATTGTTGTTTGATAGATCAAGTAGTTCTAGTGAAAAACAACCCATGGCTAAGTGTTTAGGTATTCCACCAAACAAGTTATTGCTTGATAAGTCCAGACTTTGCAAGGAGCTCATATTACCAAAAGAAGATGGAATGCTACCATTGAAAAAATTTCTAGAAATGTTTAAAAATATTAGCTTCGGTAGTTTTGCACCAATCTCCATTGGAATTTGACCATGGAAGAAATTGACAGAGATATCTAATGTTCTAAAATGCATGTTGGTCTGAAATGGCAGTAGCAAAGTTCCTGAAAGAGAATTGTTAACTAGACAAAGTATTTCCAGTTGGGTATTGTTGTACAGCAACCAATATGAAAATTCTCCGGTCAAGTTAATGTGAGAGAGATTAACTTGTTCCAAGTCATGTTGATGGTAAAGAAATTTTGAAAAGTGCCAACATTTCCATAGCCAGACAATGTGATGGAATTTAATTGGAATTTTGGGGTCAAAGAATATGACATGGTTTCAACATATATTTGGTTATTTTCACTCTTGAAATCTTTGAGGTTTGAAAGGTTAAAAAATGAATAGAGTGATATTGGGACTTGGAAGTGATTGTTTGAAATGTCAAGGACTTTGAGGGATGGTAGATCCTTAAGGGGAAATGAGGAGATGTTTCCAGTGATTTGATTGGAAGAAATATCTAATTGCTTAAGTGAAGTCAAATTTGCCAAACATGGAGGTAAGGGACCATGTAAATCATTATAGCCAATATACAACTCTTACAGATGCACCATCTCACACAAGCCTGAAATAAAACATGTCATTTAATTATTAACATATATAATTCATAAACATTTACTTCAAATATTAGTAAATCAAATTTCTTATTAAAATAGGCATGATTTTAATATCTTTATTTTTTTTTGTCACTATTTATTATTTCAATTTCATCAATCAATACAAGTGATCACTTTAAATTCATCATTGATTCTTTAAATCATTTATTATTATGGAAGACATGATTTCTTATTAAGGTAGGCATGATTTTAATATTATCTTTTTTGTCACTTTCATTTTAATATAATCTATTACTACAAGTGATTTTAAGCGATACATTGTTGTGCCCAAAAAATATAGGGCTGACGCAAGGTCCAGTCAGCCTGTAAAAGTCATAGCATGGGTACACCCGCACTTGCTTCGGTCAGAATAGTGGGCGCGCGCCAGGTCAGTCAGGGGCTGTGGTGATCCCACGTGTCCAATCTCTGCTCCAAATCGCACAAATCACTATAGAAGGTGGGCAATGTGACATAAAGAAGGATTTTACACGGATAATCCCACCAACCCACAGATTCAGTGATGATTGCCTCAATCCATTCCACTATAAATTGAGAGCCCCTCTCTTATTGAAGGGGATTCGCACATTTTTACTTTTGATTAACTACCCCCTCTCTAGAATGTACATCATTTGATACCTTGTATTATCTTTGTAAAGTCAGTCCGCTAAAGCGACCTGACCCTTATCATTAATACAAACATCAGTGGACGTAGGACTTGCTTCCTTAGCATCTGAACCACTTTAAAACTCCTTTCTCATTGCATTTACTCTCGATTCTTTCTCTTTCATGTGTGTCTTATGGGCTAGCTCAGTATTTCACACGTGCATTTCGTTGGTGTCAAAATCACGCATCAATAGTTTGGCGCTAGAAGGAGGGCTGATTTGGCATTCGTCCTTCATCAGAAGAATCTCTAACCTGTCGGCCCTACAACAGCAAATGGCTCACCGATTTGAACCTGAGAAAACCAACCAGAATACTAAAGGGATCCCTCAAATGCAGAAGGATACCTCCCCCGGGGTACCCTCGGCCCCGCAATCTGTTAGTGTATATTAGTGTATGCCCTAGAAACCATTCGTGTTGTCGATTTCAGAGCATTTTGTCTTGTATCTATATATATATATATATATCATAAATAATAGAAGAAAGAATTCTTCAATTCA
Organism: Pistacia integerrima; assembly: GCA_026225825.1. Classification (NCBI taxonomy): domain Eukaryota; kingdom Viridiplantae; phylum Streptophyta; class Magnoliopsida; order Sapindales; family Anacardiaceae; genus Pistacia; species Pistacia integerrima. The sequence goes on from CM047744.1 coordinate 13,264,449, forward strand.
TATATGTAAATTGCTTCCTTTATTCAGTCATGCATTTAAAATAAAGTATGTGTATGAATTATCCAGATGATTCATTTAATCGGTAAATGAATTATCGAAAAGGGTTCCCTACGGAAGCAATATAATTTGGGCAACTATATTGCACAGTAGGCATACCGGATGCTTCGAAAGATATCATGAGTTGATATAAGTACGGATGGCGATGATAGTCATGTCACCTGGGGCATTGGTATGGATTAACGGTTGGTGAACTATTTTTCGAACGTGACCGAATAACGACAAATCACTTGGAAAAGCATGTAGTCAATGATTTATCGTTTGGTTATATCAGTGCACGATGTAGTCCTTTGACCTGAGACATTGTAGTCGGATCCGATATGGATGCGTATGCTTCATACGGTGTATAAGTACGAGACTAATCATGTTTCGTACAATAAAGCCTATTTGGTCATGTGTTGTTCATATGCAGCGAGCGATGGTCAAGAGGGGATCCATTGACTCGAAAATATAGGATCGGGAGTACCGCTGACTCCATCCGGATTCGAGTTCCTAGACGAACATCGATAAGTGTCAGAAAATTGAATCTCTGGCCAGAGTCTATTATTAGTCATACAAAAGCAAGTTTGTGATAACGAGTTCCGAACATATTGATCGATGATTCGGTAGAAGATCGAGTTTAGGATTTTGACGTTCCATGAATCCATACTCGATTAGGATATCTCAATGGAGGGACTTTACCTGCATGGTATGTATGATCTGAAATGGGTTCGATGAAGTATTTCTTCATCGTGGTTTAGGGACTATGGCACATTGCTAGATGTTTACCATAGTCGTTGGACCTCCAGACAAGTTTCCGGATTCATCCAGAGTCGGCTCACGGCTAATCCACGGTGGACCTACATGGTCACACCAATAGCCTTGAGAAGTTAGAGAAGGATGAGAGAGAGAAATGATTATCCGAAGAGGGCTAGCACCTTCCGAGGGTAATAACGGGATTTCTATAGTAATAGTTACATAGAAATCATTTGTGACATTTTAAGGGTTAAAATGGTCAAGCAATAATTAATTATATTTAATTATTATATCTTAAAGTGTTAAGATTAATGAGATGAACAAAAATAACCTTTTAATAGTTAAAGGGTAAAAGGGGTAAATTTATGGGTTGTTAATGTAAACTAGTTTAGTTTACATGGGCCCTTGAATAATATTGATTATTCAAAGGGTAGCATATTAAATTCGTGGGGTCCCTTTATAAAATAAGATTTTATTGGGCTTGGAAGTGAAAAATAAATAATTGCAATATTGCCCAAGTATATATAAGTGCAAAAGGTTGCATTTTTGTTCATTCTTGACTTGTTCACAAAAATACAAACAAGAAACTCTCTCTCAAACCCACGGCCACTCTCTAATCTCTCAAGGTGGTGTTAAAGTGTGGAGGTTTCATCCTTTTGAAGTTAATCTTCATCAATCCAAAGCAAAGAAGTAGGTATAATTTCATTTCCATGCTTTGTATGAAAAATGGTTTTTGAATCCATCCTTTTATGCTTTCTTCTCCATTTCCACCACTCTTGATGCATGCATGCTGTTCTTTTAAATGGTATCAGAGCATCAAGCTCCTTGCATGTCGAATTTATAAGCTAAAATGACATTTTCCATGTGTTCATATGTTCATCAAACTTGGTTGAGTTTGCATGTTAGTGATATGGTTCAAAAATGTTTTTTTTCATAGTAGATCTTTACATGCATGTCTCGGCCATACATAGATCAGAGGTATATGTTCATTTTTCTTCTCATTCTTATATGTTTTGAATGATGATAATGGTTATAATGAGCATGACTTAGTATTGGATAAGTTGTTTGATGTAATAAGCATGTTTGATGCATTATGTCTCGGCCATCTCTTGGTTTTGGGAAAACATGTTTTTCTTCTTGCTCTAATATGTTTGGGTATGTTAGAATATGATTTAAAGCATGTTTGGATGATGATTATTGCATGAGATGTGTCGAAAACTATATGCATGCATATATGTCATTTTCGGCCATGACTAGTTTTGTCATAAGAAATGTCATTTCATTCATGTATTGATGAATGATGTTTTAGGAAATGTTGCATGATGATTCATTTAGAAAAATGTTCATGCATGTTCATTTCCATTACTTTGATTAAATGGTTTATGCTTTGACATGCTAAATGTGTTATCTTTAATTTGATTAAAGTATATTTTTGCATGAAGTGTATGCAAATGTTGCAAGTGTTTAGTGGTGGAATTTGATGTTAGTATAAAGTTATGGATTATTAATTCATATGATGAATTGTGATATTATGTATGTATGATGGTGGTAAATTTAATGTAGGATGTTTAATTTGATTAAATTATCTTATAATGCATCATTGCATGGCATAAATTATTATATTTTTTAAATGTAATAATTTGGTTGTTTGAATGGTTTCAAAAATGATGATGCAATATGACATGATTGCCTTTGAGAATATAAATGTGTCATAAAAAGTATTACTTTAGCTAAAAGTAACTTGTGTCATAAAACGATTACTCTTGGAGTAATAAAACCCATTTATCTATGTCATGCATGACTTTTGTGAAAAGTATTGAAATGATGCTAACAATTAAATAATATATCTTCGGGTGGAATATGACAAAAGTGTTTGTGTAATGATTCCTATAAAATGTGTAATTGTTGCATGCCCCCAAAGTTATGATTATATTACCACATGAATATATATATATATATATATATATATATATATATATATATATATATATATATGAGATATATTTATATTTATATATATTAGTGAATATATATATTTTTTTAAATAATTGTTTATTATATTTGGTATGAATGTTTAATATTTATTTATGTGATGAATGAATATTAGATTAGAGGGTTGATCATGGGCGCCATTTGGTTTTCAAAATATTCAAAAGTGTTTGTAATATTCTTTTATTAAATGGCTTGTAATAATTAAATTTTATTTATTTATTTTAATTGGGTCTGCGTGCCTAAAATCCAATATGTAATGGAATCGGTAGACGGGAACCGAAGAGCATCCGGATGACGATCCAATCGAAGATACAGTATTAGGGTAAATGGTTTGCCTTTATGATGTATTTTCGAAAAGCCCCATGGTCAACCCACATGCTTTAATTTATGCATATATGTGATATGTATGAATGGTTAATTAAACATGGCATGCTAAAAATGAATTAACTAAAAGTTAAACCTAAATCTCCCCAATTTAAAATTATTAAATCCAAGTCTCCCATTGTGGGATAACTAAATTCTTTGATATAAATTTTAATATCCCAAGATTTATATTATGTGAGGGATATATAATCTTTATATCATAGAATTAAGTTGATCTTGTTCTTGGATGGATATTTTCACCTTGACCAAGAATTCTATTATGTGAAGACATGATGAAAATGCCATCCTAAGAAAGCACAATGGTTCAGATTTAACTAGCCTAGGGTACCAAGAATTCTATTATGTGAGGTATCCGAAGCTAGGACAATGAATATGAATCAAACCTTATATAGTGATATAAAAGGAAAAGAGTTTCCTACTTATTAGACTTAATTAACCAAGAATTCTATTATGTGAGGTTAATTGAATTTGATAAGAAATTGATTCCCCACTAAGAAATTTAATCCAACGAAAATTTCCGGATCCTATTTAAGGGAGTGTAGGACTCGAATAAAATAGTGGGAGCTAATTTGATTATGCATTAAAAGGTTTAAAAGATTACAAAACACTAATAAAATTACTTTTCTTTGCAGTTTCATCTTTGTGATAAATAATCGAAAAAATGGCCAACAATGTTCTTCTAAGGATAATGGACAATAACATGTTAACCGGACCCAACCTAAAAGATTGGCTAAGAAATCTTAGAATTGTTCTAGATTTTGAAAGAATTGCCTATGTCTTGGAAGCACCTCTTCCACTTGATATTGGACCGGATGCTCCACAAGCTGAGCTTGATGCTCTTGAAAAGTGGAGAGAGGATAGCAGGGGGGCTAAAAATTACATGTTAGCCTTCGTGAATAGAGAACTTCAAACTAAGCATGAAGAGGTTTCAAATGCTGATGATATCCTCATAGCTCTACAAGAGTTGTATAGCGAAAATCCAAAAGTGGTTGAGTATGAATTGTGTGCATCCCTCTTTAGCATGAAGTTGAGGGAAGGGGAACCTCCAACTGATCATACTCTTAAAATGATAAATGGATTAGATCGATTGGATGGATATGGGGTGGTCATGCCAGACCGCCTCAAAGTGAATTTGATTCTACAATCCCTTCCTCCAAGTTATAAACCATTTATAACTAACTACAATCTCAATAGGATTGAGAGAAACCTCTCTGAACTGCTAAATGAGCTTAAAGAATTTCACAGAAAGAATGTGAAAGGGAAAGGACATGAGGATGTCTTTGCCGCCTCCACTAGCAGGGCCAATAAAAAGCCCAAAGTGCTACCAAAAAGAGGTCCAAAAGTTGGACCCAAGAATAAAAGCTTCAAGAAGCCAGTGGCAAAGGCAGAGAAGGCCGATGCAAAGGGAAAATGTTTCCCTGTGGAAAAGATGGACACTGGAAGAAGAACTGTCCTCAATACCTGAATAGTCTGAAGAAAGGCAAAGGAAAAGCAAGTACGAACCAATGTCTTATGATTGAATATGAATTAAGTGTTAATTCAGATAGTCATTCCTGGATATTAGATTCAGAACAACATCTCATGTTTTTATGTCTTTGCGGGTACTTGAGAATAGTTACGAGGTGACAAAGGGCGAGATCATTTTGAGGATGGCAAATAGGGCACGAGTTGCGGCCCAGAGGCCATGGGGACTTGCTCACTAAGACTACCTTCAGGACATGTTTTGAATTTGTTTAAAGTATTGTACTTTGAAAAGGCCACAAGAAACATCATTTCTATTTACGCTTTGTGTAAGGCAGGTTATTATGTATTGTTTAATGGAAATGAATGTTCAATACATTTTGGAAATGTTTTAGTTGGTAAAGTGTGAATACAAATGGTTTGTATGTCTTAGAATTGAATGACTATGCTTCAATCAATACCATTTCTAATAAAAGAACTCGATACGAATCAAATCCTAAAATTCTATGGCATCATAGATTGGGTCATATAGGAGAGAGAAGATTAATACAGCTTGGAGAAAGTGGGATCCTAAACTCATTGGGTTATGAACCCTATCCAACCTATGAATCATGTCTCTAAGGAAAGATGACCAAGTCTCCCTTTAAGAGTAAAAGAGAGCGAGCTAAAGAACTTTTAGAACTCATACAGACAGATGTGTGCAGACCATTTAGTACTTTAGCTAAGGGAGGATTTGAATACTTCATTACCTTTACAGATGATATGTCACGATATGGACATTTGTATTTAATGAAATACAAATCTGAATCCTTTGAAAAATTCAGAGAATTCAAGAATGAAGTAGAAAATCAAGTGGAAAGAGTATTAAAATACTACGATCGATCGTGGGGGTGAATACTTGAGTACAGAGTTTCAAGAGTTCTTAAAAGAAAATGGGATCATCTCACAGTTGACTCCTCTTTATACACCCAAGCTTAATGGAGTGTCTAAAAGGAGAAATCGTACCTTATTGGATATGGTACGATCGATGGTGAGTTTTATAGACTTACCAATGTCTCGTGAGTACGCTCTCCAGGACCCTTTGTGCACATCCTTAATATGGTCCCGTCTAAAAGCGTCCGAGAAAACATCGTATGAGATATGGTATGGAAAATGTCCAAGTCTGAATTATATGAAGATTTGGGGCTGCCCAGCTTATGTTAAATTGGTTAAATCTGATAAGTGGATGTTAAATCCGAGAAGGTTCGGTTCATTGGATATCCTAAAGATAGTTTAGGATATTGCTTTTACTTCCCAAGTGATCAAAGAGTTTGGATCAGTAGAAATGCGCGCTTCCTCGAGCGAGTTCTTGGAGGAAGGCGGTGTTGGAAGAAATATTGAACTCAAGGAAGAGTTCGAAGAGCCAAGAACCGAGATTGCTTTGAAGATGGAACGTCCACTCGGCGAACATCGGTATCGATACTATGGTTCCGATACGAAAGTCTTCTAGAATGTCGAAACCTCCCGAGAGAGATATGGGTCCCTACATGAGCAAGATTTTGAATCTTACTTAGTGGGAGTAGATGATCATGGTGATGATCCTAGAAGCTACGAAGAAACAATCTTGGATAGAGATTCGGAAAATGGTAGGCGATGGATTACGAGATAGAATCAATGCATGCCAATCAAGTATGGTGCTTGTGGATCCACCGGAGGGAATAGTTCCTATAGGTTGTAAATGGGTCTACAAGAGAAAAGTTGGCAAGGATGGGGGAGGTAGAGACCTTCAAAGCTCGATTGGTGGCGAAAGGTTATACTCGAAACAAGGATTGGATTATGAGGAAACCTTCTACTTTGTAGCTATGATTAAATCCATCCGTATAATGCTAGCCATCGCGCATACCATGATTATGAAATTTGGCGATGGATGTCAAAACGGCTTTCCTCAATGGGTTTATTGAGGAAAACATCTATATGGAACAACCGATAGGTTTTGTATCCTCTCTTGAAAGACATAAGTTATGCAAATTGCATCGATCCATTTATGGATTGAAGCAAGCTTCAAGAAAAATTTGGAACATTCGATTTCACGACATAATCAAATCGTTTGGTTTTGTCAAGAATCGGATGAGCCTGTGTATACAAATGGGTTAAAGATCATGCCATCACGTTTCTCATATTATATGTAGATGACATACTTTTGATGGGAAATGATATAGGCATGATGACAGAGGTTAAGGTTTGGTTGTCCAAAACCTTCTCGATGAAAGACTTAGGAGAAGCGACATATGTCCTTGGCATTCGTGTCTATAGAGATAGAGCGAAAAGGGTAATTGGATTATCCCAAAAAATTGTACATAGAGAAAATGCTAAAAAGATTTAGCATGGAGAACTCTAAGAGAGGTCTCTTGCCCTTCACTCACGGTCTTCATCTTTCTAAGGAAATGGGTCCAAAGATCGATGAAGAGCGGCAACGAATGCGTAATGTGCCTTATGCGTCTGCCGTAGGTAGCTTAATGTACGCAATGCTATATACAAGACCCGATATAGCTTATCTTGTAAGTGTTACGGAGAGATATCAGGTCAAACCCGGGGGAGAAACATTGGTCGGTTGTAAAATAGATCCTTAAGTACTTGAGAAGAACTAAGGATCTAGTTAGAAGTTATGGATGTTCGAGTTAAACATTCAAGGATACTCGATTCGATTTCCAATAAGATATTGATGATAGAAAGTCTACGTCGGGGTACATTTTTATATGTAATGGAGGTCTTTCCGTTAGTTGGAAAAGTTCCAAGCAGGACAACCACCAGCTTGACTCCCACTACGTAAGTGAATACATTGTTTCGTTTCGCGTGTAAAAAGGCTCGTTTGGATGCGAAAGTTCGTAATTGAACTTGGTGTGGTTCGAACATGGCTTACCCGATAAGCATGTTACGTGACAATCTTTGGAGCTATTGCACGGCAAAGGAACCAAGGGCACACCAAAAATCCAAACACATTCGGTGTAAGTATCACATTTTGAGAGAATTCGTTGGAGGCGGAGAGATTTAGATTCGAAGACTCCTTGAGAAAATGTAGCTGATCCACGACTAAGGCAATGACAACAAGCAATTGGACCATCATCTTGAGAAGATGGGTATGAGATACAACATCGAATGACTTTAGTGCAAGTGGGAGTTTGTTAGTGTATATTAGTGTATGCCCACAGAAACCATTCGTCTTTGTCAGGTTTGAGCATTTTGTCTTGTATCTATATATATATATATATCATAAATAATAGAAGAAAGAGTTTTTCAATTCATATATGTAAATTGCTTCCTTTATTCATCATGCATTTAAAATAAAGTATGTATATGAATTGTCCAGATGATTCATTTAATCGGTAAATGAATTATCGAAAAGGGTTCCCTACGGAAGCAATATAATTTGGGCAACTATATTGCACAGTAGGCATACCGGATGCTTAGAAAGATATCATGAGTTGATATAAGTACGGATGGACGATGATAGTCATGTCACGGGGCATTGGTATGGATTAACGGTTGGTGGAACTGTTTTTGAATGTGACCGAATAACGACAAATCACTTAGAAAAGCATGTAGTCAATGATTTATCGTTTGGTTATATCAGTGCACGATGTAGTCCTTTGACCTGAGACATTGTAGTCGGATCCGATATGGATGCGTATGCTTCATACGGTGTATAAGTATGAGACTAATCACGTTTCGTACAATAAAGCCTATTTGGTCATGTGTTTTTCATATGCGAAAACAAACGATGGTCAAGAGAGGATCCATTGACTTGGAAATATAGGATCGAGAGTACCGCTGACTCCATCCGGATTCGAGTTCCTAGACGAACATCGATAAATGTCAGAAAATTGAATCTCTGGCCAGAGTCTATTATTAGTCATACAAAAGCAAGTTTGTGATAACGAGTTTCGAACATATTGATCGACGATTCAGTAGAAGATCGAGTTTAGGATTTTGACGTTCCATGAATCCATACTCGATTAGGATATCTCAATGGAGGGACTTTACCTGCATGGTACGTATGATCTGAAATGGGTTCGATGAAGTATTGCTTCATCGTGGTTTAGGGACTATGGCACATTGCTAGATGTTTACCATAGTCGTTGGGCCTCCGGACAGGTTTTCGAATTCATCCAGAACCGGCTCATGGCTAATCCACGGTGGACCTACATGGTCACACCAATAGCCTTGAGAAGTTAGAGAAGGATGAGAGAGAGAAATGATTATCCGAAGAGGGCTAGCACCTTTCGAGGGTAATAACGGGATTTCTATAGTAATAGTTACATAGAAATCATTTGTGACATTTTAAGGGTTAAAATGGTCAAGCAATAATTAATTATATTTAATTATTATATCTTAAAGTGTTAAGATTAATGAGATGAACAAAAATAACCTTTTAATAGTTAAAGGGTAAAAGGGGTAAATTTATGGGTTGTTAATGTAAACTAGTTTAGTTTACATGGGCCTTGAATAATATTGATTATTCAAAGGGTAGCATATTAAATTCGTGGGGTCCCTTTATAAAATAAGATTTTATTGGGCTTGGAAGTGAAAAACAAATAATTGCAAAATTTCCCAAGTATATATAAATGCAAAAGGTTGCATTTTAGTTCATTCTTCACTTGTTCACTCAAAAACCAAACTAAAAGCTCTCTCCCTAGCCACGGCCACTCTCTAACTCTCTCAAGGTGGTGTTAAAGTGTGGAGGTCTCATTACTTTGAGGCTAATCTTCATCAATCCAAAGCAAAGCAGTAGGTATAATCTCTTTTCCAAGCTTTGTATGAAAAACGGTTTTTGAATCCATCCTTTTATGCTTTCTTCTCCATTTCCACCACTCTTCATGCATGCATGCTGTTCTTTCACAAACTACCATGGGGAACATCCCGTCAAGTTCACAACTTGACCTTGCCATTCTAAGTTACTTGGAGGGATTCAATAATACTCTCCAAACGGTCACGTGAAGATTGGACCGTTTGGACCAGAATGTACCGCCCAAGTCGAATGAGGCATTGCAACCACCAAAAACGCTGAGTCGTGCGAAAGCGCGAGCAAGGGCAATAGCTCATGTCACAGCAACAGCACGCGAAGAAAGGGTAAACAAGTGGCGAATGGGCCTAAAAGCTCAAAAGGCCAAGCGAACGCCGACCACGCCCCTAGCAGAATACCTGTGGCGTTGAGGCTCGGTGAAAGGGTGCAGCCCGAGCCATCCTACGCCATTGTAGCATGAAAACCCCCACAAGAGTGTCGGGAGGGGCAATTCTCATTACCACTAGAACAATCTTGATCGTCGCGTGGGAAGCTACCACACTCCGCGGGCCGGTTCGCACCACCGCGGAGGTCGTGAAAATTCCTCGAATAATGCAACGCCATCACACGGCTCTATCCAGCGTGTGTCAAGATTGGCTGGGACTACGGCAGAGGCGAGGGGAATCGACCTACGATCATTTCTCAATCGTAACCGTGAGGGTTGCACCCACGTTGCGGAAAGTAATCCCAAGGTAGCGTCGCTACCTCAAATCGAAGAGCTGCAGCGAGCTCTTGATCAACTAAAAGCTCAACAAAATGAGCAAGGGCAGGCCGCCTCGGCGTCTCCCTTTTCTTCGGCGGTGCTAGCCGCCCCACTACCATCGGGGTTTAGAATACCCGACATGTGGGCATTCGATGGAAATTCTGATCTGCAAGATCACTTATATGAATTCAACGACCTGATGGAGCTTCACCAGGTCTCAGATTTGGAAAAATGTCGGTGTTTGGCAGTGACCTTAACCTCTCATGCCAAACGGTGGCTCAGGTCGCTCCCTACGGGATCGATCAGCTCGTGGCCTCAGATGAGCATGACGTTCTTGAGACATTTTCAAGCGAACAGAAAGTTCTCAATGCCTTTGAGCTACCTTAGCAACATAAGGCAAGAGAGGGATGAATCCCTCCAATCATATATAGACAGATTCCACAGGGAACTCAACAAAGTAGCTCACACTCCCAAGGAATCTGTTCGGACTCTCATCATTGCAGGAGTTCGTCCACAAACCGACCTGTGGAAAGAACTGCAGGCTGAGGATGATGTTTCCCTTACCCATTTTTACAATCTCGCGGAGAAATACCTCCGTATTTTAAGTTCTGTAACGGCGCTCTACCGCCACGATCGTGGCACCGCAGGTAGTACGCGTGGTCGGGAAGAAAGAATGAGAGTTGATCGCAGATGGGCTCCTGACGACCAGCGAAAAGGGAAGAAGCCGTGCTATGAGCCCAAAAAGTTTATGCCCCAGTTCATCGTCGTGCTCGCGATAGGAACCAATATACCCCCTTGAATGCATCTGTATCGGCTATTCTTGACAAATCAGAAGAGGTCAGCCTGCTCGGAGAACCTGAGCCCATGAAAAATCCCCCATCGGCCAGGAACAGTAAAAAATATTGTCGTTATCATCGGGACAATGGGCACCATACCGATGAATGTCGAGCTCTCAAGCAGGCGATCGAAAACCTCATCAAGCAGGGACATTTCAAGGAATATATTGATGACTCTACTCCCTTACAAGAGAAAAATCAGAGGGATCTGAGTAAGAAGCGTTATGATCGAAAAGGAGAGTGCACCCTCAACTTAATCTTCGGGGGACCACACTTCACCGAGAATTCGCGGGGTGCCTAGGAAAGGTATGCTCGCGAGGCACATCACGATCCCGTCAGAACAATGAGCGTGACGCAACGACCACAAAAGGTTCGCGGGAGGAGGAAATTTCCTTCTTCGAAAAAGATGCGGCCCAGCTACATCATCCTCACGATGATGCCCTTGTAATCACGCCCCTCATAGGACGCCATAATGTCCAAAGAATGTTAGTAGACAACGGAAGTGTTGTGAACATCCTGTTCGCTTCAACTTTCGAAAGAATGAATTTGGACGAAGCCAACCTGAAGCCTGTCTCATTCCCTTTATATGGCTTCACAAGGGACCACCTACTCCCCAAAGGAACGATCTCACTCCCAGTCATGTTGGGTGACTTCGACGAGGTGACCAAGGTAATTGAGTTCTTGGTAGTGGATTGTTCATCCGCCTTTAATGGAATCCTGGGGCGACCTCTGCTGAGACAATTCAAGGCAGTTACTTCAATATACCATCTGAAGATGAAGTTCCCTACCCCGATGGGGATTGGGAAAGTTAGCGGGTCTCAGCGCGCATCTCGCGACTGCTATGTGAAAGTAGTACAGATGGCGTGCAAAGACAAAGGCACCTCGCGCAGCAATCACAACCAGGCAATGGCGATCAGCCAGATCGAGCCACAGCCTGGCCTAGCCGAGGATAATATAGATCCTCGTGATTTAGGGATTCCCCGCCCTTCCATGGGCAAGTTGAGGACACCCGGTGAAATCTTGGTCAACGTAACGAACCAAGCAGGGTGCTGAAGATCGGTAAAAATCTCAATCCCAAGCTCGCTACCGAATTAACCAGCTTCCTCAGGGAGAACATCGATGTGTTCACATGGTCGCACGCAGATATGGTCGGGATCAGCCCGAATGTTATTTGCCATGCATTGAACATCGACAGTGAAGCCAAGCCAGTTCGCCAAAAGAGGAGAGTGATGGATCCAGAGCGGTATGCTGCCTTAAAGCTTGAGGTGGATAACCTCTTCCGAAATAGATCCATCAGAAGCACTCTGTCCAGGACACAGGGTTGCCAACCCTAGTTCCTAGTAAAGAAGTTCCTAACGGCAAATGGCTGGACTCAGCGACAATTCACCGACCTTAACAAGGCATGTCCGAAAGATAGTTTTCCCTTGCCAAGGATCGACCAGCTCGTGGATGCCACCTTACGGCATGAGCTATTGAGTTTCATGGACGCATACTCGGGATACAATCAAATTCTGATGTACGAGCCGAACAAAGAGCATACATCTTTTGTTACGCACTGTGGGGGATGTCTTCGCTACAAAATTATGCCTTTTGGCCTCAAAAACGCTGGCGTAACTTACCAACGACTAGTTAATCGGATGTTCTCCGAACAGATAGGTAGATCGATGGAGGTCTACGTAGACGACATGTTGGTCAAGTCGCATAGCGCTTTAGATCATGTAACACATCTCGCTGAGATGTTCAACATCCTCCATAGTACCAAATGAAGTTGAACCCCCTCAAATGTTCATTCGGAGTATCCTTGAGAAAGTTCCTAGGGTACATGGTTAACCAACGGGGAATTGAGATCAACCCCGAAAAAATCCAAGCTCTCCTTGATATGAAGAGCCCGGCCAACAAAAAAAGGTCATGAGCCTGAACGGGCGTATAACGACGCTAAGTCGTTTCATATCGAGGCTAACAGATCACTGCTTGCCATTCTTCAATGTACTCAAGGGGCCAATAAGAAGTTCGAATGGACTCCCGAGTGCAAACATGCCTTCTAGAGAATAAAGGAACACCTCAGGAAGCCACCACTTCTGTCCAAACCTCTCCCACAAGAGATCCTCTTTTTGTACTGTCCATCTCATAGTTCGATTCGATTAGATGACGGCCTTTAGTTCGGGAAGAGAACAAATGCAATGGCGAGTATATTACACGAGCAAGCGCTTGTTGGATGTCGAGACGCAGTATCCGAAAATGGAGCGATTAGCATATGCCCTGCTGATCACTTCCCGAAAGTTGTGACCTTACTTCCATGCCCATACAGTTAACGTATTGACTAATTACCCGCTCAGGTAGGTCCTATAAAAACCAGAGGCATCGGGCAAATTGCTCAAATGGGCCATGGAACTCAGTCGGTTTGATCTCCATTACAAACCAAGAGCAACTATTAAAGGGCAGGCTATTGCCGACTTCATATCAGAGTTCTCGCATCACCCAACAAGCAGTCGGAACAATAGCCCGAAGTCATCCAAGGGAAATAGTTCAAAATCTCGACTTGGACCCTCTACGTCGATGGGTCATCGAACAAAAAGAGGACCGGGGCGGGTCTTCTCTTATTAAGTCTCCCGAAGGGGCTCGTATTCATGGCATTCTCCAGTTCAGTTTCAAAGCAACCAATAATGAGGCGTACTGAAGCTCTGCTCATTGGGTTGAAGTTGGCAGGGAAATGGGGCGCAACCGCGATCGGGCATCCATAATGACTCCATGCTGGTCGTCAACCAGATTTTGGGAGAGTACCAAGCCAAGGAAGACAACATGATCCATTATCTGAAAAAAGCTAAGGCCGTACTCGAGCCATTCAAGCACTTCACGATCACTCAGAGTCCTAGAGATAGCAACTCTGTGGCGGACGCCTTGGCAAGAATAGCCTCATCATTGGACTCAAATGCACCAGAGAGCATTCCTGTTCGATTCATCGAGATCCCCAGTATCAGCCCAAACGAACAGGCCGTGAATATAACGGATTCAGACTCATGGATGGCCCCCATTATTCGATATCTCAAAGATGGGACCTTACCTGACGACAAGGTCGTGGCAAGGATTCTGCGAACAAGATCTGCCCGTTACACCCTCATCGGAGATCAATTGTATAGGCGAGGGTTCAGCGCCCCTCTCCTCCAATGTGTAAATAACGAAGAGGCGGATTATATCATGAGAGAGATACATGAAGGGATCTGCGATAACCACACCGCCGCACGATCTCTTGCCAATAAAGTTGTTCTCCAAGGGTACTACTGGCCCCTGATCCAAGAAGACACCTACAACTTTGTTAAAAGGTGTGACAAGTGCTAGCGGTTCGCGAACATACCGCAGACTCCCTCTCCTAGCGCGCCATGACCGCCCACCCCGGACCGTTCTCTATGGGGGATCGATCTCATCGGCCCCATCGGTTGGTTAAGAAAGGGGAGTGAAATATTTCATGTCGCGTAGGATTACTTCACCAAGTAGGTCGAAGCCCAGCCGTTAGCCGCGATCACAACGAAGAAAACTCAGGACTTCGTCTTCAAGAACATTGTATGTTGATATGGGATTCCTCATACCCTTGTCTCAGATAATGGTAAACAGTTTGATAACGAGGAGTTCAAGCAGTTTTGCAACGAGCTGGGTATTCGTAAAAAATTTACCTCTGTCGCAAGACCACAAGCAAATGGTCAAGTTGAAGCTCTCAACAAAACCATCAAGCACACTCTAAAGGCCAAACTCGGCATAGCCAAGGGAAATTGGGCCGATGACCTTCCCGAAGTCCTGTGGGCATACAAAACAACCCCAAGAACCTCTACCTCAGAAACTCCCTTTTCGTTAGCATATGGCTGCGAAGCAATGATCATTGTGGAAGTAGGAACAGGTTCACTTCGGAGGGACCTTTACAATGAAGTAAACAACGAAGCGCTTATGGACCTTGTTGAAGAACGTCGTAGAAAGGATTCGCTAAGAATAGCGACCCTATCGTCAAGTTCCGCGAAAAGGTTCTTTGATTCTAAGGATCAAAGCGAAGAGACTTTCGGTGGTCGGTGACCTTGTATTGAAGGAAGTTCTTCGGTACTAAAGAAAACCAAGTGTCAGGAGTTTTGGGACCAAATTGGGAGGGCCCATACCGCATTGCCAAAGTGATAAGAACGGGGACTTACCACCTCAAAAGGCTGAATGGTTCCTGGTACTCCATGAGCTTGGAAGCTAAGCATCCCTACGACCTTACTATCGGTAATTCGAACTCAATTTCCTTGTAAGACTTTTATTTCTCACAAGCTTTTGTAAATAGTGAATGTAATTTAGTTCTTTTGTAATCGTTTTGTATATCCAATTATGCTCGCATAGAATGTATAATTATATTCGCAGACTTATTCCAATGTAATTGTAAGTAACTACTATGCGATCTCATATGTAATAGAGGGTACTCAAAATTTCCTATACAATGGTTTGAAAGAAAAATTACTCAAAGTAGTTTTTATTCATGATAAAAAATAAAAGAGATACACAAAAGTAGGGATAAAGGGCTACAGGGACGAATCACTAATCCTCGTTCCCGAGTCCCGAGGAGGGCGACCTCTATGTTCCCAAACTGGTCGCCGGCTTGGTATTTCTCCTGTTCGGGTAAAACCGCCTCGGGGACATACTCTAGATGATCTTTCGGATTAGGCCCCAAAGCCGTCTCCTCAGCCTCGGCCTCAGGCTAAAGTGCTGATTCGTCCGTACTGCGGGGAAGATCGGGCACGATCCATTTCAGGTTCTTCACTGAAGAGCAAAGATGGACACGATCATCCGATCGCTGACCACATTCTCATTTACGCCTCCTGCCTTTCCATCTCTGCAGTTAGCGAGGCAACACGGCCCTGAGCAAAGTGAAGCGCAACCTCGAGCTCTATTCACTGCCTTTCAGTAGCCTCCCATAGGTTGGCCCTTTTTTGTTCAGCCCGCATGGCTCACTCAGAGGAATTTTGTAGGGCTTGATCCTTCTCTCCAGCCTCCATGGAAAGCCTAACCATAGTCCATTGGAGCTCCTTCACCTCCTCGCCACGCTTGTCCAATTTGGTCTTCTGGAAGTCCACTGCGCGGCGAGCAGCGTCCCTTTCGAACATGAATTGATCCGTTTAGGCAATGGACGAATCCCTGTCAGCTCGTGCAGCCTCTAGGTCCTGCACGAGCTGAGCGTTCTCCTCCTACAACTCAACCAATTGTTGTCATACCCGAGTGGGCAGGCCTTGCTTTGAGACACATGCGGGAGAAAGCAAAGCACGCATGATAAAAATAAAGAGTTAGCATATTTCCTTTTAAGGAACAAAGGTGCCTAACCTGGATAGCTCGTTTACCTAGCTAAACAGTTGGAATGATGTGG
This sequence comes from Pistacia integerrima, assembly GCA_026225825.1. Lineage (NCBI taxonomy): Eukaryota > Viridiplantae > Streptophyta > Magnoliopsida > Sapindales > Anacardiaceae > Pistacia > Pistacia integerrima. Next base: position 13,280,813 of record CM047744.1, read on the forward strand.
GACGAGCTTCGGTACTGGATGCGAGGCTGCTTGGAACAACTTCGCGAGCCCGTATTCCAAGAGTGTTAAGGACCCACCATTGCCAGATGGTTCGGGAGATGGGCCATGGACTCTAGCACGAGCATGCCAACACCCTCGATGGGTAAAGCAGCGCCGCAAGGGTTGGCTTTGCCCGGATCCTCCTCAGGAACTATGCTGCGGTCGCGGTGGGTGAGGAATGGAAATTACCGGAGTCGCGCCATGGCGGCCCTCCCAGCCTAGGTGCTCAGTAAGGTTGCGATCTCTCAGGCTGAATGCCCACATTTTCCTCCTTGGACTCCGTCTCCTCGGTTCGGATTTGTCGCCTTTCTTCCCGGGCCTCAAGCCGTTGTCTTCTTTTACTTCGGGCGAGGCAAGCAGGGCGGGAGAACTTCGAGGGCTCGGGCGGAGCACCCGCCCCGTGTTCCGACCGAGGACCGCTAGGATCACTCAGCTCTCGTGGTTCGCCTTTGAGGAAAAGAAAATTGTCCTGCTCGCGAGGACTTGGACACTCAGGGAGGCATGGTCGCTGCATGTGCGTAAGTAAAACGAGTTCGCTTACAAAAAGAAAAGTGTAACAAAAAAGGATAGTGAAACTTACTCGGTGGGGGACTCTAAGCGTTGCGGAACTCGTTGAAAAAAGCCCGTACCTCCAAGTTAAGTTCTCGGATATCACGAGCACCTTGCGTCGCGTTTCTCCTAAAGGGCGAAAGCCAAATGATACAATCTGTCAGGTCGCGGCAGTTTAGATTAGTCGTTCTATTGCGTCGAGAAAGCAAACGGCTCGTTAGCAAAAAGTGAAAGGGGGTCGAATTGAAGCTCGAAGGGAACGCGAACCTACTCGGATCTTGGAAAGCGGTGATGATGTCGCGAAAAAATTGAAAAAACTTTGTATCGTATGCTCGCATTGCTTCGGATAGCTATGTATCCCGGCTGTATTGTGTTTGTTCCGCGGACAAAAGTACCAAGAATCCTTATCCTTGCTCCTTTTCAAGACATACGAGTAGCCAAGCTCAACGGTTGTTAACTCGCCTAGTCCATTCTCCCGACACGCGATGTACATGGCAATGGCGATCATGTACGCGTTCAGGGTAAGCTGCATCGGTACGATCCCAAAATGATCGAGGACTAACCTGGTAAAGGGTGGAAAGGAATTAATCCCCCACCCTTAAAGATATCTTCGGAAATCGCAGCGAACCCACGTGGTGGATCTCGGGCAGTATATGCCCACTCGAGGAAGACATCTATCCTGACAGCGAACTATCTAATTACCCTTTGTAGCTCGTCAACGGTAATCGCCAAGTAAATTTCTTGAGGGGGGATCACGAAAGCACCCTTTAGAGGCAAGTTAGCCCCTTCCTCGGCCCTGGTCGTTGGGTGGTCCATTTTGCAATCTGCAAATGCGACAAAAGGGTACCATTCAGTCTTCGTACATTTTTGTACGATGATATGGGTAAAAAGTTTTCCCCCCTTTAAACCCATAAAAAACCCTAACAAGTATACTTAGAGCCTTCAGCGGCTCCAACCCAATGGAGAACATTTCGTCTCTAGTAAGCTACCAACAGACAGCCATCGCACAGTGATAGTCAAGTTAAAAGACATTAAAGATAAAAAGGAAGTCATCTTTACCTCTGAAAATGAGAAGGATGGACTCTTCTGTTCCAGATACCAAATGAACGTCGCTCTGAAAAATAAGGAATCAAGACCGGTAAAGATTTCTTGTTCTCTAAAAATGAAAATGTTGTGGCTTCACTTGAAGGAGGCTTGAGGTTTTTATAATGGGGGAAGTGACACCTTGGTTTCCCAAAATCAAACAACGTTTGAGCGAAAAGTGCATCTGACCGTTGATCGCGACCATGTGTCATGAATCAACGAGGAAAAGTGACCGTCACGCCTCAGGAAACCAGACCGTCACCCCCTCCCGTTGAAACGCTCAAGCGACGGCACAAATTCCCTTCTCTACATTTAATGCGCCCACTGCCGCATTCAATGTCCTGATAAGGAATGTCGTTTCAACATGCTTCGCATTTAATACGCATAGCTAGCACTTATTGCACAAAGGACACATCTGCCAGAGCAAAGAGCATTTCATTTAATGCGCTCATAGCTAAAGGTGCAATGGATGCATGAAGAGGTCGTTACCAGTAATGTTTTTCGTCAACAGTCGCGAGGCGACGCGACTCTTCGAACCTCAGCGGTCGCGAGGCGACCTGATTGTTCGGGTTGCTACAATCGCGAGGTGACGTGATGCCCACTACGAAGCGGCGTGGCCATTCATCCTAAAAAATTACTAAGTGAAAACAGGTCGAGAATCTCCTCAGGTCGAGGTCACCACTAGCGTCGAGCACCCGAGGCCAGGTCATTGGCCATGAGGTCACAGACCCTTAGCTACCTGAGAGTGCACCGATCTCCTTTACAAACAGGTCGTAGCGGCCAACATCCCTTTGGACGCCAAATCGAGGCATTTATAGTTTCCAAGGTTCGATTCTCAAACCTTGAAAACTAGGGGACTTCTGTTGTGCCCGAAAAATATAGAGTGCGAGAGTCAGGTCGGACTGTAAAAGTCATAGCATGGGTACACCCATGACCTTTACATCGGAATAGTGGGCACGCGCCAGGTCAGTCAGAGGCTGTGGTGATCCCACGTGTCCAATCTCTGCTCCAAATTGCACAAATCACTATAGAAGGTGGGCAATGTGACATAAAGAAGGATTTTACACGGATAATCCCACCAACCCACAGATTCAGTGATGATTGCCTCAATCCATTCCACTATAAATTGAGAGCCCCTCTCTCATTGAAGGGGATTCACACATTTTTACTTTTGATTAGCTACCCTCTCTCTAGAATGTACAGTATTTGATACCTTGTATTATCCTTGTAAAGTCAGTCCGCTGAAGCAACCTGACCCTTATCATTAATACAAACATCAGTGGACGTAGGACTTGCTTCCTTAGCATCCAAACCACTTTAAAACTCCTTTCTCACTGCATTTACTCTCGATTCTTTCTCTTTCACGTGTGTCTTCTAGGCTAACTCAGTATTTCACACGTGCGTTTCGTTGGTGTCAAAATCACGCATCAACATACATGAACTCTGTAAATATAATCTATCAAATTAATGGTCTTGTGCTAATTATATGTACTAATTTTGAAATACGATATATTTGACGCTATATATTAGAAGGAGAAACGAAAATAATATGCTCAGATAGTTCAATGTCTTCAACAATAGAAAGTAGAATAGCAATCTCCAGGCTTAATAAAACCATTTCATATGTTTTAATACTTGTAATTTCTTTTATATATATATATATATATAGTTTTAAGAATTATTGAAAAAGATCAATCATCATGTTAAAATTAATTTTGTGAAGTGATAGAAGATAAGCATATTACTAACCTTGATCATATAATGTGCCATTGAGTCCACAGTTAGACAATATTAATTTCTTAAGAGAAATTATCGGTTTAAAGATTTGAGAAAAACTGTTGTTGAGAGCAGTTCCATACATGTCCAAACTTTCCAAATTTCTGAAATAAATAGAACCTACACATTGACATGAATGTTTGTGAATATGCATAAGCAATGTTCCAAAATTTGAAATTAATAAAACCTATACATACTGAAAACAATATTAAAAAAAAAAAAAAAAATTATATCAAGCTCAATTGCACATTCTACGTACTATTTTGTACAATACTAATCATTTTTGTTACTTTTAAAGATTAAAATAATTCAATCTAATCCATTCCGAAAGAGGAAAGTTCCTACTTTTTTCAATAGTTTATGGCCAACATTAAGGCTAATTAAAAGCCTGCTCGATTAAAATATAAATATTTGATCTCGTTTTTGCAATTCCCATACCTAGAATATTATAATAAAAGAAAAATTAATTTTCAATATGTATAGAAATTAATATTTGATCTCATTTTTGTAAATATTTCATTTTTTCCTCATCTAACTTGAATATAAATTTTCTATATGTACAAAAATTTTATTGATAACTGATTAATCATTGAGAACAATAAGAGGTGTTTTATCCACAAATTGAAAACAATTATTTAATATCAAGGATAAAATTTAAAACTTATATCTAACTTCAACATAATCTTATATATGAACTAATGCAAATGAAACTAATCTTGAATTTACCATGACCATGTGAGAAGCCATTGAATTCAAAATCTCTCATTGACAAATGTTTCAATAAAGTACAAGTTGCAACAGTTTGTAGAAAACCTATATGGAGCTTTGACCCGTTCAAGTTCAATTCTTCCAAGGTGGTCAAATTGTGCAACTCTGTTTAAACAATGCAACAAATTTAAATGCTACTAGGTAAGTAATCGACAAATCATCAGCAATTTTGTTTTGGCAACATGACTTTCACTTATTTCTTACCTCGAGTAATTATTGTTCCATTAAAATCATTATATGAAAGGTCAAGTGTCTTCAAGGATGAGAATGACCTCAATGTTGACGGTAGAAAAACACTTGCATTAGTGGTTTAAGGATGAGAATGACCTCAATGTTGACAGTAGAAAAACACTTGCATTAGTGGTTTCAATACCACTTAGAGAAAGGATATTCAACTTCTTCAAGCCTCTATAATCTGTAAGTTAAAAAACTAAATTATAATTAACAATCTTCAATGTAATACAAGAAACATATTTTACATAGGAATGTATTGTTTATTGAAGTTTCATTCATTTAATAAATAAGATTATATATTGTTTCTAAAACTCAGTTCTCATATTTTGCAAATTAAAGGAAAAAAAATATTTTTACTAGCTGCAGTATAAAGATTTATGAAACACAATTTTTTCTTTTATAAATTGTGTTATGCATTTTTGAAAAAAAAAAAAAAACAAACAAACAAACTTAAAAAACTCACAAATAATGCTATGGGTTTCTATTAATTAACCTTAATCTTTCTTTCATAAAAATATTTCTCTATTTTTCAAATTTAAAAAAAAAAAAAAAAATTGTTTGCTAGACAATTTGAAAATCAAAATTCAAATGAACTTTTTTTCTTAAAAAAAAAAAAAAAAAAAAAAGGAAAATTAAACTCAAGAATTATGTTTTTTAATTTGTAAAATAACACCTATAGTAGGATTACTTTTTATTTAATATTTCATTAATAAGATTATATATCTTTTCTTATAATTGTTCCATATTTTGAAAATTAGAGGAAATGTAATATTTGTTTATCAGATATTGTATCAAGATTTATGAAACACAAATTTGTATTTAAGTTCAAGAATTATGTTATGCATTTTTCCAAAAAAAAAAAAAAAAAAAACCTCTAAAGTAACACCATTGTTTGTTAATGTTTCTTTAATTTAATTTAATTTATAATCATTGCTTGTTAGGACTGTTTGTTTTATAACTTATATCTAACTGGATTCCGTCTTTTCGTTGCTTGTATTTTATTTTTACCACTTGTTTTCAGTGATATTCCTCTGAATTTAAAATGTAAAAACCATTCCAATCTAAAAAATTCATATCAAACACTTAAATTTGAAATTCCCAATTTACCATTATGCTACAAACAAATCTAAAAATCTTATATATATATATATATTTGATAATTAAATATATTAAAAGAGTATTATTACCTTAATTGTTAGGTCAATCAATTAAATGGTTCCTAAAATAAAGTATTTTAATACTAGAACCATAATTAACATCAATTAATATTGTAATTACTAAAATAAAATAATTATACAATGACACATAACTGCTATATATAATTACATTAATAAATTAGTAAATACATAATATAAAGTTTTTGTTGGATATCAATAAATCATATGATATATAAAATTTGGTGTGTAGTGGGACCAAACTCTATTAAGTAATAAGTGGAAAAAAAAAAAAAAAAACAATCACAACTTCAGTTTTTCTTTCTTTGAAATCATTCTCTATTTTACATTAATAAATACTGTTTGCTAATTTGTGTATTTGAAAATCAAGATATAGAAAAAAAAATTAAAAAAAAAATGAACTCAAGAATTATGTTTTGGAAAATTTTAAATAGAGTTTATAGAACACAAGAAATATTTTTTTCCCTATATTTATTTGTTAATAATGTCAAAATCCATTTAATTTAATATTTCATTGACATGAAAAATATATATTTCATTTTTATTTTAAAAACAATATTATAACAATAATTTTACAAAAGTTAAAAGTATCCTAATTAAATATTCTTACTTAATTTTAGTGATAAAATACAAATAAAATACTTAATAGAATATATTTTTTCAGCATTACCTTTGGGGCTGACAAATTGGTCAATCTCATTATAACTCATGTCCAACTCCTCTAAGTTTTTCAAAGAAAGTAACCCTAAAAAAAGATTAAGCAATTTCACATTAAACTCTTTCATATAGATAGTTTAGAAGTTCAGTTACCAGAAATTCACAAAAAAATTGTTGAAATTAAGAGAATGAGAAGCTAGCTTAATACCTTCAATATTAATAGCTCCTCTAAATCCATTATTAGCTAGATATAAATACTTTAATGAGGAGAGACCAGCTAGAGATGATAAGATGTTATTATTGAATTTGTTGCCTCCTAAATATAGTCGCTCCAAGTTACCCAATCTTAATAGCCTCTTGAAACCTACAAATACTCAAACATTTTCAAGCGAATAAATTGCTTCCATGCATATTATCATATAATGTAACACAAAGTTATTATCAAAATATTGAAAAAAATAAATCAATAAGTAAAAATAAAATTCCAACTTTAATATTTTTGGGGATCTTTTCCAATATTTTGATTAAACATGCATACAAGTTCGATTGATTTAAATTATGCAGATAAATCCAATTGATTGAATATCTATTAAGAATATAACTTTTGAGAGTTTGAAATCAGTTGTAAAAATCATGAAATTAACAACTCTATAAAATATGTTTAAATCCTCAAATTTAATTGTAAAGGAGAGATTTTTGAGGAATTTGTAATAATGTGAAATCATTTTATTAAAATCATATGGAACCAGCTAGATTCAAAGAAATTTACAGAAAATTAAATATAAGCATAATTGTACAAATAATAAAATTTAAGGGAGGAAGACAATTGACCTTCGTTCTCAATACAACCGCCTATATTATTATTAGATAAGTCAAGCCAGTGTAGTTGTTGGAATGGAGAAAACAAAGAAGCATTTAGATACCACTCTTCCATATCCCAGCTTGCTCCAAAAAGATTGATTCCTATAACTTTGCCAGTGACGTTGTTGCACTCAACTATTTCCCATTTACAACACTCTGAATTTTCCACCCAATTGTAAAGATAATTATCAGAATTGAAAAAAGGTTTAAGTTCCAAGAGAGCACTTCTCTCTTCATCCCAACATCTCTCACCCTCACTCCACCACCCTTCTAGCGAAACCAGCATCATTACTAAGAACACCAAAAACAACTTACAACCCATTTCTCAGAATAAACTAAACTTCTGTGTCTCACAACACACCGCCTCCACTCTATTTATAATATAATAGCGCCCCCCTCTTTCTTGGACTTCCTCATCTTTTCCATTAATTAAGCAAGTAAACAAAGAGAACCATGGTTGTCAAATCACGTATCATATCGTGTATCGAAAACCTAATTTTTCGAATCGTGTATCGCATCGTATCGTAGGATACACCTTTTTAAAATAATAATAATAAAATAATAAAAAATTTCTAAAAATTAATATCATCCCCAAGATTAATTAACGAATTTTGGATATTATTGGCTTTAAATTATGATGTTACATAATCAAAATTAATCAAAAAATTAATAATTTATATTATTTCATTTCAACCATAAATATCATTTCCAAGATCAATGTCAATATCTATATCTTCACTTGTGTCATTATTATCATGCAAAATGGGCAACACATCTTCCTCTTCACTTTCTCCATACAAAATGGGTAAATTTGAGCGAGTTTTAGTGAACCGGGTTGGTTGACCCAGATTCGACCTGAAAATTATTTTGGGCCTTCGGCCCAAATTAATAAATTCGTATCGATATTTTTAAGGATACAAACCAATATGTATCATATTATAAGATACATATCAACCTATTGAAAGGTTTAAGATACACTCTTTAATACGTATCGTTGGCAACCCGTAGCAAATCGTATCATAGGATACATATCGCATATCGTAAGATACTAATAACCATGAAGGGAACTAATAAAAAGGTTCTGTTTCCTTGCTAAATGATAAACAACTAAAGAATCGGTACTCATTTGTATACTTGTAATTAGATTTTGGAATTAACTTCTAGTTTTTTGTTATCAAAATTAACGCAACATTATAAAATAATATATAAAACATAATATTTATCAATAATTTTTTGCTTTTTTTTTTTTAATATAAAAAACAATATACCAAACACATTTTGGACATCAAGCTAAAATTTAGTTGTATTCCAAGTCAATGTAATTGGTTAAGACTTATGGTAGAATAGGGATTTTAAACAATTCCTTTTATTTTTTTCTATAAAAATAAATCTTAAAGGCTTAACAATAATGTTTAAGACTAACACTACTTTATCTATAAAAATATGTAGATATTTCATTGGATCCTAGCTGTATTGATTGAAATTATATTTTATCTCTTCAATTTAGAGTCTAAATTAGAGTACCACTTTCATGAAAGCAAATCCAACTTCTTATTCATAAAAATATGTAGTGATTTCTCTTTTTATATTTTTCATAATTGACAACATAATTTTTCACAGTTGAGGAGTGAAGAAGTCCTAGAATCGAGAAAGGAAAGTCGCAAAACTTTCCAGAGAAGAAGAAATGAAATTTGACAAAAAAACAAAGCAAGGAAATCTTGCTAAAGAAATGTTTATTAGAAACAGATCAAAACGTTACAATACACTAATCGTGCAGTCCTTTTTATACAAATTCTAAGACGTAACTGAATCAAGTTGTAGAATAACAGAATCAAGTTGCAGAGTTAGTTCGGCAACGACTGTAACAGAATCCAGTTGTAACAGAGTCAAGTTGCAGAATCAAGTTAATCAGTTTGCCAACATAAGTGGTGAGGTGAGTGGTTGATGCAGGTTGCACTTCGTAACAACTGATGCAGCACATGCACGTACCTTTGCACCGTAATATCCTCCCTCGAACTGAGCAGCAGTAAGGTGTGAAAGTTTGAAAAATAAACAGCGTAATATCCTCCCTCGAACTGAGCAGTAGTAAGCTGTGAAAGTTTGAAAAACAAAGGTGTGAAAACAAGTTTAGTTTTGACTTGAATGAATACTCGAAGAGGTTAACTGGTTACAAGAGGAAACAAGAGACAGAATGTCCTCCCTAAAACTCATAGGATAGTTGATAGTGGATTGTGTGTCCTCCCTGAAGCTGATAAGAGAGATCAAACGCAGTTTATCACATAACATTTGAAAACGTGTGACAGGCAGAGGTTTTGTAAGTATGTCTACAATCTGAAACCCATTGGCTATGTACTGGACAGCTAACCTTTTTTAGGGAACCAAGTCTCGGATGTAATGCACATCAATTTCGATGTGCTTAGTTAGCATGAAACACAGGGTTTGCAGCCAAGGCATTTGCACTTTTATTATCACACCATAAGACTGATTGATTAGGAAAAAAAAATCTTCAATTCATGTAACAATTGTTGAACCCAAACAAGTTCAGTAGAGGCTTGAGTAAGTGATCTGTATTCAGCTTCTGTAGAACTTAAAGCCACCACCTTTTGTTTGCGAGATACCCAGCTAATGAGGTTTCCAAAGAGACAAATACAGAAGCTGCTGGTTGATTTTCTATCATTCAGATCATTGGCCCAATCTGCATCAGCAAAGCCTTCTAACACTAGAGTTTGGGAAGGTTGAAACTGAAGACCAACATCAAGAGTACCTTTGATGTAACGAATGACTCTTTTACAGGCAACCCAATGGGACATAGATGGACTTTGTAGGAACTGACTTAATCTATTCACAACAAACGCCAAATCTGGTCGTGTCATTGTTAAATATTACAGACAGCCAATAACACTTCTATATAGGGCTGGGTTGTCAAATAAGGCACTATCATCTTTAATCAACTTAGTATTTGCGGCTATAAGTGTTGAACTAGCATTGGCATAAAACATACTAACATTTTTTAGTAGATCAGCAGCATACTTGGATTGATTTAGGTAAATACTAGCAGTAGTTCTCACTACTTCAAAACCAAGAAAGTAACTCAACTCTCCTAAATCTTTCAAGGCAAAGGTGTTATGTAATTTGTCAACTAGGTGCTGAATATAAATAGAGTCATTACCTGTAATTAAAATGTCATCCACATATACTAGCAAATAAACAACCTTTGTAGAGGAATGATGAATGAACAAGCTACTGTCTGATGAAGAGTTCTGAAAATCCTTTTCCAATAGCACTCCTCTGAGCTTTTCAAACCAGGCGCGAGGGGCCTGCTTAAGGCCATACAAAGCCTTGTTCAACTTACATACATAAGCAGGCTTATTTGTGTCAATAAATCCAACTGGTTGTGTCATGTAAACAACTTCAGTAAGATCAACATTTAAGAAGGCATTGTTGATGTCAATTTGCTTAATTTTCCAATTGAAATGGACAGCCAAAGAAAGGATGATTCTGATGGTACATGGCTTGACTACTAGAGCAAAGGTTTCAAAGTAGTTAATTCTAGGAGTTTGCTAAAACCCCTTAGCCACCAACCGTGCTTTATACCTGGAAACACTGCTATCCATGTTATACTTAATACGAAACACCCATTTATTATCCACTGAGGTCATTTGACTTTCATATGGAACTAACGTCCAGGTGTTATTATGTTGTAGTGCATCATATTCTTGTTTCATAGCTGAAAACCATTCTGGAGGGCTCAAGGCTGCATGTACGTTAGTAGGTTCATGAACTGGTGTTGCAGAAGATGTCTCGGCAATTTCAGCAACCAGAGCATTCGTTTTGTGTTAAGATCTAGTTATCATATGGTATAGAGAGCTCAAGGCTGCATGTACGTTAGTAGGTTCATGAACTGGTGTTGTAGAAGATGTCTCGGCAATTTCAACAACCGAGCATTCGTTTTGCGTTGAGATCTAGTTATCATAGGGTGTTTGTTGGTTTTTAACTGCTGTAAGGCTGATGAATTTTGAGAAAAAGGAAGTTTAACCTCTAGGTGAATTGTAGGAATTGATGAGGATATTTTATTATCCATAACTTGGTACAGTCCTAGAGGCTGATGCTCTACCGATATTGGAACATTTTCAGTAACCTTTTCTTCAGGAGTCTGACTTTGAGGTTGAGTTGAGGAAGAAGATGTAGTCAAATTGTCATCTAAGGGTTTTGTTGCTAATTTCGGTAAATTGACATTAGTGGTAGGTGTGAGTGGAACTGTAAATTTTAGTGAAAAATCAGTTGGTAGTGCACATGGAAGCTGCCAGTTAAAGGGATACCTTACTAACTCAGTTGATTGTTGTTGAGATACAGAAATAACATGTTGCACATCCTTGGATGGAAAATTTGTTTCATCAAAATCAACATGCCTAGAGATGTAGACTCGTCCTATTTCACTTAGACATAAGTAGCCCTTGTGAGAAGAGCTATAACCAATAAAGATGTAGGGTTTTGTATGATAATTCATTTTATGAGAATTATATGGCCTTAGGTAGGGAAAACACCTACAGCCAAAAACCTTTAGCATGGTATAATCAGGAGACTTGTGAAACAACTTCTCAAACGGGGATAAGGACTGAAGGATTGGAGTTGGTAACCTGTTTATCAGATAAACTACTGTATGAAAGGCATGCCACCAGAATTGAAAAGGCAGTGAGGATTGGGCCAGTAAGGTCAAGCCAATTTCTGTAATGTGCCGATGTTTCCTTTCAATTTTGCCATTTTGTTGGTGGACATGGGGACATGGATGCCTGAACTTGATGCCATGAGAATTTAGATAAGGTAGAAAACATCGAAACTCACCCCTCCCTAATCAGTTTGAATACATTTCAATTGAGTTTCAAGTTGTCTTTCCACAAACACATGAAATTGTTTGAAAATGGCAAAGGCTTCTGATTTTTGCTTCAGTGGATATATCCAAGAATAGCGGCTGAAATCATCAAGAAATGCAATGTAATATCTGTATCCTTCCTTTGAAACTACTGGTGATGGACCCCATAGGTCAGCAAAGATCAACTCCAAGGGCTTTGTGCTGACTGCTGCTGATGGAGAGAAAGGTCGTTGATGCAACTTCCCAAATTTACAGGCTGAACAATTGTGTAACATAGATTCTGGAACAGAAAATTTTTTATTTAATGCATTATGTAACACGACTTGAAGAGTTTTATAGTGAGGGTGGCCAAGTCTCATATGCCATACAACTGAGTTATGCTTATTGATAGCAATAGCTACATTTGAAAAATGTAAATTTTGAAGTCTCGAATTGTCAACTGTGGAGACAGCTTCTATATCAGTGGACGACTTTATTCTTGAAACAAACTTATCAGAACCAAGGGCTGATGATCTTTCATGAAAGCTTTGAGACAGAGTAATAGGTGAAGATAGCTGATACGATCCATTGTTAAGTCTCCCTTCCAATAGAATTGTTTGCGTTTCCTTGTCCTTTATAATACACAAGTTAGCAAGAAACTCAACACTAACTGCATTATCTTGAGTGAGTTTTGATATGCTAATCAAATTCTTTGTAATTTGTGGTACAACTAGGACATTATTAACTAGTAGTTTATGTGAAGATGATATGTAAAAAGATACAGATTACCAGTATAAGTGATAGTGAGACACTGAACATTTCCAACCTGCAATTTTTCTGGACCACTGTAAGGTGTAACAGTCTCCAGAGATTGAGTGTTTGAGCTGATGTGACTGGTGGCTCCGGAATCAAGGTACCATTGAGGATCAGTTACTGAGATAGGCTGAGCAAAGTAGGACATTGGACCTGCATGCTGAGGAATTTGTTGCTGATGTTGCTATAGTTATGATGAATTAGATTGTGGTGTAAGAACTTCTTTTGATTGATTGGTAGAGCCATGATCTTTTTGCAGATAATACACTTGATTTGCCTGTTCTAAAAATTCAGTTTGATTGGGTGAAAAGGATTGTTGTTGGGTGGTTTGGTGATATTGAGACTGTTAAGGCTGGTTTTGGTTTTGAGGACCATTATAGGATAAGTCAAGCCTATGATAGCATTGTACAACCGTGTGACTAGGTTTCCCACATACTTGACAGAAGATTTTTGGTTTGAAAAAATTTCTACCTCTCCCTCGTCTAGAATTTGGATTTATTCCTCTTGTGTCTTGCACCATTAAGGCATTGTAAGGTAAGAAGGTGTTGTTTGAGTTGCTGAAGTCTGAAGCTGGAGTTGGTGATGGATTGTAGTGTAATGTAGGCACATAATATTGTGGTGAATGAGTGTATGGTGCTGGTATTGATGCAGAATGTTGAATGGTATTTATGTATGGTAAGTGACCTGTATTGACAACATGATAAGGATGTATCGAGGACTGTTTCTGTGCTATTAAGGTTGAGTTATCATGGTATATGTTGTGTGCACTATTGTATCTCTTTAGTTGAATTTCATGTTTGTGGAGCAAGAATTGTGCCTCCTGGAGTGTAATATCATCTCCTTTAGCTGATAGGTGTACTGATACAGCATCATACTCAGAACCTAAGACATCTAGAATATAGGCTATCAATTCTTCAGTGGTTAAGATCACTCCACTTGCAGAGAGAGAATCAGCATATCCTTTCATTTTGAGCACAAATTCGTTGATACTTAAGGATTCTTTCTTTGTATTCTGCAATAAGTTCCTAAGATGCATTGTTCTAGCCTTTGATTCGGTAATAAAATGATTCTCTAAAGTTTTCCAAATTTCAAAAGAACTTGAGCATTTTGCAATATATCCAAACATTGATTCAGAGATTGAGGAATATAACCAGCTCATAAGAAATTGATCAATTCTTTTCCATAGAAAATAGTCAGAATTAGTTTTTTTCACCAGGTCTCCTGTTTCGTCATCTTTGCTCAAGATAAAAGGCTCGAGCAGGGACGTTCACCATTGACAAAACCTTCAAGCTGAAATGATGTAAGAGCTGGTAGTACTTGAGATCTCCAGTAGCTGTGGTTTTTTTCTCCTAATTTGACAGCAACATTAGGTAAGGAACTTGGAAAGCTGAAGTTCTTCAGCTGATCATTGCTATAGGCTGATTTCTCCAAATCTGTCATTTTGATCTTGCTTTTGGAGTTGGATAAGTCTTCAAAATTATCCATGTCAACTGAATAGCTTTGATACCATGAAGAAGTCCTAGAATCAAGAAAGGAAAGTCGCAAAACTTTCCGAGAAGAAGAAATGAAATTTGACAGAAAAACAGAGCAAGGAAAACTTGCTAAAGAAATGTTTACTAGAAACAGATCAAAACGTTACAATACACTGATCGTGCAATCCTTTTTATACAAATTCTAAGACGTAACTGAATCAAGTTGCAAAATAACAGATCAAGTTGCAGAGTTAGTTCGGCAATGGCTGTAACAGAATCTAGTTGTAATAGAGTCAAGTTGCAGAATCAAGCAGAGTTAGTTCAGCAACGACTGTAACAGAATCCAGTTATAACAGAGTCAAGTTGTAGAATCAAGTTAATCAGTTTGCCAACGTAAGTGGTGAGGTGAGTGGTTGATGCAGGTTGCACTTCGTAACAACTGATGCAGCACATGCACGTACCTTTGCACCGTAATATCCTCCCTTGAACTGAGCAGTAGTAAGCTGTAAGTTTGAAAAATAAACACCGTAATAAGGAGTTATATTAAATGCTTTAATTGTTTTTCAATTGACTCATTCAAGAAGAAGCAATTTGCTGTGTGCCATAAAAAATTACAACTATAATATAAAATAACCCATTTAATTTGTTCAAGATAGTAATCCTTGACTGCCGAATTATCATTTCACATAGTAGTTTGAATGGATTTTACTATATATAAAAAATGAGAGAAATTTTCAAAAATCAGTTTGTATAAAATACCCAATTACTTAACCCTCAAGAGCGAGCTATGTGATATTTTTTTCAAAATACTCAAAGAGATTCTTGGATTTCATTAATTAGTTAGAGGAATAGTTGGGTTTTTATAAAACCACAAAGAAGGTAGTAGGCAATTCTCCTAATTATTAGTATTAAATCTTAATAAAATTGAGCTACTTATTTTAACACTAAAAACTTAATGGCTTACTAATAATAAGGGAGATAAGTGTAGGCTTTTAACCATAAAGGGCGAAGTTACAATTCACTAATATCAACATCATCATGGGGTGTACACAAGAATTTAGCCTCAAAAATTATTGCTCGGTTATTTTATTAGACTACTTTCAAGGAGTCAAGTCTTAGAAGTCTCGGTCTTACAAAGTTTGTATATTAAAGTCTAGTATACAAAGCCATGTGTCACACCATGATAAGAAGAGTGAAAATATAAAGTCAATATGTTAAATAAAGATGAATGATATGTCAATTAATGGGCAATACCATATCACTTTGTATACAAACTTTATAAGAGTAGTACTATTCTTAATCTTTCTAAGGTTAATACGGTTATGCAAGAGTTTATAACACTATATACCCAATATCTAATCTAGTACATAATTAATAGAGCAGAAATATTCTTAATTTCTATACTCAATCTATTATTTTTAAACATTCCTTTGCATTACATACTCTATGTATCTCATCCTCTTTCATAAACTTGAATTGATTTTCAAACCTATATCTTATAGGTAATACATGATATATTTTCCTACTAATAGGATTTACATTTTTATAATAATTATATTCCTCTCTAAATTAATTTTCGAAAAAGATATAATTCTACAAAAAAATATCTAAAAGAACGAGTCATAATATCCAAACATGTTGCACACAATGAGGCTTTTCAGTTTTCTTCACCTAATAAATTCATATAGGAAATGTAAGTTGACATCAACCAATCCAGTATTCACGACTTCAACATTCTTCACAATGGTCTAATTATTAATTATGCCAAAGTTGACTCATCTTTGAGACATGAGCTTTAGCGACCGATGTTTAGAAGTGGATTATTGTTGTTTCCAGTCCAAGTACCATAATGACAACTTCATCAAAGACCACTAAGCAAAGGTGAAAGTGGAATCTTAATTTATATTTAATTATATATTTTGAAACCATATTTATTTTCATTAATTTATGCAAAATAATAATAATAATATTGTTATGTACATCCACTCATTTATTAAGTTCCAATCATTATAAATTTCATTACAATTTTATTCTTAAAATAGGGCAACTAATAAATGTGTAGGGTTCAAAAATCATTTTCAATTGTACTGTCTCAAATTAACTCAATCAAAAGCTAACACCAAACAAATGTATTGTCTCAAATTGACTCAATCAAAAGCTAACACCAAACACGTGTATTGTCTCAAATTAACTTAATCAACTTGAGAATTTTTGCAAGCTCGGTATTCCAATTATGTTGACTAGTTGACTTAGAGGACTATCAACTTTTTCATACAGTGTTGTTAACATAACCTAATATTCCAAGACAAGTTATTTGCTTAAAACTTATGGCAGAACTTGTTGTTTACGATAGAAATTTTAAATTTCTTTATTCTATCGACAATTATTGTCCTTCTCTTGACTTGGAAGAAAACTGCTAATTAACGTCTGAGTTGGGTTCATGTCATTTTAATTGTCTGAACTCTGAACACATGTTTATTGAAAAAAGAAAAAAAGATGAGATGCTTAAAGTTTTAATGATATAGAAGTATAAAAAATTTAAGGTTTTTCTATATACTAACTGTAAAATATAATCTTATATTCTGTTTAAACAGAAGAATGTGTTAATATTATATATAAGTTTTTCTATTATCAACTTCACAAAAAAAAAAAAAAAAAAAAAAAAAAAAAAAAAAATTTAGATCTCTCTGTTTTATTATTATTTTTTCTTCTCTAAACATTTGGTAGTTGTTTCATCTCATACTTGAATGTTCATCATTATATAGTTCATTGATACTAATTCTTTAGTTCTAGTCTCCTTTATAGGAGATTTGTTTTTGCTTTCGTAAATCTATCGTAAAAAGTAGGGGTGTTCAAAGGAACCGGAATCGGCAGGTACCCGGGGTTTGGTTTCGGTTCCTACCTAGAACTAATCGTCAACAGGTAGGTTCCGGTTCCAAATTTTTGGAACCGTTACTGTGCAGTTCCTGTTCCGGTTCCTATAGTTAGGAACCAGAACCAGGAACCAGGAACTGAGACTAATATAAAATAAAATTAAAGATTAGGGGGTTAATAAAAACTTTTGTAGAAAAAGTAATGTGAATACATTTATATTTATATTTCATAACATTTAAAGTAAGTTGGTTTGACTTTTGAGAATCTACCTTTACAAAGTAATGGAGTTTATAATTTTGAATTTATAATTTGTAATTTTATTTTTGTTAACAAGTGCTAGGTGGGGGGGTATTTGTAAGTTTTTAAGGGTTTTTTTGCCATTTTCAAAACATTTGGGGATCATTTCATTTTACAGGGTACCAAGAATAGAAACCGAAACCGTTGTTACAAGTTCTGGTTCTGGGTACCTAGAAACCGGAACCGTCGGTTCCGGTTTTGGTTCCAAATTTCAAGGAACCGTCTATTCCGGTTCCTTCAAAAAATGCAGGGTACCCGGAACCGAACACCCTTAGTAAAAAGGCATTTCCTTGAAGTGGCCACTAATATATTTCGCTTTGGTAAAACCATCGTAAAAGGGTATTCTAAAGTTTGAACAAGAAACAATAAACAATCACTTGTGAACTTATGTTCGGTGGTGCTTTCCAACTGTATTGACTTACCGTACTTGTTTAAAATTTATGATAACGGGTCATTTATGTTATAAATTAATTTCTATCAACAACTGTTGTCTTTCTCTTGACTTGAAGACAACTATTCAGAACTTCAACATTCTTAACAATGGTCTAATTATTAATTATGCCAAAGTTGACTCAACTTCAAGACATGAAGCTTCACCAAATGAGCCATTGATGTTGGGACATGGATTGCTGCTATTTCTAATCCAAGTACCATAATGACAACTCCCACATAGACCACGAAGAGGTAGGGAAAATGATTTTTAGCCCCTATTAATTTTATTAGTAACCCCGTCTTCTATTTCAGCAAAGGTAAAAGTGGAATCTTAATTTATATTTAATTATATATTTTAAAACCATATTTACTTTCATTAATTCAAAGTTATTCTTTAAAAAAAAAAAAAAAAAAAAAAAAGAAGAAGAAGAGAACCTCACCAAATCTAAAAGAATCCATCAATCCAATAACTAAATAAAGATGATATAATAGAGGGAAGATTTATTTTAATTATATTATTCTTTTTCAAATATACAGTATTAAAAATATTTATTATCTTTAGAAGAAAATAACTTCTTTATATCTTATTGAAAGACAACAAATGAAGCATGACAAAAGTTTTCTCTAATTATTCGTAAGGAGAGAATAACAAAAACTTTGAGTCCACCAATAATTCATAAAAATAAAAAATAAAAAAGTGATTTGATAAAATAAGTTTTGAGGTAAGAGCATAATTAGAACATGATTAATTGATAAAATCGATAGATCTAATCATCAAAAGGGAAGGAAAAGGATTGGATGTGAGAAATCTCCATAAATTGTATTGAAAAACCAAATCTTAATAAAATTGAGCTACTTAATTTAACACTAAAAGCTTAACGGCTCACTAATAATAAGGGAGATAAGTGTAGGCTTTTAACCACAAAGGGCGAAGTTACAATTTACTAATATCAACATCATCAAGGGGTGTACATAAGAATTTAGCCTCAAAAATTATTACTCGGTTATTTTATTAGACTACAATTTCAAGGAGTCAAGTCTTAAAAGTCTCGGTCTTACAAAGTTTGTATATTAAAGTCTAGTATACAAAGCCATATATGTGTCACACCATGATTAGAAGAGTGAAAATGTAAAATCAATATATTAAATAAAGATGAATGATATGTCAATTAATGGGCAATACTACACCACTTTGTATACAAACTTTGTAAGAGTAGTACTATTCTTAATCTTTCTAAGGTTAACACGGATATCCAATAGTTTATAACACCATATACTCGGTATCTAATCTAATACATAATTAATAGAGCGGAAACAATCTCAATTTCCATACCCAATCTATGATTTTTAAACTGTCATTTGCGTTACATACTCTATGTACCTTTCTCTTATAACCTTGAATTGATTTTCAAACCTATATTTTATAGGTAATACATGAGATATTTTACTCGTAATACAATTTACATTTTTATAATAATTATATTCCTCTCTAAATTAATTTTCAAAAAAGATATAATTCTACAAGAAAATATCTAAAAAAACGAGTCATAGTATCCTAACATGTTGCACACAATAAGGCTTCTTAGTTTTCTTCACCTAATAAATCCATATAGTAAATGTAAGCTGACTTCAACTAATCCGGTATTCACGACTTCAACATTCTTCACAGTGGTCTAATTATTAATTATGCCCAAAGTTGACTCATCTTTGAGACATGAGCTTTAGCGACCAATGTTTGGAAGTGGATTGCTGCTGTTTCCAATCAAAGTGCCATGATGAAAACTTCCACAAATACCACTAAGCGAAGGTGAAAGTGGAATCTCAATTTATATTTAATTATATATTTTAAAACCTTATTTATTTTCAAAATAATCATAAATATAGTAAATACAAAAAAAAAAAAAAAAAAATTATGTACACCCACTCATTTATTAAGTTCCAATTATTATAAATTTCATTACGATTTTATTCTTTAAATGGGGCAACTAATAAATGTGTAGGGTTCAAAAATCATTTTTAATTGTACTGTCTCAAATTAACTCAATCAAAAGCTAACACCAAACAAGTGTACTGTCTAAATTAACTCAATCAACTTGAGAATTTTTGCAAGCTAGGCATTCCAATTTGTTGGGAATTCGGTTAACACACTTCAATGTTTAAGTACCAATTTTATGGTGCAGCGGAATATTACAAAGTTGATTAAGCAATTCCAATTTGAACACATCAAACATGAGTACAGAAAATAAAAAACACAGACATATACATGATTCGGCTAAATCCACTTTTAGCCTACATCCATGGGACCTTGTCCAGATCAAAGCAATCCACTAAGTCAAAAACACACTACAAGATATAGTTAAAAGCTGATCTAAGTTACAATAAAAAGAACTCCCTGTTCAATTTTACACTTAGCACCACATTCTGAATCTTTAACGTGTAGCTACTTCTTCGGATCTACTTCACACCAGGAACACGCCCATGAACAGCTTGTAAAACACCAAGCTTCAAGTGATGAAGCAATGCACCAGCATCAACAAAGGAACCACATTCCAAGAGCCATCAAGTCAATGTTTGATATGGTGAGGTTTTGGCACTAACGTAAAAGGAATCTTGAACCTTAAGAAAAAGAATTACTCTAAGAAACTCAGAGTATACATTAAACAATAGATCAAAAGGTTAGATTCATTTACGCAAGAAAAAGAATTATATAATGAAGGGTTTCTTGCTCAACAATGAAGTGCCACATCAGCCAACAAGGGGCTGACCCAATGTTTGTCCAAATAAGGAAAGTATTTCTTCTTTTGGTTTTGACCACAAAGCAAATCAGAAAAGGTTACTTTATTCCCTAGGACCACCTAAGCATTTTGTGACATATATAAAGAGGTCCTAAAAAGTAAGAGACAAAGATAAACAATATATTTTCTACTTTATCAGACATGCAACTTGTGTTGGGTTGCAATATATCTTAAGCGAGAGTGTAAACACAGACCATTGTGCACAGACACTCGAAACAAAACAAGCCAAGACACAAGTCTGGCAAACAGTGTGTAAGAACTGGTGTGCACACACACAATAGATGAAACAAGCCAAATAAAAGAATTAGGAACCAGTATGTACACACACAACTTATAAGTTTAACAAATATGAATATTCCACACAATTATATTGACTAGTTGACTTAGAGGGCTATCAACTTTTTCATACAGTGTTGTTAACATAACCTAATATTCCAAGTCAAGCTATTTGGTTAAAACTTATGGTAGAACTTGTCATTTATGATAGAAATTTTAAATTTCTTTTTTTCTATCGACAATTATTGTCCTTTTCATGACCTGGAAGAGAACTACTAATTAACTTCTGAGTTGGGTTCATGTCATTTTTATTGTCTGAACTCTGAACACATATTTATTGCAAAATGAAAAAAAAAAAAAAACGGAGAGGCTTAAAGTTGTAATGATATAGAAGTATAAAAAATTTAAGGTTTTTCTATATATTAATTGTAAAATATAATTTTATATTCTAGTTACGTAGAAGAATATGTTAATATTATATATCATTTTTTCTAGTATCAACTTCACCAAAAAAAATAAAATAAAAAAAAAAAAAATAGAGGAACAGTTTTATGTCTCTGTGTTTTACTTTTTTTTTTCTTCTTTAAACAACCGATAGTTGTTTCATCTCATACTTGAATGTTAATCATTATACAGTTCATCGATACTTGTTCTTTAATTCTAGTCTCCTTTATAGGAGATGGTTGTTTGCTTTCATAAATCCATCTTAAAAAGGCATTTCCTTGAAGTGGCCACTGATATATTTCGCTTTGGTAAATCCACCATAAAAGGGTATTCTAAAGTTTGAACAAGAAAGAATAAATAATCACTTGTGAACTTATGTTAGCTGGTGCTTTCCAATTGTACTGGCTTACCGTACTTGGTTAAAATTTATGATAACGGGTCATTTACATTATAAATTAATTTCTATCAACAACTGTTGTCCTTCTCTTGACTTGAAGACAACTATTCACAACTTCAACATTCTTCACAATTGTCTAATTATTAACTATGCCAAAGTTGACTTAACTTCGAGACATGAAGCTTCACCGAATGAGCCACTGATGTTTGGATGTGGATTGCTAATGTTTCCAATCCAAGTACCATAATGACAACTTCCACAAAGACCAAGAAGGGGTAGGGAAATGATTTTTAGCCCCTATTAATTTTATTAGTAACCCCGTCTTCCAAAAGTGGAATCTTAATTTATATTTAATTTTATATTTTAATACAACCATATTTACTTTCATTAATTCAAAGTCATTCTTTAAAAAAGAATAAAAAATAAAATAACTCACCAAATCTAAAAGAATCCATCAATTCAATAACTAAATAAAGATGATATAATAGAGGGAAGATTTATTTTAATTATATTATTCTATTTGAAATAAATAGTACTAAAAATATTTATTATCTTTAGAAAAAAATAAATTCTTTATAACTCATTGAAAGATAACAAATGAAGCATGACAAAAATTTTCTCTAATTATTCGTAAGGAGAGAATATAAAAACTTTGAGTCCACCAATAATTCATAAAAATAAAAAAGGGATTTGATAAAATAAGTTTTGAGTTATAAGGTTGGATAGATATGGATTGGACTTGAATTATAAGGTCGGATAAAAGATGATTACATAATAGTCTAGTATTTTTGGTGCCTGGCAAGCACCAACGCATGACATTACTCAATGTATTTAGCCAAAGAAATCTTGTAATTAACAAAACATAACCTTCTATACTTTATCAAAATTCATTTACTTGGCAACAATATCTTATGATTAAGAAAGCATAATCTTCTCTAGTCTATCAAAATCCATGTACTTGGTCAAATCTTATGATTAACAAAGCATAAACTTCTATTGTCTATCAAAAACCATTGACACTGACTTTTGTGTATGGATGAATGTTGTGTTCGGAGATTTCACAACAGAAAACAACGAGAATAGTTTGTAAAAATTTAAAATCATAACAAAAAGACACGATATTTAATATTGTTCAACATAACCCACTTACATCCATGAATGAAAGAGAAATCAACTATAGTAATGTTAACACGGATATGCAAGAGTTTACAACACCATATATCCAATATCTAATCTATAACATAATTAATAAAGCTGAAGCAATCTCGATTTTTATACTCAATCCACGATGTTTAATTAATCAGCCCTTTGCATAATATACTCTATGTAACTCATAATTTCTCTCACAACCTTGAATTGATTCTCAAGCCTATTTTTATAAATAATACATGAGTTGTTTTACTCCTAATAGGATTTACATTCTTATAATAATTATATTCCTCTCTAAATTAATTTTTGGAAAAGATATAATTCTAAAAAAAGTATATTAGAAAACGAGTCATAATATGCCAACATGTAGCACACAACGAGGCTTCTCAATTTTCTTCACCTAACAAATCCATATAGGAAATGTAAGCTGACTTCAACCAGCCTATTATTCACAACTAGGGGTGTGCAAAACCAGATATCCGATCCGGTTTTGCATTTTTCTGATCCGATCCGAATATTCGGATCGAATAAACTGGATATCCGGTTTTATCCTAATTTACATGGAAAATATCAATTTCCCCCCTAGAATTTTGCATTATTCTTTAGTACCCTCGACCACATCATCATTCTATTACATTTTGACCCCAAAGTTGTCATAGTATTTCAAAATAGCCCACACACTTTACCACTTTCCACCTAGGACCCCAAAATAATTTCTTAAAACTTTTAGTTATGGACAAAACCGGATTGGATCCAGATATCTGGTTTCTTTGTAGAGTCAATTTTCAGATATCCGACTTTTTCGGATTAGATCGGATTGGATATCCAATTTTTTTGCACACCTCTATTCATAACATTCTTCATAGTTGACTCATCATTGAGACATGAACTTTAGCGAATGAGCCACTTATGGCTTGGATACGGATTGCTGCTGTTTCCAATCCAAGTAGCATAATGACAACTTCCACAAAGACCAGTACGAGGTAGTAAATGGAATCTTAATTCATATTTATTTATATATTCTAAAACCATATTTATTTTCATTAATTGAAAGTGATTCTTAAAAAAAAAAATGAACCTCACCAAATCTTTAAAAAAAAAAAAAAACACTAAATAAAGATGATATAATAGAGGGAAGATTTATTTTAATTATATTATTATATTTCAAATAAAGAGTATTAAAAATATTTATAATCTTTAGGAGGAAATAACTTCTTTATAACTCGTTGAAAGATAACAAATGAAGCATGACAACTATTTTCTCTAATTATTCATAAGGAGAGAATAATATAAAGTTTGTGTTCACCAATTATAAAAATAAAAAATAAAAAAAGTGATTAATTTATCTTAATTCATTGCTAATTAATTGCTGTTTAATTAATCAGCAATGTTAGGATGTAAAGTCAAAGGGTATTGTTTGTCACTTATCAAACCTGTGAGGACTTGGTTGTAATTGTGTTGAAAACGGTGTAGTTTTGCTTACAACCGTATTTTTCAACTGCTCAACTGTTTTCACTTTACTCTTTACATATAAAAGAGTAAAGTGAGCTAACTTAGCAAATAATGAAATTAGTAGCTCCTACTTGACATTTACCTTTGTTTTTTGTTCTAGAAATCTTCCAATCCTTACTTTTTTACATGGTATCAGAGCCGTGACTAGCGTCGATGGCTAAAACTCATGGTTTGACCTCAATTCCTTTGTCTAACAACCTTGAGGAAATACGAAAGGAAGTTTTAAATCGATCCACATCTGCGATTGCTTCAAGCCTACCGGTGATCAGTCCAAAACTTACTCAGGATAATTACAAATTTTGGAGTTCCCAAGTTCTCTTTGCTATAGGTTCGCACGAACTCGAAGACCACTTGCTCGGTAAAATTTCTTATCCTTCGTCTTTAGTTTTGTTTGATTTAAACGTTAATAATGAATTGAGTCAACTGAGCGGAGAACTTAGGGTTAAGAACGATTCTGTCAAAGACAAAATTAATCCAAATTACATAATGTGGAAGAGAACACATAAGTTCCTGGTTAGTTGGTAGTTAGCTTCAATATCAGAAAGTATGTTTGGTACTGTATTGAAGTCTAGGTATTCAACTGATATTTGGAGAGTTTTAGAGCATGAATTTGTTACATACTCAAAGGCTAAGGCATTGCATCTTAAGAATCAGTTACAGACAACTCAAAAGGGCAATCTGAGCATTTTTGAATATATCAAAAAGATGAAAGAAATTAGTGAGAGTTTATCTGCTAGTGGTATGATCATATCTGATGAAGATTTGTTAAAGTATGTTCTGGATGGTTTAAAGTATGTTCTGGATGGTTTAGGTCCCCGAATATGATCCTATGGGGGTAAATCTTACATCTAGGCTTGAATCAAAAATAGACTCGATTACACTCCAAGAAGCACAATTTTTGCTCCAAAAATATGAAATTAGATTAGACAAGTTTAATTCAATTTACTTGTATAATAGTTCAGCTCATATTGCAACTACAAATAACATTAGAAGTGGAAATTTGGGAAGTTCTGGAGAGTCACCCAACATCAGTTCTTTACAAGGACTAAATAATGACAAAACCTATGGAATTATTACTGGGAACTACAACTCTGTCCCATCTCTAAATTCTCTAGGAAATCCTCATGTTCAACAGTTATATCCACT
The DNA here is from genome assembly GCA_026225825.1 of Pistacia integerrima. Lineage (NCBI taxonomy): Eukaryota > Viridiplantae > Streptophyta > Magnoliopsida > Sapindales > Anacardiaceae > Pistacia > Pistacia integerrima. The sequence goes on from CM047744.1 coordinate 13,306,411, forward strand.
GCCATCGAACAACTTTCCTACTGGTTCAAATACTCAACATTTTCCCTACAACAATACTCCCATGTTTACTCCTAAAGGAACTGGTTTTGTTCCATATGGAAGAGGCAGAGGTCGTGGTAATAATCAAAATAGACTGATCTGCCAAGTTTGTAACAAAGCAGGTCATTCAGCTGCTCAGTGTTAACACAGATTTAATTCTGCCTACAATGGCAATTTGCACCAGTTTTCCAGACCTTCACAGTTTCCTAATTCCCTTCCCCATCAACCTTACAACACAAATAACAGCCCAAACACAGCTCAGTATCCATTTGCTTTTGCTCCTATTCTGAAACAAATGTCTCCAACTAGTCAACCACAATTTAGTCCTCATCATAGACCGTCTGGTTTTGCTTCTAGTTACAGTGGTTTTTCGCAAGAACAAATTAATATGTCACACAATGTGCCCTCTTCAATATCTATTTTTGGACCACCTAGCCAACAATCTACTAGTCCTAGTCACAATCAAGCTTTTACGGCTGTTGTTTCTACTGGTGCAAACCATAATTCTCAACCTGTATATGCCACTCAGTTTACCCCTACTGACCCCACATGGTACATGGACTCTAAAGCCACTGATCATGTAGCTTCGGACCTGAGTCAACTACAAATTAGCAAGGAATATGGTGGTGGGAGACAACTTCAAGTGGGAAATGGTGAGCATTTGGATATCACTCACACTGGTAACACATTCTTACCTACTATGTTTCATTCTAAATGTTTACACCTTAAAAATATCTTGTGTGTTCCTAAAATAACAAAAAATCTGCCTAGTATTTCTAGTTTCACTAAGGACAATAATGTAATTGTTGATTTTAATGTTGAGTGTTGTGTTGTCAAGGACTAATTAACCAGAGCAACATTACTGCAAGGGGATCTTAAAGGTGGCCTGTATCAACTGCATATTCCTCATTCCATTTCTCACTCAAAATTTGTTTCCATTCCATCACCTATTTTTCAACATCCTGGTTCAAATAGTTACAGCGTTCATTGTAAAAACACTATTAATAATGACTTACAATCAGGTTGTCAAGGTAGTTTTAGTGTTCCAAAAGCTATCAATTCTGGTTAAAATGTTACTACAACACTTTATGATTATACTTCAAAGGTTGTTCCCTTGAAATATGATGTTCTTGATAACATGTCCTCTTAACAATGTACTGCCTTACCTATAAATAAAAGTGACAGCTTTGATTCTACTTGAAAATGTCCTGTTTTACCTATTATTCAAACTGAAAATTCTGATATGATTACTAATCTGCCTACTTCTAAGTTAATAAAAATTACTGAAAATATTGTGAATGCTTTGCCATACAAGAACTTATCTAGTTCACATGTTTCATGCTTCACTATAAACACAAATGCTCAACATCACTTAACATGGCATAGAAGGTTGGGCATCCTCACTCTAGTGTTATGCATAGAGTCCTATCTTCACTGCCTAAACAACCTAAGAATGCAAAAACCAATTTTGATCATGATAACAACTCCACTTCATTTTGTGATGCATGTCAACTAGGAAAAATGCATAATGTTAGCTTTCCTACCTCACATACACAAGCCACAACTCCCTTAGAACTTGTCCATAGTGATGTTTGGGGTCCTACATGTTAGAGTAGCTGCCCTAGAGCCAATTAATTATTGTAGAATTAACTTTTTGTAATAATGTTCACTAATCAAGAAAAGACATTTTATTCTATATTGCGTAAATCATTATTATTGCAATATGTATTGATATATGTCTTTAGAATGGTAGAACCGTGATGGTGTTTCAAATCTTGATAGTGAGAACTGAGAAGAGCTTGAATGTTCATATTTTGTTAGTGATTTAATTGGTTTATTTATGGAAAAATGTGCTTAAAGTGTGAAATTTGGATTATTTCTTTTATAAATACCATTTATGGGATCACGGGTGCATTTTGAGTGTTTTCAGGCTCAAACAGGTTTTTTGAAGGGAAAAGAATGATGTTGATAGGATTTACAACACGTAGGAACAAACGGCACAAGAATCAGGGTCGAAATGAAGAAGTTGTGGCACTTCGAAGATGTTACGGAAAATCTGGAAATCTTTCATCATGAGTATGCCTTGATGTTTTTGTCAAAACTTGAGCTGTAGAAATCAGAATTCAACAATTCTGGTGGCGTTGGAAAGCTTATTCAGAGAGCTACAATGTTTGTGTTGATGACTTGTTCAAATTCTGAATATTACAGATGCTTTGGACATAAAGAACGATCACCGTGGCGACCATTTTTACCGCCGCGGTGATGGGTCACGGGTTTGTGTTAATTCACTACCCTAATCCGAATCTGAACGGGCTAAGTTTCTAATATTTTTCCTAAGCATGACCAAGAACCCCAGGGATATATAAGAGAGTTTTTAAGAAATTAAAAGGGGACTTTTGGAAGGAGAAGAGGACGGCTACCAAGTTGGAGATTAGGATCCTGAAAGCTCTCGTTCACCGATTAGAGAAGTTTATCTTTTTCTTGAATTGATGTCATTGATTAGAATGATGGATTTTGTTATTTTCATTATGAACTAACTTTCTTTTCTAGGGCTAAAGATGTAGCCCAATTTATGAACATGTGTTGACATTATTATTTTGATTCTATATTGAGCATGATTTCTAAGTTTTATTATCGTGTGCAATGCTTTCAATTCTCAGGGCCCGAGAGTTGAATGATATCATGGATTAGGTTGAGATCGAGAGATGAAACCTGATTTGTCTTAGGTAATAAAACCATAGATTGAGCGAACGCTAGAGATAGGTTACCGCGATCTGTGAGGCTCTGGTAAATTCCATAGAGCTTAATGATCTCTTAGCTCCTAAATCCAACTTAGAGATATCTTGGGTTGTTGCTTAAGGGTTAATTTGCTAATTGCTCGAGAGAGAGTTAGTGGAAGACTAGGGGATTTGGCCTTTAGAATAAACTTAATTAGGTTAACAATAGATGTCAATGCATAGGATTAAATTGGTGCGCAATATTGTTTTTAAATCAGCAGTTTTCTTCTTCTATTGTCAAACGCTTTTCATTTCATGCTTCTCTCCCACAATTGCTCTCCACCAATTTTCGTTTAAATCATTCAATTTTTTTTACTCCATTGATCACTAAAACACTCACTTTCATATCCAATTTCACAGATTAAAGGGAGCAAGTGGAATTTTTTTCGCAAAATTCAAGGTTAGGGTTTCACAAGAGATTTGGGGATTTTCAAAATTTCCTCTAATCCATTTCAATTCAAGGCGTTTTTGGACAGATCGAGATTCAAGTAAGTGTTTCTCAACCATTTTGCATTGAAATATTGATGTGGAAGGGTGGAATCCATTGATCTGAGTTTTGTGGAAGTGTGGATGATTGTGTGTTGGTTGTGAATATTGATAGAGATTTGGTGATTTTCGTGGGAGTGTTTATTTCTCTGATTGTGTTTGATTAAAGAAGGGTTGTTGATTTTTGTGGGAGTGAGGTGATTTTCGTTGAGATTGAGGGTGATTTCACTGAGCGTTTGGATTGAGTTTGAAGTAGTGATAAATGGCCCCCAAAAGAAAGGTCAGAATTGATAGGAGAGAAAAAGGAAAAGGACAAACTTCTAGTGATTCCCGGTTTGTTAGCCAGGCTGCCTAGGAAAGGTATGAAAATTTTGCAAAACAACCGGGGTGATTCATTGAAGAACGAGGGTTGGTGTTTACAGAAGCTCTTGAGGGCATAACTGATGTGATTCAAGCTCTGGGTTGGGAGCAAATTTGCAAAGAGCCCCCGGCGCCTGCTTGTTGCCTCTGTGGTAAAAGAGTTTTATGCCAACGCTCCGGATAGCGTTGACGGGAGAACCATAGTAAGAGGTAAAGAGATAGTGTTTAATGCCGTTGCGATTAATGAATTTTATGGGCTGCCGCAAGTTGAGTTCGATGACGATGCCTATGCCGCATTCAAGCAACAAGTGGATTTTGACGCAGTAATAAACACTTTGACTGAGGGGAGAGCTACATGGTTTATTGCAGCTAGGGAACACATCCGCTTTGAAAGTAAGTTCTTGGACTCCATTTCGCGCATGTGGTTATATTTTGTATGCTCTCGATTGATGCCGTGAAGCACATGAGTACTGTTAGTAAAGCTAGGGCAATCTTAATGTATGCTATCCGCCAGAAGATGAGGATGAATGTGGGTGAAATTATCTTTCAAGAGATTACTCATTCGGCAAAGCGTACCAAGACGGGCTTTTATTTTCCCCACCTGATTACTGCATTGTGTACGCAAGCGGAAGTGCCATTGAATGCTGAAGAAGTTTTTGTTCGCAAGGAATGTGTCTTACCTGCAGTTTCTACAAAATTTAACCCAATGGGGCGGGGCGTAGTAGAGGTACCCAGGACCAAAGCATCTTCATCGTCGAAGTTTTCCCAAAAAGATCAATTGTTGAAGCTGAATGAAGACATTGAAAAAGTGAAACAAAGAACAGTAATCGTCCAAGAGGCTGGATGACATGGATGAGTGGGCAAATGAGGGTGCAACATGAGATGCAACGATTGCAACTTGCACATGCTGGGATTGCAGCAACGGGGTGTGAATGGACTGATTTTGTGTACCCGACAGATGAGGAGCACGGTGATGTTCCTGATGAGGATTTTGAGGAGAGTATGGAGGAGTAGACTTTAGTTAATGTTTTAGTGCAGTTTGTTTTGGGTCGCTTTTATTTTTTTTTCTGTTTTGATGTACTTTCATTTTGTCTACTGTGTGTCCTTTCACTCTTTGTGAACTGTTAGTCTGTTTGTTTTGTTGTTTTGTTTTTCTTTGTTCATGCTCTTTTTATCCATTCTTTTATTTTGCATAACTCTGATGGCCGACAAGGTCTGTTTAGTGGTTTTTCTGTTTTGATAGAACGACTGGTGTATACGACTAGACGGCTTTAATTTTTTTGAGGAATGCGGTAGCGTTTTCTTTCTTTTACTCTTACGCTTAACATTGGGGACAATGTTGATTTTATTGGTTGGGGGTAGGAATTTAAGAAACTTAAATTGAGCAGAATTTGTTTTTGTATGGATTTAGAGAACATTTTTATTTATTCTTTCATTTTAGGTTGTGAGTTTTATTTTTGTCTCTTGGATGAAGTCATATGTCTATGATAGGAATGTGATTGCAATAACATAGAACTAATGAAGGACATTAATTTTTACCTTTGCTTACGGATGTGTGTGAATATTAATGACATGAAGTTGAGACCCTAGTGAACTGTGGATTGAAAGTGGTTCAGTCACCTACTTAGAGACATGTTATGTGTGAAGTTTCCATGAACATTATTGTGATCTCAACAAACTCTAGAACTCATTTGATAATCACTCAAGGCAAAATCCTAGAATTCACATCACTTAGGAAATGATTTAGGCTATTTTTGGACCGTTTGAGCCTTTCAAGCCAACCCTTGTTATTGTCGTCGCTAGTTAGCCCTTTGAGCCATTTAAACACAATTTAGCCTTGTTTTTCTTTCTATGAACTTAATTTTTACCCTATCCTGATTATGAGCCTAAAACACAATCCTACCCATTTTATCCTTAAGAGACTTAATTGTTGTTCAAGCTTAATATGAGTATTGGAGAGGAAGTGTAGTTTTGCCACAACCCCGGTTTATGCGAAGAAATTGGTTGGGGGTTGTGGAGTGCTTGTACAATCACTGGGGATGTGTGTGTTTTCTACTTTCTTATTACAAACAAAAAAAAATAATAAAAAAAATAAAAAAATCATTCTGCCTAGTTTAAGGGTATTTGGTAGAAAGGGCCCAGAACCCGCCTTAAAAACTGCCTAGTAGTATTTGGCAACCTCTGGTATAACAACGCCACGTACACCTTAGACGCATCTCCCTCGCCGCATTTAAGTTTTTTTAAAAAAAAAAAAGATACAAGTTTGAGGGTTGTAAATTAGTGGACATGTTGGTTGGTGGTTGAGAAAAAGTGGAGTTCGAATTGATTTTAGAGTTGCATGAGGAAAAGTGAGTCTCTTACTTTGTTATTCATATCATTTTCTTGGAACCCATACCCTGGCCTAAAGTTACAACCTTTACAAAGACCTATTGATCCAAGGTGATGTGAAATTCTACATTAATGGAGAGTGATGTGAAAAGTGAGCCTATGGAGTTTGATCCCATGATTCACATATAAGTTTTAACCCGGATATTGAGATCAAAAATTTTGTTCATGAATGTTGTGCGTAACACCATCCGAGTTTGTAGACTAATGGTTTGTGGTTGTATGGATGTTCTAGGGTCGATAACAATAACGAAAATGAAATTGATGTTTGCATTATCTGTGAGTTTTAGGTGATTTTTAATTAATCTATTTATTTGTGTATATGCAATTTTTGAGACGTCTTTATGAATTGATCTAAGACTCTGTGTTAGTGTGTTCTTTTTATGTTTATGTTTTATATTACTTTTGGAGTTTAGGATACGTTTAGTGTGGATGTTTGTGGGTATCATCGCTGGAAACCCTCATGAGACTAAAACTCGTCCAACTAGGGCCACCTAGGGGTTTAAAGGCTTGTTGCATACGCTAAATGCAATCGTGTCAATCTACGAAAGTGATTTAGGATAATTTAGATTTAGGTTTTTAATCAGTTGCTTTCTTTTCAAGCTTAGATACTTGTTTTATCGCTTATTTTGCTAGGGACTAGCAAAAAGCTGGTTGGGGGTTGTGATAAGAGCTTGAATGTTCATATTTTGTTAGTGATTTAATTGGTTTATTTATGGAAAAATGTGCTTAAAGTGTGAAATTTGGATTATTTCTTTCATAAATACCATTTATGGGATCACGGGTGCATTTTGAGTGTTTTCAGGCTCAAACAGGTTTTTTGAAGGGAAAAGAACGATGTTGATAGGATTTACAACACGTAGGAACAAACGGCACAAGAATCAGGGTCGAAATGAAGAAGTTGTGGCACTTCGAAGATGTTACGAAAAATCTAGAAATCTTTCATCATGAGTATGCCTTGATGTTTTTGTCATAACTTGAGCTGTAGAAATCGGAATTCGAGATTCTGGTGGCGTTGGAAAGCTTATTCAGAGAGCTACAATGTTCGTGTTGATGACTTGTTCAAATTCTGAAGATTACAGATGCTTTGGACATAAAGAATGATCGTCGCGGCGACCATTATTACCGCCGCGGTGATGGGTCACGGGTTTGTGTTAATTCACTACCCTAATCCGAATCTGAACGGGCTAAGTTTCTAATCTTTTTCCTAAGCATGACCAAGAACCCCAGGGATATATAAGAGAGTTTTTAAGAAATTAAAAGGGGACTTTTGGAAGGAGAAGAGGACGGCTACCAAGTTGGAGATTAGGATCCTGAAAGCTCTCGTTCACCGATTAGAGAAGTTTATCTTTTTCTTGAATTGATGTCATTGATTAGAATGATGGATTTTGTTATTTTCATTATGAACTAACTTTCTTTTCTAGGGCTAAAGATGTAGCCCAATTTATGAACATGTGTTGACATTATTATTTTGATTCTATATTGAGCATGATTTCTAAGTTTTATTATCGTGTGTAATGCTTTCAATTCTCAGGGCCCGAGAGTTGAATGATATCATGGATTAGGTTGAGATCGAGAGATGAAACCTGATTTGTCTTAGGTAATAAAACCATAGATTGAGCGAACGCTAGAGATAGGTTACCGCGATCTGTGAGGCTTTGGTAAATTCCATAGAGCTTAATGATCTCTTAGCTCCTAAATCCAACTTAGAGATATCTTGGGTTGTTGCTTAAGGGTTAATTTGCTAATTGCTCGAGAGAGAGTTAGTGGAAGACTAGGGGATTTGGCCTTTAGAATAAACTTAATTAGGTTAACAACAGATGTCAATGCATAGGATTAAATTGGTGCGCAATATTGTGTTTAAATCAGCAGTTTTCTTCTTCTATTGTCAAACGCTTTTCATTTCATGCTTCTCTCCCACAATTGCTCTCCACCAATTTTCGTTTAAATCATTCAATTTTTTTTACTCCATTGATCACTAAAACACTCACTTTCATATCCAATTTCACAGATTAAAGGGAGCAAGTGGAATTTTTTTCGCAAAATTCAAGGTTAGGGTTTCACAAGAGATTTGGGGATTTTCAAAATTTCCTCTAATCCATTTCAATTCAAGGCGTTTTTGGACAGATCGAGATTCAAGTAAGTGTTTCTCAACCATTTTGCATTGAAATATTGACTGTGGAAGGGTGGAATCCATTGATCTGAGTTTTGTGGAAGTGTGGATGATTGTGTGTTGGTTGTGAATATTGATAGAGATTTGGTGATTTTCGTGGGAGTGTTTATTTCTCTGATTGTGTTTGATTAAAGAAGGGTTGTTGATTTTTGTGGGAGTGAGGTGATTTTCGTTGAGATTGAGGGTGATTTCACTGAGCGTTTGGATTGAGTTTGAAGTAGTGATAAATGGCACCCAAAAGAAAGGTCAGAATTGATAGGAGAGAAAAAGGAAAAGGACAGACTTCTAGTGATTCCCGGTTTGTTAGCCAGGCTGCCTAGGAAAGGTATGAAAATTTTGCAAAACAACCGGGGTGATTCATTGAAGAACGAGGGTTGGTGTTTACAGAAGCTCTTGAGGGCATAACTGATGTGATTCAAGCTCTGGGTTGGGAGCAAATTTGCAAAGAGCCCCCGGCGCCTGCTGTTGCCTCTGTGGTAAAAGAGTTTTATGCCAACGCTCCGGATAGCGTTGACGGGAGAACCATAGTAAGAGGTAAAGAGATAGTGTTTAATGCCGCTTACGATTAATGAATTTTATGGGTCGCCGCAAGTTGAGTTCGATGACGATGCCTATGCCGCATTCAAGCAACAAGTGGATTTTGACGCAGTAATAAACACTTTGACTGAGGGGAGAGCTACATGGTTTATTGCAGCTAGGGAACACATCCGCTTTGAAAGTAAGTTCTTGGACTCCATTTCGCGCATGTGGTTATATTTTGTATGCTCTCGATTGATGCCGTGAAGCACATGAGTACTGTTAGTAAAGCTAGGGCAATCTTAATGTATGCTATCCGCCAGAAGATGAGGATGAATGTGGGTGAAATTATCTTTCAAGAGATTACTCATTCGGCAAAGCGTACCAAGACGGGCTTTTATTTTCCCCACCTGATTGCTGCATTGTGTACGCAAGCGGAAGTGCCATTGAATGCTGAAGAAGTTTTTGTTCGCAAGGAGTGTGTCTTACCGTGCAGTTTCTACAAAATTTAACCAGTGGGGGCAGAGTAGAGGTACCCAGGACCAAAGCATCTTCATCGTCGAAGCTTTCCCAAAAAGATCAATTGTTGAAGCTGAATGAAGACATTGAAAAAGTGAAACAGCAACAGAATCGTCAAGAGGCCTGGATGACATGGATGAGTGGGCAAATGAGGGTGCAACATGAGATGCAACGATTGCAACTTGCACATGCTGGGATTGCAGCACCGGGGTGTGAATGGACTGATTTTGTGTACCCGATAGATGAGGAGCACGGTGATGTTCCTGATGAGGATTTTGAGGAGAGTATGGAGGAGTAGACTTTAGTTAATGTTTTAGTGCAGTTTGTTTTGGGTCGCTTTTTTTTTTTTTTCTGTTTTGATGTACTTTCATTTTGTCTACTGTGTGTCCTTTCACTCTTTGTGAACTGTTAGTCTGTTTGTTTTGTTGTTTTGTTTTTCTTTGTTCATGCTCTTTTTATCCATTCTTTTATTTTGCATAACTCTGATGGCCGACAAGGTCTTTTAGTGGTTTTTTGTTTTGATAGAACGACTGGTGTATACGACTAGACGGCTTTAATTTTTTTGAGGAATGCGGTAGCGTTTTCTTTCTTTTACTCTTACGCTTAACATTGGGGACAATGTTGATTTTATTGGTTGGGGGTAGGAATTTAAGAAACTTAAATTGAGCAGAATTTGTTTTTGTATGGATTTAGAGAACATTTTTATTTATTCTTTCATTTTAGGTTGTGAGTTTTATTTTTGTCTCTTGGATGAAGTCATATGTCTATGATAGGAATGTGATTGCAATAACATAGAACTAATGGAGGACATTAATTTTTACCTTTGCTTACGGATGTGTGTGAATATTAATGACATGAAGTTGAGACCCTAGTGAACTGTGGATTGAAAGTGGTTCACTCACCTACTTAGAGACATGTTATGTATGAAGTTTCCATGAACATTATTGTGATCTCAACAAACTCTAGAACTCATTTGATAATCACTCAAGGCAAAATCCTAGAATTCACATCACTTAGGAAATGATTTAGGCTATTTTTGGACCGTTTGAGCCTTTCAAGCCAACCCTTGTTATTGTCGTCGCTAGTTAGCCCTTTGAGCCATTTAAACACAATTTAGCCTTGTTTTTCTTTCTATGAACTTAATTTTTACCCTATCCTGATTATGAGCCTAAAACACAATCCTACCCATTTTATCCTTAAGAGACTTAATTGTTGTTCAAGCTTAATATGAGTATTGGAGAGGAAGTGTAGTTTTGCCACAACCCCGGTTTATGCGAAGAAATTGGTTGGGGGTTGTGGAGTGCTTGTACAATCACTGGGGATGTGTGTGTTTTCTACTTTCTTATTACAAACAAAAAAAAATAATAAAAAAAATAAAAAAATCATTCTGCCTAGTTTAAGGGTATTTCGTCTGGAAACCAGAACCCGCCTTAAAAACTGCCTAGTAGTATTTGGCAACCTCTGGTATAACAACGCCACGTACACCTTAGACGCATCTCCCTCGCCGCATTTAAGTTTTTTTAAAAAAAAAAGATACAAGTTTGAGGGTTGTAAATTAGTGGACATGTTGGTTGGTGGTTGAGAAAAAGTGGAGTTCGAATTGATTTTAGAGTTGCATGAGGAAAAGTGAGTCTCTTACTTTGTTATTCATATCATTTTCTTGGAACCCATACCCTGGCCTAAAGTTACAACCTTTACAAAGACCTATTGATCCAAGGTGATGTGAAATTCTACATTAATGGAGAGTGATGTGAAAAGTGAGCCTATGGAGTTTGATCCCATGATTCACATATAAGTTTTAACCCGGATATTGAGATCAAAAATTTTGTTCATGAATGTTGTGCGTAACACCATCCGAGTTTGTAGACTAATGGTTTGTGGTTGTATGGATGTTCTAGGGTCGATAACAATAACGAAAATGAAATTGATGTTTGCATTATCTGTGAGTTTTAGGTGATTTTTAATTAATCTATTTATTTGTGTATATGCAATTTTTGAGACGTCTTTATGAATTGATCTAAGACTCTGTGTTAGTGTGTTCTTTTTATGTTTATGTTTTATATTACTTTTGGAGTTTAGGATACGTTTAGTGTGGATGTTTGTGGGTATCATCGCCGGAAACCCTCATGAGACTAAAACTCGTCCCAACTAGGGCCACCTAGGGGTTTAAAGGCTTGTTGCATACGCTAAATGCAATCGTGTCAATCTACGAAAGTGATTTAGGATAATTTAGATTTAGGTTTTTAATCAGTTGCTTTCTTTTCAAGCTTAGATACTTGTTTTATCGCTTATTTTGCTAGGGACTAGCAAAAAGCTGGTTGGGGGTTGTGATAAGAGCTTGAATGTTCATATTTTGTTAGTGATTTAATTGGTTTATTTATGGAAAAATGTGCTTAAAGTGTGAAATTTGGATTATTTCTTTCATAAATACCATTTATGGGATCACGGGTGCATTTTGAGTGTTTTCAGGCTCAAACAGGTTTTTTGAAGGGAAAAGAACGATGTTGATAGGATTTACAACACGTAGGAACAAACGGCACAAGAATCAGGGTCGAAATGAAGAAGTTGTGGCACTTCGAAGATGTTACGAAAAATCTAGAAATCTTTCATCATGAGTATGCCTTGATGTTTTTGTCATAACTTGAGCTGTAGAAATCGGAATTCGAGATTCTGGTGGCGTTGGAAAGCTTATTCAGAGAGCTACAATGTTCGTGTTGATGACTTGTTCAAATTCTGAAGATTACAGATGCTTTGGACATAAAGAATGATCGTCGCGCGATCATTATTACCGCCGCGGCGATGGGTCACGGGTTTGTGTTAATTCACTACCCTAATCCGAAACTGAATGGGCTAAGTTTCTAATCATTTTCCTAAGCACGACCAAGAACCCCAAGGATATATAAGAGAGTTTTTAAGAAATTAAAAGGGGACTTTTGGAAGGAGAAGAGGACGGCTACCAAGTTAGAGATCGGGATCCTGAAAGCTCTCGTTCACCGATTAGAGAAGTTTATCTTTTTCTTGAATTGATGTCATTGATTAGAATGATGGATTTTGTTATTTTCATTATGAACTAACTTTCTTTTCTAGGGCTAAAGATGTAGCCCAATTTATGAGCATATGTTGACATTATTATTTTTGATTCTATATTGAGCATGATTTCTAAGTTTTATTATCGTGTGTAATGCTTTCAATTCTCAGGGCCCGAGAGTTGAATGATATCATGGATTAGGTTGAGATCGAGAGATGAAACCTGATTTGTCTTAGGTAATAAAACCATAGATTGAGCGAACGCTAGAGATAGGTTACCGCGATCTGTGAGGCTCCGGTAAATTCCATAGAGCTTAATGATCTCTTAGCTCCTAAATCCAACTTAGAGATATCTTGGGTTGTTGCTTAAGGGTTAATTTGCTAATTGCGAGAGAGAGAGAGTTAATGGAAGACTAGGGGATTTGGCCTTTAGAATAAACTTAATTAGGTTAACAACAGATGTCAATGCATAGGATTAAATTGGTGCGAAATCTATGCCCTAGGTTTAGTCATATTGATCTTTACTTCAAAGTGTTTACAAATTCTGCCTTTATTTAGTACTTAGCTTTTAGTTTAGTTCCCTTGGGATTCGACACTCGTTTTCTCGAGTTTTACTACTTGCACGATTTCGTACACTTGCGAATAGCCTGTCAAGAACCCTATGAGCACATATGGTGGCCATTCTAGAAACGTCTGTAGCCCCAGTATTATTCTGAAGTAAGGGCACAGATAATAAGGTAAGGCTATCATAGTGTTGAATGACCACGTCGAAGGTAGTATCGATCTCACTTGTCAAGGTTGTTTGGTGACAACCCTCGGTGCAACACATGGGTGCTTCTTTGAGGCGAATACATCGCAACAAGTTCACTGGACTGACCCACAAGAGGATTCCATATGGATGGTAACCCAGTGTCTATGGAACAAATCCTCTAACGAATAGTGGTGCATGTGATCCTTAGACTTGAGACCACCGGAGCGTCTTGTGCACTGATTGATACAGTTTGACACTAGCCTAATGCAGTTCTATTCAGAGCTGTCAATACGGTGGTGATTGGCTACATCGAGGAGTGTATCAAGACTATGGTGGATAGACAGATGATTCATCACTCCCGGGTACGGGAGAAGTTATCTCACGGCGCAATTCAGTATATGGCAATGACACTAAAACTGTGGCCACAGTGGGATTGAGTTGTTGCTCTATCCGGATTATAATACATGTCATTGGTCCAGAAACTGAATACATAATATTAAGAGTAACCGAAGGTTGACAATATTTCTATGCCTTCGTCTCCTTGAGATGATGAAATGATCAAATTGTACGGTAACCATATCATTGACAGGTAGCTACTTTGCTGAATCCGAATCTATCGGGTGGCCATGATGCCTTGCTAGGGCCAATCTTGGTCTCTGGTACAAGGAGATGACTAATTGGTGTTAATCGCGATACTATACACTGCCGGTATGATGAGGAGCCTATGGGTCACACACATAGAAGATAATTTAAGATCCAAGAAGAAGGAAGGGCGTTTTCGTCTTTTTAAGGCAAAAGGGTATTTTGGTAATTTTATAGTGCAATTAAATCAGCTGAAGGTCGTAGCCTTTATTTAATTAGAAAAATTAAATTAGTGAAATTAAATTTAAATATGTGTTCACATATATTTAATTAAATCATCATTATTGTTAAGTGTTAATATATAGATTAAATATATATTAATTGATTTTAATTGAGATAATGATGAAATAAAAATTAAATATCTAATTGGGAGTGTTTGGTAACATGGGGTGTTTGGGTTGGAGTCCAAGCCTATTCCATATTGGAATAGGGTAACTAATTTTTACTATAAAAGAAAATTGTTTCTTTGTAAAAATGAGACTTTTCATTATTTCATTCTCTTGAAAAACACACACACTATAGCCCCATTTCTCTCCCATGGCAGAAACCCATTTTGCCTAAAATCAATTCATTTTGATTTCATTCTTCTTTAATCTTAAAGCCAAAGAGGATCTAGCAAATCCCTCTTTGGTTCTTTGTGATTGTCTTCGTGTGGACTACATTGGTTCGATCCTACGCTTGGGTTGGTAGCAAAAACATTCAAAGACAAACGTGGTGAAGCCTCCAAACGTGCGTATGATTCTCTTAACTCATGATTAACCTTTTTGTGCAGATTTTACTTTAATATAAATTGTAAAATTATACCCTTGATCTTGGCTCATGTAAACGATCCTTGTATTATATTTTTTTGTTTCCGCTGCGTATATGGATCATTTACTAACACTACACCCCTAACATCATCTGAAGGCTTTAGGTACAATTCTTAGATGATTACAGTAGATACACTTGGCTATTTCCTCTTAGAACTAAAGCTAAGGTTAAGTCCATTTTCATTAAGTTTTATCATTTGGCTGAAAGACAGTTTAATACTAAGTTAAAATGCCTATACTCTGATCAAGGTGGAGAGTTATTGCACTTCATTCTTATCTTACAAACTTAGGAATTCAATTTAGGCATTCATGCTCTTACATTCACCAGCAAAATGGGGGTTGTGAGAGAAAACATCGACATATAGTAGAAACAGGACTTACATTGCTTACACATGCATTTACGCCTATTCAATTTTGGTGGTTGTCTTTTGAAACTGTTGTGTTCCTGATTAATATACTACCTACTCTAGTTTTGGACAACATATCTCCATATGAGAAACTTTTTAATAAACCCCCTGTATATGAAAGTCTAAAAGTTTTTGAGTGTTCCAGTTTTCCCTTTCTTAGGGTCTTTAATCATCACAAGTTTAGCTTTCACTCTACTAAGTGTGTCTTTGTAGGATATAGCCTTGTCCATAAAGGTTACAAGTGTCTAAGGCCTGATGGGAAAATTGTTATCACTCCTAGTGTAAAATTTAATGAACAAGAGTTTCCATTTAGTTCCAATTTTACCTTAACCTCTTAGCAAAAATCTAATACTCCTACAACTTTACCTGAAACATGTTCCACCTCTATTTCATTTCCATACACTGCTATTCATAACAGTTTAGAACTTTAGATACAAAGTGCACCCTGAAAGATCATTATGCAGTAACCAGCTCTCTAAATCACTCCAAAAATGGCACAACAGTTGACATTAATCCTACAGCTCCACATTGTTCTACCTCTCCACACTCTATTTTTCCTACCAACATTTTATCATCCTCCCAAACACAGCATTCATCATCTCTACCCCATTCTCAAACAAACCTCTCCAATGCTGAACCAAATAACACTCTTACTTCACCACATTTTACCAAATCTGTTCCCTTACCATAGACATCAATTTCGACTCTTCCTATTATACCATCATCACTTTCCTTTCCCACATGCTCACTTGAGGTTGATCTCACTTCATCCAAGATTCTTGCGATGTTGCACACTAACAAATCTGTTGCTACAAGCACTCATCCAATGCTAGCTAGATCCAAAACAGCAGCTCTTACAAACACCGCAGCCTCTAATCACTATGCAGCCTTTCCAAACATTGTAGCTACTGGCCCTAGTTATGAACACTCTGTAGCCTTGAGAAACACTGCAGCCACTGATCACTAAATAGCCTTACCAAACACTGCAGCTACTGGCCCTAGTTTTGATCACTCTGTAGCCTTGCCAAACACTCTGACCTTTGATATTCATCGATCAAGATGCACTGTTATCAACACAAATGAACAATCTCTCACTTCATATCATCATCAAGGTCTTAGTTCAGAAACTTGTGCTGTGATACCTGAACCTCACACTGTTCTTGAAGCTCTTAACAACCTTGAGTGGAAAAATGCAATGAAAAGTGAGTTTGATGCTTTGCTGGAAAATAAAACCTGGACCTTTGTTCTTTCTCCTTCAGATAAGAATATTGTAGGGAACAAATGGGTATTTGAGACCAAGTTTAATCCTGATGGTTCTTTACAAAAATACAAAGCTAGACTTGTTGCCAAGGGATTTTCAACAAACCCCTAGACTTGACTATTTTGAAACATTTAGTCTAGTAGTTAAAGCCTCCACAATTAGAATAATTCTCACCTTGGCTATCACTAAAGGGTGGGATATTCAACAAGTAGATGTCAATAATGCATTTCTAAATGGAACTTTAAATGAAGAAGTCTACATGCAACAACCTTTTGGTTTTGAGGATCCCACTGAGTCAGCCTATGTATGTCAGTTGCATAAAGCCCTATATGGGCTCAAACAAGCTCCACGAGCATGGTTGGACAAGCTAAAAACAACTCTTCTTAGCAAAGGATTTCAAAATTCAGTTTTCGATAGCAGTCTATTTGTTTTCAAACAGAATTCTCATCTCACCTATGTACTTGTGTACGTAGATGATATTCTTATAACAGGGTCAGATAACTCCTTCAGCACTCAGCTTATGCAAGATCTAAATGATGAGTTTTCACTTAAAACTCTTGGATCTTTGTCCTATTTTTTGGGCTTGGAAGCATTACGAACTGCTGTTGGAATTCATTTGAAACAGAGAAAATATGTCATTGATCTACTGTCTAAAACAAAAATGTTAGATTGTCATGCTTGTGCCACCGCGATGGCAGTGGGAACCAAGTTATATTCAACTGATAGTGAGTTATTTGCTTATCCAAGTTTATACAAGAGCACAGTGGATGCACTACAATATTTGACACTTACACGGCCTGACATTAGTTTTCTAGTTAATAAACTAAGTCAGTTTTTGCAAGCTCTTATAGACCTTCAATGGCAAGCTTGTAAGAGGATCCTAAGACACATCAAAGGCACCTTGGATTATGGACTGCATTTCAAGGCAGTAAGCACTTTAAGTATAGAATGTTATGCTGATGCGAATTAGGGTAGCAACATGGAAGACATGAGGTCTACTAGCGGGTATTGTGTATATATGGGACCCAACTAATTCAGTGGAGCTCTAGAAAATAAAAGGTTGTTGCTCTTTCATCAACCGAGGCGGAATATAGAGCTCTAGCTCAAATAGCCACAGAAATTGCATGGCTGCAAAATATATTTATAAAATTAGGATTATCCATTTCAGTCACACCTGTCATTTGGTGTGATAATATAAGTGCTGCAGCCTTGGTAGCCAACCCAGTGTTTCATGCTAGAACCAAGCATATAGAGATAGATGCACATTATGTTAGAGAGCAAGTGATTGCAAAGAAGCTAACCATCCAATATGTGCCTTCTAAACTTTAAATTACTGATTTACAGACAAAGGCCTTATCTGTTACTCAATACACTGAGTTAAGTAGCAAATTGAATGTTGTTGGTAAAGAGGAAATGAACAAACTGCTTCATTGACACTATATGCTTTTGGATTTACTGAAATGATCAAGTTCATTGCTGTGTGATTTACTGAAATGATCAAGTACACTGCTTTGGATGACACTGATAAACTGAAATGATCGAGTTCATTGCTCTGGATGACACTCTTTACTTTCTGGTTTACTGAAATGATCTTTCTAATATCTTATATACTGTAATGTTTATATACAATATGGTTGATTTCCTTATGGCTTCTTGTTCTATTAAGCCAAGAAACTCTCTGCTGAATAATTAGATTGAGTTACAATTGGCAGATAGAAACTCTCTGTTGAATAATTAGATTGAGTTACAGTTGGTAGATATAGCTAGTTGTGGATATGATGAGAAGTGAAAGTTGATTGTTCTGTGGATTATTGCTTTGTCATGATTGATAATCCAAGGATTATACTACTTTATTTAGGCTTTTTGGCCGGATTTTAGATACTTTTTAGTTCGTTTATGCCTGAATTGCTCATTAATTCTATATATTTTATGTTTAAGGCCAAAATGTGCATTTTTAGCAAATAATGAGCGAATTGGAGTTTCTGGACCTAGAAGTAAGCGAATCTCAGAATTAGGGAAAGTTCTGAAGCAGAGTTGAAGCATTATGAAGTTTGTTCCTATAGGAAAGCATCGAAGATCAAACTTCAAGCAAGGAAGCAAGCGGAGGGCAATTCTGAAAATTCAGAATTTTCTAGGAAGGTTCGCCGCAACGAAGTTTATTCTTCGCCGCGGCGAAAGAAGCTTGGCACGAGATTTACTTTAGTTCGTCGCCGCGGCGAAATTCTTTCTTCGCCGCAGCGAAGTCAGGGAAATTTTGTTTTCTCCAAAACGCACAGTTTTATTTTAGGAAAGGTTTTAGGTTTTTGACAGAACTATATAAGAAAAACCTTGCCATTTTGGTAGCTGTTCGTCTGGTTTTCATTTGGTTTAGAGTAGCTTTTACATTTGGAGAGAAGATTTGAGCTTTAATCTTGTGGATTCTTCAACTAAGGGAGATCTCTACTCTTTTCTCTGTATTTCAATATGTTGATTACTGGGTTTATTGTTTTTCTTGTTGTTTGTGTTAATTTAGTTATGAACTAACCCATTTTGGGTTAGGGTTTTAATGTAATTCAGATTTCCATGGATTAATCAATTGATTATTGTTGCTTTTATATTCTATTGCATAGATTGTGTGATTATTCCGATTTTTATTGATTTTACTTGTTGAACATGATGAGATTGAGAAATGAGTCATGTTGAGCTTCTTGGATAATCACCATTGTTATTTTGAATGCTAGAGATAGATTTGAGAAACAATGAAATCAATCTAGGATTTCATTAGCTTAATGAACTTAGATTTGTTAATCTTCAATTTGTTGGGTGCGAAAGATTAATAGGGAAAAGTAGGAATTCATAGCCTGAGAAGGTATGTTTTACAACTTAGGGAATTCGGTTTACAATCCGTGCATGTGAGTGTAAAAGTAGCATAACCCACAGAATTAATCCATAGAGTCCGAATGAAGTCAAACCCTAACCGTTTGTTTTAATTGATATTACTCTTGTGTTAAATCTTGCTTTCATAATTTAGTTGTTTTTACATTTAGTAATTTTTGCTTTCAGTTAAGTTTTATATTCTCCCATAAATCCAAACAATTTTCGGTTTCTCCAACTTGAAAACAAATAGGAAATTCAATGCTTAGCAACCAATCCTCGTGGGAACGATACTCACTCATCACTTTATTACTTTGTGCGACTAGTACACTTGTTATATTTGCATGTTGTAGTTACAACACATCAAGTTTTTGGCGCCGTTGCTAGGGATTGATTTTTGTGTTAAAATTGAGTCTTTCTTGTGTTAGCTAGATTGGAGTTTATTTTTTGTTTTAATTGTGTGTTAGTTGAATTTTTGTTGTTCTTTTCTGTGAGCTTGTGATCACACTTTTTCTCTCTTTCTATGTAGTTTATGTGAAGAGCAAGACATCAGCCAGTGGTTCCTGTTGATCCAGAGATTGAGAGAACCACTAGAAGACTTAACAGAGAGAGAAGAGAACGAGAGGCTATAGTTGAACCAGAGGCCATAGTTGTTGAGATGGCAGACAATAGAACATTGAGGGAATTCTCAGTTCCCTCAGTTGATGGCAGTGGGTCAAGTATTACTAGACCGGCAGTACAAGCTAACACTTTCGAAATAAAGCCAGCAATCATCCAAATGATCCAACAGTCAGTACAGTTCAAGGGAGATTTGAAGGAATATCCAAATCTGCACATTGCAAATTTCTTTGGAGATTTGTGATACTTTCAAGGAAAACAGAGTGTCAGATGACGCCATCAGATTGAGACTATTCCCGTTTTCATTGAGGGATACGGTAAAAGGATGGTTAATGGCACTACCATCAGGCACGATCACAACTTGGAACGAATTAGCACAGAAGTTCTTGACCAAATTCTTTCCTCCAGCAAAATCTGCGAAATTAAGAAATGATATCACATCTTTTCTACAGGAAGAGTCTGAATCATTATATGAGGCATGGGAAAGATACAAGGAATTATTGAAGAGGTGTCCACACCATGGGTTGCCAGTTTGGATGCAAGTCCAAACATTTTACAATGGATTGATGGTTAATGTGCAAACCATGGTGGATGCAGTATCAGGAGGAGCATTGCAAAATAAGACACCAGAAGAAGCTCATGAGTTGCTTGAAGTTTTAGCAAGTAACAACTATCAAAGACCTATTGAAAGGGTGTAGCAGAATAAATCTATGGGTCTTCATGAAGTTGATGCATACATGGCTATTTCAGCCCAACTTACAGCACTTCAAAAACAGTTAGGAAGTATGAAGGTAAATTTTATTCAAGCTCCTCAACTAATTTGTGAATTTTGTGCAGGTGGTCATATGAGCAGTGAGTGCCAAGTGGGGAACACGTTTGCTTTAGCGTCTTCATCGTCAGAACAGGTTAACTACTTGGCAGGAAATCAAAGGCAACCGCACAATCCGTACTCCAACACATATAATCCAAGTTGGAGGAATCATCCGAACCTTATCTTGGGGCAATAAGAATCAACAGAATCAACAGAACAATCAATGGAACCAAAGAGCAATGCCAAACAACCAAGCAAGGGTGAACAATCAACCAGGAGAGCAAAGAGTGACAAAACTGGAGGACATGTTTGGAAAGTTTATGCAAAAGACCACAAGTTTCATGAATGAGACTAGGACAAATTTCAGAAACCAAGGAGCGTCCATTCGAAACTTGGAAGTACAGGTGGGTCAATTGGCTGATAAGCTAAATGAGAGACCATAGGGTTTCCTACCAAGCAACACGGTAACTAACCCATGTGAGCAAGTGAATGCACTAACTTTGAGAAGTGGGACAGTTTTAGAAAAGGTGGAACAATCAGGGAAAGAAGGAAGCCCACCAAAAGAAAAGGAAGATTCCGATGAAGAAGTAGACGAAGAAATAATTGTTGAAGAGAAACCAACCAGTTCTAGGGGAGATGAACCAAAGTAGGAAGAGAGGCAAAGGCAAAGGAAAGAGAAATTGCCATTCCCCGAGATACCACTAGAGTTGGCACATCACACACCTCCGGTGCCTTTCCCTTAGAGGCTCAGAAAAGAAAAACAGGATAAGCAGATCATTAAATATCTTGAGGTATTTAAGAAACTACATGTTAATATTCCTTTCGCAGATGCCTTGCAGCAAATGCCGAGTTATGTGAAATTTCTCAAGGACATTCTGTCGAATAAAAGGAAGTTGGACGAAGAGGAAACAATGATGCTCATGGAGGAATGCAGTGCCATTCTACAGAAGAAGTTGCCACCAAAACTTAAAGATCCAAGGAGTTTCACTATCCCTTGTGTTATATGGAATATTACATTTGATAGGGTTTTGTGTGATCTGGGTGCAATAAGGCTGTGCAAAACCGGATACCCGCTCTGATTTTGGCCAAAAACTAGGTACCCGAAAATTCGGGTACCTCCAAAAATATACCCGCTAACCGAACCGGTTTTAGACTACCCAGTTTTGCGAGTACCCGAAAATTCGGGTCACAAACCTGGTATCCGATTTTGGTACCCAGCTCAGAAATTGTTTGGTTACAAAATTTTTAAAAAGATTTCAAATATTAATTAACCAAAAAGAAAAAGGTTTTAACATGTAAGAATAGATTGAAATTTTAACAATTTAATTAAGCTCCAAAAGAGCTAATGAGAGAAGCTCAAAAAGCTGTAAAATAATTTATTTAAAATCCTACAAGCCTTCTTGAAATACAACCAAATAATTCAATGGTGTTTATGACTTTAAATAAACTTTTCTTACTAATAAATAAACTCTTAGATAAGTTGTTTCATTGTCAACAACTCAACTGGATAATTTCAGCTTCAAATATGTAATTAATTTATGAGAAAATACATATTTACATTGGGGTTTATCAGTTTATGAATTATGATTGATATCAAAATCTGTGACTTGCCCCACAACTTAGCAAAATATTATGTACATGTACCTAGCAAAGACAATTTGGACATACATATCTAAAATCTAAATGATTTTATTTCCTCTTTTTGGTAAGCAAGTCAAAACGTCATACACAACTACAAACTGCATTTCTCAGTTTAACAACTCTGCATTTTCAATTGCAACTTCAGCTAATCAACTCTGCATTAGCACCAACTCAACAACTAAACATAACAATCAAACAAGAGTAGGCTTCACAACTTAACAGACTGCCATTAATATACAAACTGCAAACTGCATTTCTCAGTTTAACAACTCTGCATTTTCAATTGCAACTTCAGCTAATCAACTCTGCATCAGCACCAACTCAACAACTAAACATAGCAATCAAACAAGAGCAGGCTTCACAACTTAACAGACTGCCATTAATATACAGACTCAAGAAATTAGCACAAAACTTATAATGACTGAAGCAAATAATAAATTTATATGGACCACAACCACATCTAATCATATATATTCCAAAGGATATAGAAATGTAAAACTTAAATCTTATTCATGTAGTATCATTAGTTGCCCAGAACATCAACTTTTAATTTAATGCCTTCAATACTTAAGATTTAATATACACCAAATCAAATGTAATACTATAGCAAACATACTTAAGATTTAATATAATTAAGAAATGAAAAGTGTCTTTTACATTTAATCCACCAAACATAATACTGCAGCAACAAACACTTGTACAAAATGGCAAAATGCCCCAGAATTACACCAGCAAACAGCAAACTTATACAGCAGTACCGTAGAGCTGGCCAAGAGAAATTGCAAGTTGAAGTATGTAGCTGTATGACTTTCCTTTAGCTATAGCAATCCTGCAGAAAATCAGTTACCATTAGGACCATCATTCGTATGGAGTTACATAATTGCTTGCAGTTTGGAAACCTATACTGGGTATTTTATTCGATTGAAATCATAATTTACATACAAACATAATCTAATGATTTCAGCAAATCGATGCCTTAATTACATGTATTAAGTAAAGTGCTGTATATATAAATATGATCCACTAATATCTTCAAGTAAATTTTATTATTATTAATGGAGAAAATGTGTATACAAATCATTTAATATGTTAATTTCATTGGTTACACCTCTGAAATGAAGCACCAAATGATTCAACAGGTGCTAATGTAGCTAGATGATTATTGAATGAATGAAATTAAAAGCGAAAAAATATTAAAGAAATGAAAAATAAAGAGAAAAAAATGCAGAATTTTACCTGGTTAGAAACTTGTAGGTCGACAGCAGCTTCAAGTAAGAGACTCTGCTGGTGGCAGCGACCGTCAGTGGAAAGCAAAGCTGCGTTCTTCTGCGTATTAGGAAATTTGGGTTTTATGTTTTTTTTAAACTGTGTCCTGCAGGACTTGAGTACTGGAGTGGAAGAAAGTGAAGAGATGAACTGACGAAGAGTGGAAGAGAGTGAAGAGACGAACTGACGAAGAGTGGAAGATTGAGAATTTGAGACAGTGAGACTGGAAGTTTTACGCAGTGGAGACTGGAGAGTGACGGCTTTTAGGGCATTTGAAATTTTCAGAATTCAGATTTGGGGATTTTTTTTGTGTTTTAGACTTTAGTCTGTCTGACGTCTTTTTTTTTTATTTTTTTAAATAAAAACTGGGTACCGGGTACCCGATTTTCTAAAATTAAATAACCGATACCTGAACCGAAAATTCTGGTATCTTATAAAAACTACGGGCCCCCGACCCAAATTTTCTGGGGCAGAAAATTCAGGTTCGGTTCGGTTCGGTTACCGTGTTCGGTTCGGTTATCGGTTTTTTTTGCACAACCCTAGGGTGCAAGCATAAACCTTATGCCTTTTTCTATTTTCAAGAAATTAGGAATTGGTGAAGTGAAGCCGACAACCATATGCTTACAGCCTTGAGATAGATCCAGGAAGCATCCGAAGGGCATTGTTGAAGATGCACTGGTTAAGGTGGACAAATTTATTTTCCAGCAGATTTCTTTGTGTTGGATATGGAAGAAGATAAGGAGATTCCTCTCATCCTGGGACACCATTTTTGGCTACCGAAAAAGCTTTAATTGATGTTCAAGAGGGGAAGTTGATCATGAGGATGTAAGATGAGGAAGTGACATTCAATGTCCTTCATTCTCTAAAAGTCTCATCGAAGCAAGAGTCATGTTTCAAAATTGACTCGGTGGGTCAATCAACAATTGAAACTTCCCAACTGAACGATCCTAATTCGTAAATTAAAGGATGCACACTCAAGTCAAGACAATTCAAGGAGGAGGACCACAACCCAGAAATTGTTACACCATTCCGAGATGGACCACAACCGAGCATGTGTCTTCACAAGGGATGGATACCTCAACTCAAAAAGGGTGAGGGAAAGTCAAGAAAGCAGAAAGCTGTCGATGAGAATGTTCGAGCCATGAAAGGAATGACCAAGGAATGGAAATGGATGGCTAAGCTCTCAACAAAGGCCCCATGTGACAAAAATCATCAACAATTGAAGCTTTATTGCAAGGACAATGCTCGGGAGTTGATGTATTTGGATAGTCCGGAGTGACATAAGGACTTGAGAAAGTCGAGCTTCCGACTATAAACAAGCGCTTCTTGGGAGGCAACCCAAGTGTTTTCATTTGTTTGTTATTTGTTTGTTGTTTTCAATTGACTTATGATTTAGAATGATTTTGATTTCGTGTGTTTTTGGGTGTTTCAGGTGAAATATCGAACTAAGGCGAAAAAGGAAAATTTTCCAGTTTTCACAGCGGCGAATCATTTTCTTAGCCACGGCGAAGTACATTTTGCACAAAACGAATTCGAAAAGTCCCAGACTTCGCTGCGGCGAAATTTGTTCTTCGCCGAGGCACCGTTCTCTCTGGAATTTTTCGCCGCGGCAAAAAATGTGTCGTCGCCACAGCAGAAAGGGTTTAGCAAAATTTAACTAAGGGAATTTCGCCGCGGCAAAACACTTTCTTCGTCGCGGCACTGTAGGCTCTAGAAATTTTCGCCACGACAAAGAATGTTTCTTCGCCGTGGCATCAACTGGGTTTAATTTTTCATTGAATGAAGAACTTCACCGCGGCGAAAACTACTTTTTATAAATAGTCACTCGCGACTCTTCATTTTCGCTAAAAATTTCAAAACACATCCGAGAGCAAAACTTTTCCACCTTCAATCCAGAGCTTCTCTAGTGAATTCCCATCACTTTTTCTCACTCTTTAACCCTCCCAAACACCAAAACAACTCATTTTAGCAAGGATTTTTGCGAAAAATTGAAGAAAATTTTGGAAACCCTTGGTTTTCAAAATTTGAGGATCTTGCAATCTAGGCCACAATTGGTGAAATTGGTGGAGCTTTCAGCGTGAGAAGCGTAAGATTTCAAGCTCTCCAACATCTAAATCGCTAAATTTTGATTGTTGTGCTTTAAGTTTGAATTATTGTTTGGATGAGTTGAGTTGTGGAATTTTTGTGAAGTTTGTGCTTTGATTTTGATTAAAGAAGTGTGGATCTTGATTTGTGTGGTGTTGAGGAGTTTGGGTTTTCAATTTTGGAGTGCTTTGTTGAGTTTGGACGAAGAGTGATTTTTGGGGGGCTAGGTGCAAAATTTTGAAACTTAGGTGTATTGTTAGGAGAGATTTGAATTGTTAGGTTGAATCCTTTGTTTGGGGGTGCATTTGGGTATTAACAGTCAAACCAAAAATGCCGCTCAAAGTACCTTCCAAGGGTAAAGGAAAAGGGAAGAAGGTGGACAATAGATTTGTTAATGACAAGGCTCGGCAACGATATGAAGGAGCACTCCAAAGGAAGGATAAGGGATTTATTGCTGAGTGTGGATTGACCACGAGCCATGCTGTTGAGTGGAGTCGAGGGAGACGTTGGGAGTTATTTATGAGTGAACCCGCACATACGGCCGTAGAGCCGATAATGAGAGAGTTTTATGCCAACCTCCTTGAGTGTGATCCTGGTCATGTGTTTGTAAGGGGTACTGATGTGCCATTTGATGCGAAGGTCATCAATGACTTTTATAACTTGCCTCAAATTGACCGGGATGAGTATTAGGAATTTAGGAAGACACAGTTTGAGGATGACATGATACTTAAGGTCATAGTAAAACCGGATACCCCTTAGGAGGTTTCGAAGAAGGGAAAAAAGAGCATTAAGGGAACTAATTTGATACCGATGGCTAGGTTGTTTTAGTACTTTGTGTGTGCGAGAATGATGTTGGAGACGCACTATGGTACAGTGACTTATGAGAAAGCATTGTTGCTTTATTCCATTGCCACAGGAAAGAGAATTAATGTGGGAAATATTATCATGACGAGTATAAAGAATGCAGCCCAACTAGGGCGAGGCAGTTTCCCCTTCCCACATGCACCACTCCTCGACACTAACTACTATAACAAGCATCTTGACCGTCCACCCAGTGAAGGACCTAGATCCGGGACAAAACGACAGAAAACCATACAAGGCACTGCCACATCATCCAACTCCACAGCCACAATAAAGGAGCTGATGCAGTAGATGTTGGGTAAGATGAAACGGATGGAACGACTTCAAGGTTGGCTGCCAGAGCAAACCCGGATGATATATAATTTGCAGCAGAGCTGCTGCACCAAGTTCGACATTGATACTTCGAACTTCCAATGGGAACATTGGGATTCAGAGGAATGGATAGGCTCCGACACAGAAGATGACGACACCGAAGGAGAGGGAAAGGTCGAAGAATAAAACCTAAGCACCTGTTTTCTAGTTTATTTTTTCTTTGTTTTAGTTGTTATTGTCTTTTATCATTGAACTAATTTTTCTTTTTGTTTGGATTATTTAATTTTTGTTTAAATTCCTAGTAGGTTGTAAGGGCGAGATTAGGATTGTAATATTTTCATATTAATCAGTGAAATTTTCTAACACAGTGGACACCACAGAATTTCAATTGTTTTACAGATTATGGTGATGAGAAAGCCAAGGAACGGGTGTGAATGTTGTTGAGCAAAAATCCGACTTCAAGGATTAATCAAGGAACTATCTCGTACCTTTGTAAATTATGTTTTTCTATTCCTAAATTGTGCATATTGTGACAGTGGGGACAATGTCATCTTTAGTTTGGGGGTAGGAAAAATTTGAACAATTTTTTATTTGTGTTTAGTTGTTTTCATGTTTTGTTGTGTATGCCAATGATGAATTACATAAGTCTATGATGAGAACAAATTATTGGGATTTTATTGTTGAAAAATTTTAAGCATTGCTTCAAGTTTATGTTGGTTGATTGAATTCTGCTTGAGGTTTGTTTAGTGGTTCAACCACCATTTTCATTATTTCGGCATGCTTAGATTCATTTTATGTGGTTAGTGAAGTCTTGATAATGTTGGTGGACTCTAGAACCTAGTTGAGAAGTACTTGAGGCGAAATTCTAAGAATAGACATTATTGAGGAAGTGATTTAGGCAATTTTTTTGAAACGTTTGAGCCTTTCCAGCCGACCATGAATTTTATCCCTAGTTACCCATTTGAGCCTTATGAAATCATCGTTGTTCTATTTTTCTTGTGCAACCAATAATGCCCAAACCTTTCACCCTAAACACGTCCGCAACCTTTAAAAGAATTCTAAACCTAATGCAAACACAAAGAGATTGGAGAGTTGTGTGAATGAACTAAAAGAATAGTTTGGGGGTTGTGAGAAGGACAAGAAGAATAAGAGGGGTAATTAACCTCAAATTGATTATTATTGTTGTTTAAAAAAAAATAATAATAATAATAATTTGAAATTCAAAAGCAAAAATAAGAAATGCACATGTTTGAGGGTTATAAAATGGTTGACTTCTTGAGTGGTGGTTGAGAAGAAAGTGGAAGTTGATGTAAGTCTAAGTGTTTGCTTAAAGGAAACCGAGTTCTCTTGCTTAGTTTATCCTTTCCTTTTCTTTGAAGCCCACGAACTGAATCTAACGTTACAAGCCTATAAAGACCTTTTGATCTTTAGTGATGTTTAATCCTCATTAGTGGAAAGTAGTTCGATACTTAGGCTTATGGAGTTTGCCGCCATTTGATAAACTTTGCATTTCTGCATAAAATAATCCATGAAGTCGAATGTGGACTGAAGTGGGGATCACCTACTCGGGGAACTAATAGAGAAAGATAGTTGATGCAACTTATAACTTCTTGGAGTGTTGAAAATTTTCTAGTAATAATTTTTCAACAATTATTGAGATTTGTAAAAATTCTAAGCAATTCTTGTGTTGAGTTTGAGTCCAATTTTTGTCTTATCATTTTCAGTTTTGTTGTTTTGTGTTTTTGGTTGTTTGTTGTTTTTCTTTCTTTGTGTTTTGTACCTAATGCTAGAGGACGAGCATGTCTTTAGTTTTGGGGTATTTGATAATCCGAGGATTATACTATTTTATTTAGGCTTTTTGGCCGGATTTTTGATACTTCTTAGTTCGTTTATTCCTGAATTGCTACTTAATTCTATATATTTTATGTTTCAGCCTGAAACGTGCATTTTTAGCAAATATTGAGCGAATTGGAGTTTTTGGACCCGGAAGTAAGCGAATCTTAGAATTAGGGAAAGTTCTGAAGCAAAGTTGAAGCACTATGAAGTCTGTTCCCATGGGAAAGCATCGAAGATCGAAGATTCAAGCAAGGAAGCAAATGGAGGGCAATTCTATAAATTCAGAATTTTCTAGGAAGGTTCGCCGTGGCGAAGTTTATTCTTCGTTGCGGCGAAAGAAGCTAGGCACAAGATTTACTTTATTTCGTTGCTGCGGCGAAATTCTTTCTTCGTCGCAGTGAAGTTAGGGAAATTTTGTTTTCTCCAAAACGCACAGTTTTATTTTAGGAAAGGTTTTAGGTTTTTGACGAAACTATACAAGAAAAACCTTGCCATTTTGGTAGAGGTTCGTCTGGTTTTCGTTTGGTTTATAGTAGCTTTTACATTTGGAGAGAAGATTTGAGCTTTAATCTTGTGGATTCTTCAACTAAGGGAGATCTCTACTATTTTCTCTATATTTCAATATGTTGATTACTGGGTTTATTGTTTTTCTTGCTGTTTGTGTTAATTTAGTTATGAACTAACCCAACCCATTTTGGGTTAGGGTTTTGATGTAATTCGGATTTCCATGGATTAATCAATTGATTATTGTTGCTTTTATATTCTATTGCATAGATTGTGTGATTATTCCGATTTTTATTGATTTTACTTGTTGAACATGATGAGATTGAGAAATGAGTCATGTTGAGCTTCTTAGATAATCACCATTGTTATTTTGAATGCGAGAGATAGATTTGAGAAACAATGAAATCAATCTAGGATTCCATTAGCTTAATGAACTTGGATTTGTTAATCTTCAATTTGTTGGGTGCGCAAGATTAATAGGGAAAAGTAGGAATTCATAGCCTGAGAAGGTATGTCTTACAACTTAGGGAATTCGGTTTACAATCCGTGCATGTGAGTGTAAAAGTAGCATAACCCACAGAATTAATCCATAGAGTCCGAATGAAGTCAAACCCTAACCGTTTGTTTTAATTGATATTACTCTTGTGTTAAATCTTGCTTTCATAATTTAGTTGTTTTTACATTTAGTAATTTTTGCTTTCATTTAAGTTTTATATTCTCCCATAAATCCAAACAATTTTCGGTTTCTCCAACTTGAAAACAAATAGGAAATTCAGTGCTTAGCAATCAATCCTCGAGGGAGCGATACTCACTCATCACTTTATTACTTTGTGCGACTAGTGCACTTGCTATATTTGCATGTTGTAGTTACAATGCATCAATAATTGGTAGTTGCAGTTGGCAGTCATAGTTGCAGTTTTTCTTATAGTTGCAGTTTTTCAGACTATTGTTTTGTAGCCTATTGCTTTGTGATGATTGATAGTTGTAGTTGGCAGTCACAGTTGCAGTTTTTCTCATAGTTGCAATTTTTCAGACATATGGTTATTTCTTTTGTTTTGTGATTTGTTGGTTTGTGAATCCAAACGATGCTTACAAGCTGGTGTAAATCAGCAGGAGTTGCAGTTTTTTTAATCAGCAAGAGTTGCAGTTTCTTTATTTAAGTTCAGAGTCAATTTGAAGATAAAAGAAAACAATTCAATAGAGAATCTGAAGCTATTTAGATGAAAAATGAAATCCAGAAGGTGGCTCAATATCAGAAAATTATCCCATATCAGTTTAAGGGGGAATGTTAGGATGTAAAGTCAAAGGGTATTGTTTGTCACTTATCAAACCTGTGAGGACTTGTTTGTAATTGTGTTGAAAACGGTGTAGTTTTGCTTACAACTGTATTTTGTCAACTGTTTTCACTTTACTCTTTACATAAAAAAGAGTAAAGTGAGCTAACTTAGCAAATAATGAAATCAGTAGCTCCTACTTGACATTTACCTCTGTTTTTCGTTCTAGAAATCTTCCAATCCTTACTCTTTTACAAGCAAAACACACATAGAAAAACAGCCAATAGTTATTTGTAGAGTGAGTAACCAAAGTTTATTTTTTCAAGTGTGTTTGAAGAGTTGTGATATGTTTCACATAAACCATTACCCCATCATCTTTATAATATTCTTTGATCTACGAATCTATTTTCACAAAAATTTTAATAAAATCTTTACCAAGTTGAAATATTGGAGAGAATTAAATGTGAAGCTATCATAAGAGTGGTTTTCACATTATCAAATTAAAATTCCCTAACAATGAAATTGTTAATTACATCTAATTTTTAGCACATAAATTTACGTATACTTTATTCCCTAACAATGGTGATGGCACTAATACTAACCATAATCATTTATACATAACATAATTCTACTAAAAATAATGATATTCCACTATAAATAAGGAATACCATCATTTACATATAATAATTTCTTTTTGCAAGCTAGACATTCCAATTATATTGACTAGTTGATTTAGAGGACTATCAACTTTTTCATCGGTGTTGTTAACATAACCTAATATTCCAAGTCAAGCTATTTGGTTAAAACTTATCGCAGAAGTTGTCATTTACGATACAAATTTTAAATTTCTTTTTTCTATCGACAATTATTGTCCTTCTCAATCTTGACCTAGAAGAAAACTACTAATTAACTTCTAAGTTGGGTTCATATCATTTTAATTGTCTGAAATCTGAACACATATTTATTGCAAAATGGCAAAAAAAAAAAAAAAAAAAAAAAAAAGGAGAGGCTTCAAGTTTTAATGATATAGAAGTATAAAAAATTTAAGGTTTTTCTATATATTAATTCTAAAATATAATCTTATATTCTATTTACTTAGAAGAATGTGTTAATATTATATATAAGTTTTTTTATTATCAACTTCACAGAAAGAAAAAAAGAAAAAAAAAAAAAAAAAGCAATTTTATATCTTTGTGTTTTACTTTTTTTCTTCTCTAAACAACCGGTATTTGTTTCATCTCATACTTGAATGTTCATCATTGTACAGTTGATCGAGACTTATTTTTTAATTCTAGTCTCCTTTATAGGAGATGGTTGTTTGCTTTCGTAAATCCATCGTAAAAAGACATTTCCTTGAAGTGGCCACTGATATATTTCGCTTTGGTAAGTCCATCGTAAAAGGATATTCTAAAGTTTGAACAAGAAACAATAAATAATCACTTGTGAACTTATGTTAGCTAGTGCTTTCCAACTATACTGATTTACCGTACTTCGTTAAAATTTATGATAACAGGTCATTTACGTTATGAATTAATTTCTATCAACAATTGTTGTCCTTCTCTTGACTTGAAGACAACTATTCACAACTTCAAAATTATTCATAGTGGTCTAATTATTAATTATACCAAAATTGACTCATCTTTGAGACATAAGCTTTAGCTACCGATGTTTGGAAATGGATTGTTGCTATTTCTAGTCCAAGTACCATAATGACAACTTCCACAAAGACCATTAGGCAAAGGTAAAAGTGGAATCTTAATTTATATTTAATTATATATTTTAAAACCATATTTATTTTCATTAATTTTATGCAAAATAATAATAATAATAAATATAAAAATATTGTTATGTACACCCACTCATTTATTAAGTTCCAATTATTATAAATTTCATTACAATTTTATTCTTTACATGGGGCAACTAATAAATGTGTAGGGTTCAAAAATCATTTTTAATTATACTATCTCAAATTAACTCAGCCAAAAGCTAACACCAAACAAATGTACGGTCTCAAATTAACTCAATCAGCTTGAGAATTTTTGCAAGCTAGACATTCCAATTATATTGACTAGTTGATTTAGAGGACTATCAACTTTTTCATACAGTGTTGTTAACATAATCTAATATTCCAAGTCAAGCTATCTGGTTAAAATTTATGGCAAAACTTGTCATTTACGATACAAATTTTAAATTTCTTTTTTCTATCGACAATTATTGTCCTTCTCGATCTTGACCTGGAAGAAAACTACTAATTAACTTCTGAGATGGGTTCATGTCATTTTAATTGTCTAAACTCTGAACACATATTTATTGCAAAATGAAAAAATAAAAATAAAAATAAAAAAAAGGAGAGGCTTAAAGTTTTAACGATATAGAAGTATAAAAAATTTAAGGTTTTTCTATATATTAATTATAAAATATAATCTTATATTCTGTTTACGTAGAAGAATGTGTTAATATTATATATCTGTTTTTTTATTATCAACTTTACAAAAAAAAAAAAAATAGAGCAATTTTATATCTTTGTGTTTTACTTTTTTTCTTCTCTAAACAACTGGTATTTGTTTCATCTCATACTTGAATGTTCATCATTGTACAGTTGATCGAGACTTATTTTTTAATTCTAGTCTCCTTTATAGGAGATGGTTGTTTGCTTTCGTAAATCCATCGTAAAAAGACATTTCCTTGAAGTGGCCACTGATATATTTCGCTTTGGTAAGTCCATCGTAAAAGGATATTCTAAAGTTTGAACAAGAAACAATAAATAATCACTTGTGAACTTATGTTAGCTGGTGCTTTCCAACTGTACTGACTTACAGTACTTGGTTAAAACTTATGATAACGGGTCATTACGTTGTAAATTAATTTCTATCAACAACTGTTATCCTTCTCTTGACTTGAAGACAACAATTCACAACTTCATCATTCTTCACAGTAGTCTAATTATTAATTATGCCAAAGTTGACTCATCTTTGAGACATGAAGCTTCACCGAATGAGCCACTGATGTTTGGACGTAGACTTCTGTTGTTTCCAATCCAAGTACCATCATGACAACTTCCACAAAGAGGTAGGGAAATGATTTCTAACCCCTATTAATTTTATTAGTAACCCCGTCTTCTATTTCAACAAAGGTACAAGTGGAATCTTAATTTATATTTAATTATATATTTTAAAACCATATTTATTTTCATCAATTGAAAGTTATTCTTAAAAAAAAAAAAAAAAAAAAAGGGACCTCACCAAATCTAAAAGAATCCATCAATTCAATAACTAAATAAAGATGATATAATAGAGGGAAGATATATTTTAATTATATTATTCTATTTCAAATAAATAGTATTAAAAATATTTATTATCTTTAGAAGAAAATAACTTCTTTATAACTCATTGAAAGATAACAAATAAGCATGACAAATTTTTTTTCTAATTATTCGTAAGGAGAGAATAATAAAAACATTTTGGCCACCAATAATTCATAAACATAAAATAAATAAAAAAGGGATTTGATAAAATAAGTTTTGAGTTATAAGGTTGGATAAAAGATGTTACCTAATAGACTTGTATTTTTGGTGCTTGGAAAGCACCAACCCAGGACATTACTCAATGTATTTAGCCAAAGAAATCTTGTAATTAACAAAACATAACCTACTATACGTTATCAAAATTCATTTACTTGGCAACAATATCTTATGATTAAGAAAGAATAATCTTCTTTGGTCTATCTAAATCTATGTACTTGGTCAAATCTTATGATTAACAAAGCATAATTTTCTATGGCCTATCAAAAACCATTGACATTGACTTCTTTGTATGGATTAATGTTGTCTTAGGAGATTTCACAACGGAAACAACGAGAATAATTTGTAAGAATTTAAAATCATAAGAAAAAGACAAGATATTTAATATTGTTCAACATAACCCACTTACATCCACAAATGAGAATAGTTTGTAAGAATTTAAAATCATAAGAAAAAGACAAGATATTTAATATTGTTCGACATAACCCACTTACATCCACAAATGAAAGAGAAATCAACTATAGTAATGTTGACATGGATATGCAAGAGTTTACAACACCATATATCCAATCCAGTATCTAATCTAAAACATAATTAATAGAGCTGAAGCAATCTTGATTTCTATACTCAATCCATGATATTTAATTAATCAGCCCTTTGCATTACATATTCTATATAATTCATCATTTCTCTGATAACCTTGAATTGATTCTCAAACCTATATTTATAAATAATACATGAGATATTTTACTCCTAATATGATTTACATTCTTATAATAATTATATTCCTCTTTAAATTAATTTTTGGAAAAGATGTAATTCTAAAAATAATATAGAAAAGAGTCATAATATCCCAAAATGTTGCACGCAACGAAGCTTCTCAATTTTCTTCACCTAATAAATCCATATAGGAAATTGTTAGGGCCAAAAATCGGCTTCGGCCCAAATAGGAAAGCAGGCCCATTTGCGAAGAGAAGACCAGGCCTGAATCCCAAAGAGGCCCAAGCCAGATTAGTCCCATTCGACACGAGATGCGGCCAGCCCAAACCGTCTGGGCACGGCCCCCCAGTTCCAGTCCACTTCCTAGGCCTATAGGCGAGTTCGAGCCCAACGGTCCACTAATCATATTCCTGTTCTCGATCAATCTCCTACTCAAAGTCCCTTTCCTATCCGTATTAATCGGGTAAGACGTCTTACCACGGCCCCTAATTCTTCTAGGGTTTGCATCAGAGTCATACTAGGACTCCTACTTCAACCAGGATTGGGAGACCAGACACTCACTATATAAACAGAGGACAGCCCTCTCACAAAGGACATTCAACCTTCACACTGAAAGCTCTGACTTGAGAGCTTCACATCACCGCCGTAGTCATAGTCCCCGACTAGACTTCCGGTAACCTTTTATTCCCTAGCCCTCACTATATTAGCCTTTCAACCTTGCTGACTTGAGCGTCGGAGTGCCTACGGCAAACACCACACCAAGTTTCCCTTTGCTCGCCTTACGGGTGTTTCCTACGTGCGTGTACAAAGCAGATCGCTAGCTGGCCCCAACCTCGCGGGATCGACCCCCTCCCCCTTTCCGTACAGGTAGATTTTTACATCTACAGTTTGGCGCCCACCGTGGGATCTCTAGCGATCATTCGGCTCGAAGAACCTTGCTACGTGGAGGAACATTCCATGGCTGACAATCCCGACAACGCTAATCCTGGCCTCGAGGCCAGACTGGAGGTCTTGACCTCTCTCATGCAACAAAATTCAGACAAGGTGGCCGCGTTGGAAGCCGAGAACAATGCAATCCGGACCGAAAACGCGTCCATTAGGGCTGAAAACCAGTCTCTAAAAGAGAAGGTGGGTCAATTCTATGATCTCGAGTTCTTGCCCAACCAAGTACCTCACAATCGGTTCCGCGCCCCTATCCCATCCATGCAACCACTCTCCACACCAGAGCATCACCAATCTTCTGAAAGAGCCGTCCCATTAAGTGCGCTGGCATTGGACGACTCTGTTTTGACTAATGGAGACAAAGATACGCCAACAGAACACCATCCAGCCGACTCATCCCAACCTCGTAACCAAGATAATCCAATAACGGAAAGCCCACGCCCACAAGACCAACCCACTCTCCCTATCCCGCTCCACCTCCAATCCACGACCCAAACACAAACCCCACTCGGCTCGGCTCACCCTCACGGGTTGAATGGCCAAACTAAACCAACTCCAGCACTCCAGCTCATCCACCCTGACCGACCGAGCGAGCGATCATCCACGACTCCATTGACCATTCATATGGGGCGGAACAACGTAATCTGGACAATGGGAGTCATCCAACCGGAAGGGGTGAACGAAGATCCATGCTATCAAGGATTGCACGACAGAACGATCTATCAGACTACCCCACGAGGGATGACCCAACGGGATGTGCTGAGAACGAATGCAGCAGCAAATCCAGCAAGACAGAATGACCCGGTAGTATCCCCCTCCCCTTATGGAACAAGTATTGGCCAAAAGACTGGCCGACGTTGAGGCAGTGATGAGACGCATTCCAAGTATGCCGGTCCCAACCAAGAAGAGCAGACCTCACAATTATGCTGACGCACCCTTTGTGGATGAGATCGCCCTGGCCGACATGCCCTAAATTCACCATCCCCAACATGAAACCGTACGATGGTACCACCGACCCGGATGACCACATAGCCTCGTACAAGCAACAAATGTTTACAGTCTCAATACCCCGACCACTTAGGGAAGCCTGCATGTGCAAGAGTTTCGGTTCTAGTCTATCTGGACCGACACTCCAATGGTATACGAACCTCCTGAATGGATACATCGACTCATTCGCCCAGCTTACTAACACCTTCATGGAGCAATTCGCCAGTAGCAAAAAACTAGAGAAACTATCGAACGACCTAAACCGAATATACCAGAGAAGGGGAGAGCCATTGAGAGAATATGTCAGCAGATTCAATAGGGAAAAGATCTTTATCCCCTCCCCGTAACCCCGAGATCAAGCTATGGACGCCTTTCAGAAGGCCTCCTCCCTGCACGGAGAATCAGTACAAAGAACTTACAAAGCTGGGTTGCACCACAATGGAAGATGCTCTGGCCTAGGCGGTCATCCAGATAAGATGGGAGGAAGATGAGATGAACTGAGCTACCCATTCTAGATACAAATCAAGGCAGAGCGACAAGAAGCCAAAGTCTAGACCAGTAGAGCACCGCTACCAACCTCCAGCACGCAATATGAGTAGAGTCAGGAAGCCTTATGATCGCCAACACGCGAGAAATGATAACAGGCAGTTCGGATCGATCCAACACAAGATACCAGAGTACAACCTCAATGTCGAGCCAACCCGGGTCGTAGCGATAATGAAAGGATTGGGATCCATCGTCAAGTGGCCTGGCAAGCTCAATCCCGAGGCAAGGAGAGACACAACCAAGTAGTGCGAGTTCCACAGTGACCATAGGTACAACACCGGAGACTGTATTGCCTTGCGGCTCGAGGTTGCCGCACTTCTGAAAAGGGGACATCTCCGTGATCTGCTCACTGACAAGGGGAAGAACACAATTAGCCAGAAAAGCTCCAAAGAACCGTCACCCCCTCCACGGGAACCCACACCGAAAGGCTTCTGTTTGCTCATTTCTGGAGGATCAGAGATCAGTGGAGTAAGTTACTCATCAGCCAAGCGATATGCTAGAGCCAGCCACCACCATGAAGTACAGTCCATCCATCCGATCTTGCGATCACACTCTCATCAGGTAATTCAGTTTGAAGATGACGAACCGGTCACCCTAGCCGCTCCTCATCACAACGCTTTAGTCATCTCCCTACAGATTGCCAACATCCTAGTGAAAAGGGTGTTCGTAGATGGAGGTTCATCAGCAAACATCCTATTCCTCAAGTACCAAGGCGATGGGACTAGAAGAAGCAAACATCAACAAAGCGACGACATCGCCGGTCGGGTTCAAATGAGCGTAAATACTGGTCTGGGAGAGATCATCCTTCCCATCTACACCGGCGGAATAAACAAACAGACCGTCTTCCTGGTGATCGACTGCCCATCTCCCTACAACGTCATTTTGGGCCATCCTTGGATCCATGACATACGGGCAGTCCCATCAACCTTCCACTGACGATCAAATGTTTCCAAACCTGGGTAAGGAGTACTGGGAGATCGGGCGCACCTAAAGCTTCCAAGGATCAAGTACAAGAACGCCTTCAAAGGCAAGGGAAATTCTTCATAGCAATTACAGTCTCATCCAACCCCTCGAACCGAGCCTGACCAACCGACTATTGAGGAGTTGGATGAAGTGCAGATACATCCGAACGACTCGGAGAGAAAGACACATATAAGCTCCTACCTCGAACCCGAGACAAGAGAGAAGCTGATAGAATTTCTCAAACGGAACAAGGATTCTTCGCCTGGTCCCATGCCGACATGACCGAAATCAATCCAGACGCAATGGTCCACCAGCTCAAGGCAGATCCGGATTACCCACCAGTCAAGCAGAGGAGGAGGAAATTCGCACCTGAGCAAAACCGGATCGTCAATGAAGAGATTAAAAAGCTCATAAGCAACGGCATGATCGAGAGGTCCACTACCCCCGAATGGTCAAAACGCCGTAGTCGTAAAGGAAAAGAACGAGAAGTGGAGAGTCTGCATCGACTTCACTGACTTGAACAAAGCCTGCCCCAAGGATTCTTTCCCACTCCCACATATCGACATGATGGTGGATGCGACCGCAGGACACGAACTCCTCAGCTTCATGGATGCCTTCTCGGGATATAACCAGATTCTGATGCATCCGACGACTGTGAGAAGATAGCCTTCATCACTGCAGGAGGGAACCATCTGCCACAAAGTAATGCCGTTGGATGAAGAACGCTGGGGCCACCTACCAACGTCTGGTCAACAAAATGTTCTCTGACCACTTAGGGAAGACCATGGAGGTGTACATCGATGACATGCTCGTCAAGTCCCTAATCGCCAAACAACACCTCGACCACCTTAGCCAGGCATTCGCCGTTCTCCGGAAGTACAACATGAAGTTGAACCTGCATAAGTGCTCATTCGACGCCTCATCGTAAATTCCCTTGGGCTATATGGTTACTCAACGAGGGATAGAAGCAAACCCCACTGTATCGAGCGGTCCTCAACATACCATCCCCGACTTGCATCGAGATGTCCAAACGCCTTGCAGACGAGTGGCCGCCCTGAGCCGCTTTCATCTCCGTGATCACCGATAAATGCCACCTATTCTTCCATGCCCTCAAGAAGTCCAAGAAGTTTGACTGGAACCTTTCCTGCGAAGAAGCCTTACAACAGCTGAAGAGGTATCTGACCACACCCCCACTTCTTTCCAAACCCTGTGGACTGGGGAGAAGCTCTACTCTTACCTAGCAAGCCTCGCAGACACCATCTCAGAGTTGCTAGTTCGAGAAGAAAAATCAAAGCAATTACCGGGCCTACTATGTGAGCAAGTCGCTCCTCGACGCAGAAACTCGGTACAGTTAGCTAGAGAAACTAGCCCTCACCCTCGCCCTCTTCCATGCATCCAGAAGCTCAAATGCCGTACTTCCAATGCCACCCCATTGTTGTAATCACCTCCTTCCCACTCAAGAAGATACTACACAAAACCAACTATCGAGCCGACTCATATATCACACCAAGTCCACCACCTATGCATGAACGACGCACCACCCTCAAAGTGGACTCTCCTAGTAGACGGATTGAGTAATGTCAATGGAAGCAGACTTGGAATAGTACTGATCGCACCAGAGGGAGACATCATCCAGCGAGCAATCCGGTGTGGGTTCAAGTGCATGAATAACGAGGCCGAATATGAAGCCCTCCTAGATGGACTTTCCTTGGCCAGAGAAATTGGAGCCAAGAGACTAGAAGTGAAGTCGGACTCCCAACTCGTAGTCAATCAACTACAAGGCACGTACCAAGCGCGTGATTCAAAGATGACATCCTATTTGAGCATGGTCAAAGAGCCGCAGCCGACCAAGAGTTCTCAATCGCATGCATCCCCGTAGCCGAGAACTACCATGCCGACGCCCGCCAACCTTGGCTCAACACTCCCATGTTCCTCCTAGTCATCCATTCCCCTCTTATTCATGTAGTGGCCAGCCAAATGGAAGGAACCACCACCGAACAAGTCTCCCGTAGAGGTCATGGGCGTTGAACGAGCCGACTACTAGATGACCCCGATAATAAGATACCTGGAAGACGATGAGCTCCCGGCTGACAAGAACGAAGCTCGCCGATTGAAAGCAAGAGCTGCCAGATTCACCATACATGAGGGCTAACTCCTCAGAAAGTCATTCTCGGGCCCTTATCTGAAATGCATAAGCCCAGAAGAAGCCCAAAGTGTTCTAACCGAACTCCATGAAGGCGAATGCGGCAACCACGCGGGGGGGCGCAGTCTGGCACATCGAGTGATCACCGCGGGATACTACTGGCCAACCATACGCACCGATTCGACTGCTTACGCGAAGAAATGCGACAGCTGTCAGAGGTTTGCCCACGTCTCACACCTCCTACCAGAACGACTCCATTCCATTCTCACACCTTGGCCATTCATGAAGTGGGGAATGGACATCGTGGGAAAGCTACCCTTCCGCACCGGGCAACGAGTCTTCATGTTGGGCTGTGATGCATTACTTCACCAAGTGGGATCAAGCCAAGCCTTCGCCAAGTCGAGACCGAGAGGTAAAAGCCTTCATCTAGAAAAAATGTAACTGGTGTTCTAATACCAAAGGAGATTGTCACCGATAATGGGTCCCAGTTTATTAGTTCAAGCTTCAGGGATTTCTGTGACATGTGGGGAATAAAGTTGAGATTCTCAACACCCCGCAACCCCTCAAATAACGGCCAAGCCGAGTCATCAAACAAGACCATTATACGATATTGAAGAAACGAGGTTAGCGTAAAGCTGGCAACGGCATGGGCATGAGCTACCCGAGTCCTCTCGTCATACCAACCACGGCTCGATCATCAATTGGTGAAACCCCGCTTCTCCGACATATGGTTCTCAAGTAGTCATTCCAACAAGGTGTCGGGCCATCCCACCGGTTGCTTCAATGGGCGGACGGGAATCAAACAGTCACAACCTTTGCCAGAACCTAGACACTGTGGATGAGCTACGAGAACGGGCGAGCATCCGCAACATAGTTTACCAAAGAATAAAGCCTACTTGACATTATAACCGCAATGCGAGGATCCGTACTTTCAAGATAGCGATCGGGTCCTCCGCAAGGTCTTCCAAAACACCAAGGAGATCAACTCTGGCAAACTCGGTCCCACCTGGGAAGGTCCCTACAAGATAATCAAAGCAGTAGGGAAGGGCGCCTACAAACTCCAGACCCCGAGGGCAAAGACATCAACAACAGTTGGAATGTCGTTCACCTCAAACGTTACTACTTCTAGGTGAACCTTGTCTTTTTTGAGGATTTGTTTTTCGTTTCTTTTCATTTTTAAAAGGATGAGTGGGCCTATCCACCTCCTCTTAGACAGTCGACCTCACGGCCAAATATTTAATGAAGTATTATTCAGAAGTTCTCATCTTCAAATCGACCCCGGTCGACGAATTGCTTACACCTTTAAATCGGCCCTGCCCGGTAAACGTATAGACACCTTCAAATCGGCCCTACCCAATGAACGTACGGACACCTTCAAATCGACCCTGCCCGATGAACGTACGAACACCTTCAAATCGGCCCTGTCCGATAAACGTCCGGACACCTTCAAATCGGCCCTGCCCGGCGAACGCATTTAACACCTTCAAATCGGCCCTGCCCGATAAATGTACGAACACCTTCAAATCGGCCTTGCCCGATAAACGTATAGACACCTTCAAATCGGCCCTGCCCGATAAACGTACGGACACCTTCAAATCGACCCTGCCCGATAAACGTATGAACACCTTCAAATCGGCCCTGCCCGATGAACGTACGGACACCTTCAAATCGGCCTTTCCCGATAAACGTATGGACACCTTCAAATCGGCCCTGCCCGATAAATGTATGGACACCTTCAAATCGGCCCTACCCGATACATACGGACACCTTCAAATCGACCCCGGTCGATGAATTACTCACCTTCAAATCGACCCCGCTCGACTCACGATGACACCTTCAGGTCGGCCCTGCCCGATCCAAGACTTGGCACCTTGGGACCGGCCCCATTCGACCTAAGAATTGAACTGAAAATGCAACGTCATTCATCCAAGGGACTACACACTCGGTCGGCAAGACCGAATGAATGATTCCTACACTATTGACAAGCAAAGCACCAACCCAGCCCAACATAAGGCCTACATGCCTTAGCCATTGGGCCACGCTGAGGTACATACACAAACATAACGCATCTACAAGAAGAGAAATAAAAGAACAGTTCATTCATCCAAGGAGACAATACTAGAAATTAGAACAGTCAAAGGCGATATATATAGCATCAAGCGCCCCAGTTCAGAATACAAAAAATGGCACAGACGCCAGACAAAAGGGCGTCGCAAGCCCCAAAATACAAAAATAAAAGAAAGCGCTAAGCATCCTCAGCATGAGCCTCATCCTCCATCACCAAATCAGTCGCCATGTCCGCACCACTAGTGGCCGGCCCCGCAGCCTAGTCGCTCACGTCCCCCAACACCCTGACTACCCCTGGCCGACTAAAGTCGCGCCCGCTCCTCGTCCCCGCCCCTGGATGACCAGTTCCTTCTTCCAACAAATCCTGCATGAGTAGAATG
The DNA here is from genome assembly GCA_026225825.1 of Pistacia integerrima. Classification (NCBI taxonomy): domain Eukaryota; kingdom Viridiplantae; phylum Streptophyta; class Magnoliopsida; order Sapindales; family Anacardiaceae; genus Pistacia; species Pistacia integerrima. Next base: position 13,348,892 of record CM047744.1, read on the forward strand.
TCTTCATCCGGATCCCAATGAGAGGTCCGCCCTTCCTTGAACTCCAGCATGAGCTCGCCTCGGGCCTTAATGATAGCGTCATCAGCAATGGAGATGTACTGCTCCTTGAGGGACTCGACCTCCGCGGTCCTCTCGACCAACTCGCGCCGTAACCTCGCGACCTCGGCCTCACTATCCCCTCGAGGCGCCGCCGACTCTTCGCTCGCCTTCCTTCCGGACGCATCCTGCGCGAAACCCTTAAGAGCCTTGGCCTTGGATACATCCTGTATCCGCTTCTCCTGCGCCACGACAGACTTCCTCAGATGAAGACTGCTAGTGAGTACCTGCATAACAAAACTCAGCAATAAAAACAAAGTCAAAAACAGGAAAATGAACGAGTACTGCCATACCGAATCGGCGCAGGGATACACCCCTCGATCAGCAAGAACCGCACCCATCTGGTTCAAGCACACCTCATCCGTCGAGAACAAGAAAGAGTCGGCCAGCTTACTCATAGACGTCGCATCAGAATAAGTCAATGCAGTAGCCGGAATGGTGATAGTAATAGTCCGGGCCTCCTCATCCACAACGGCAGCCTGGGATGACCCGGCCTCGTGGGAAGGCTGCGCTCGACGGCCGCCGATTCCCAGGCGCGCCAATACGTCCTCAACCCTAACATCCGCCCTAGCCAACGACTCCCTCCTCCTCTTCTCGCGGCGTCGGGCGATAGATTCGCCACGCGGGACACCAACTTCTTCATCAGCGACTCTGCAAGTGCAAACTCTCCAACGGTTAGTGGATTCAGCTCGGACTCACCAAAAATGATATGGTAGCAATATTGACTCAGGAGCACATCCCAAGTCTGCTTCAGCGAGGGAAGGGAGTACCTCTCTGTATCGCCTCTACCCCGGCCCAAAGAATGTTGGTCCTCAAGTTAGACTCCGTTAGCACTACTCGCCAATCCCTCTGCTCTAATGGGATGGCTAACACCCTCTGGGTCGCTACGTCCAAACCGCCTCCCGCTGACCAGCCCGATTGAACTCAAGCTCTGCAAACAAAAAACACAATCAAGATTTAGTAATCAAAGTACGAAAGAGACAACTAAGTTCTCACCAATAGCTCGCCAGCCGATCGGGATCTCGCCCGGGCCCCTCTCTCCGAAAACGGCCTGACCCTCCGAGAAGTAGCGGTCTTTCCAGTTCTTATCACTGGACCATAGGTCGGTCACTAAGTGAGACCGATCATGCCTCAAGTTCAACAAGTAACGACCCTTCTCTTTATCATTCTCCTTCAAGAAGTATGAATACAACAACTCGTGCAACCCAAACCTCACTCCGTTCCGAACGCAAAGGTCCTCCAAAGCCATTAGCAGTCTCCAAGCATTCGGCATAAGCTGAGACGGGGCAATCATGAAGTGGTTCAGCACCTCCCAAACGAGACAAGGCGAGGCACAGGCAACCTCAACCAGTCGTGAAACCACTTCTTGTAAACACTGATCCACCCCTTTGCCTCCCAATCAACTCGCTCATACGACCGCGGCATCCGGATATCAACAGAGCTCGGAATATGATACAAGGTCCTGGATGCGCCACACATCACTATCTTTCAGCACGGGCGGATAATCTCTAGAGCCACTTTCGGAAGAAGATGGACTATCAACCCCTTCGGAGTCTTCCCCACTCCTCCCATGCCTCCCGAGCCACTCGGCCCAGCTTCACTCGACCCTGGAGCGGCTATACTAACTCCACTCGGCATGCCCACAGGAACGCCCCCTCGGGCATCATCACTATGGTCGGGGCACGCCATACTCATCCCCCGAGTCTACCGCAATCCCGCTCAAACCAGCCGATTCAGAATCTGACATGTTGGCTCAATCACCCAACCCAACAGACCGATCGAAAACCTCGCCCCTGGCTGCCAAAAACGCTAAGTATCAACCACCCAACCCGAGACACCAACCTACCAAGATCAGAAAGAGTTGCCACTCACCCCTCAGTACCAGCCTACCGACCTGGAGAAGCTCAACCTAAACCTTGGTCGACCCTCCCGGTCGACCGACCCAGCTCTTGATTCTCGCCTTTCTTAGCTCGCCCCGGGTGACCGACCCTGGCGGATCCCTTATCAAAGTATCCCCGTCGCTCTGCGACCGACCGACCTCGGGTCGGCCTGAACACTAATCCCAACACAATCACCCGCTCGGTCCGGACGACCGACCGACTCTTTAATCCACTCCGCACACCCCTCCACTCGGTTGGATGGACTGGAGGACCTAACCCCCCAAAATACCAAGACAACTTCTTGTTCGGTCAGGAGGACCGACCAAACGAACCCAAACTTGACCCGACTTTGCCTTCACGAATCCCGTCCAAAATAGTCAAAAACCAACCGAAAAATCCCAAATGCACACCTTTTTTTTTTTTTTTTTTTTGAAAATACATGACCTAAACACCTCAATCCCCCTCAAAGTTCCCGAAAACTTCAAAAAAATTCTCTCTTTTCTAAAAACTCAGATATCTCAGCCTCTCCCACAAACAAAACCAAAACCAAACGAACAAACAAAATAGATGAAAGAAGAGTTCTTACCGTAAAGCCGTCCCGAAAACTAAAGAAGGAAACCACCGTTGCTTAGGAAAACTGGAACGAAAACGAAAACTGGAAAAGAAAAAGAAAGAACCAAGTTGCAGAAAAAACGCGAATGGAATATAAACGGTCCATTCATCAGTTTTTATAGAAGAAGCCTACCAGAAACGGACACATGGCGGCTTGCCACTGCACAATGGCCAGGACGCCTTTTCATTTTCCCGCCTCGAGAACGAGGAGTCGATCCCCACCGAACGCGTGGCAAACATCCATGGCACCTAAGAGATCGCGATGTTGTACGAGAGCCGTACTCCATCACCCTATCTTCGCGACCGAGCCAACATATGCTCCCGCGTGGTCGACCAGCTTGGGACGACCCGGCCCAACTCACTATTGAAAAGACAAGAGGCCTCGCCCTCTCATCCTTCCGTAGCGGACGAACGACAGCTAAAGGTCGAGGCTCGCGTATCCATTCCACTCGATCGCCCGCTCCTCCGGACCGACTCAGCCCTTCGTCTCCTGGAGATGCTCACAATGTCCCATGCTTCTCCAGCCCAGAAGGTCCAGCCGACTGATCGATCAGCTCGGAATGGCACGTTTCGGCCCTCTTCAGAACAAAGAGGCCTCGCACATTTGTCCTTCCGTTGCGAACGAACGAGAAACCTATAGTCAAGGTCCTCGTATCTCATCCATTGGATCATCCATGCATACTGACCGAGCGAATGATTTTAGACCAATGAACTTCCTATCTCACTCCACCCGGCATGCCGAGCGAGCACCCAAGCTGTGGAATGATCTCTCCTCTCCAATCGGTCGGACGTACCGAACGATCCCGTGATTTGGAACTTGGTTCCCTCACCCTTCGGCCCCTCACACCGTCCTGGCATGCCACCTTGTACCGATGGACTACTTCGGATCATGTACGGATACCAAACGACACCCGATTAGGTATCTACCTGCAATCACTTAATCCACACCGACAATCGTTCGTCCACGAAAAAAGACCGAGCTCGCCTCTATCGCTACCTACTCTCTGACTTAAGAAACTCTTAACTCAGAGAGTGGGGGACAAACTACTAGGGCCAAAAATCGTCCTCGGCCCAAATAGGAAAGCAGGCCCATTTGCGAAGAGAAGACCAGGCCTAAATCCCAAAGAGGCCCAAGCCAGAGTAGTCCCATTCGATACGAGATGCGGCCGGCCCAAACAGTCTGGGCACGGGCCCCCCAGTTCCAGTCCACTTCCTAGGCCTATAGGCGAGTTTGAGCCCACAGTCCACTAATCATATTCCTGTTCCCGATCAATCTCCTACTCAAAGTCCCTTTCCTATCCAGACACTGGTAAGACGTCTTACCACGGCCCCTAATTCTTCTAGGGTTTGCATCAGAGTCATACTAGGACTCCTACTTCTACCAGGATTGGGAGACTAGACAGTCACTATATAAACAGAGGCAACCCCCCTCACAAAGGACATTCAACCTTCACACCGAAAGCTCTGACTTGAGAGCTTCACATCACCGCCGTAGTCACAATCCCCGACAAGACTTCCGGTAACCTTTTATTCCCTAGCCCTCACTATATTAGCCTTTCAACCTTGCTGACTTGAGCTTCGGAGTGCCTACGGCAAACCCCACACCGGTGTTTCCCGTTCGCTTCACGCGGGTGTTTCCTACGTGTGCAGGTACAGCAGATCGCTAGTGGCCCCAACCTCGCGGGATCAGACCCCCCTTTCCGTACGGGTAGATTTTTACGTCTACAGAAATGTAAGTTGACTTCAACTAGCCCAGTATTCACAAGTTTAACATTCTTCACAATTGACTCATTATTGAGACATGAACCACTAATGTTTGGATGCGGATTGCTGCTGTTTCCAGTCCAAGTAGCATAATGACAACTTCCACAAAGACCACTAAGAGGTAGTAAATGTAATCTTAATTCATATTTAATTATATATTCTAAAACCATATTTATTTTCATTAATTGAATGTGATTCTTAAAAAAAATGAACCTCACCAAATCTAAAAAAAAGAAAAACTAAATAAAGATGATATAATAGGGGGAAGATTTATTTTAATTATATTATTATATTTCAAATAAAGAGTATTAAAAATATTTATAATCTTTTGAAGAAAATAACTTCTTTATAACTCATTGAAAGATAACAAATGAAGCATGACAACTATTTTCTCTAATTATTCATAAGGAGAGAATAATATAAAGTTTGAGTTCACCAATTATAAAAATAAAAAATAAAAAAGTGATTAATTTATTGCTAATTATTTACTGTTTAATTAATCAACAAAACACACATAGAAAAACAGCCAGTAGTTATTTGTAGAGTGAGTAACCAAAGTTTATTTTTTCAAGTGTCTGACGAGTTGTAATATGTTTCACATAAACCATTACCCCATCATCTTTATAATATTCTTTGATCTACAAATCTATTTTCACAAAAATTTTAATAAAATCTTTACCAAGTTGAAATATTGGAGGGAATTAAATGTGAAGTTATCATAAGAGTGGTTTTCACATTATCAAATTAAAATTCCCTAAGAATGAAATTGTTAATTACATCTAATTTTTAGCACATAAATTTACGTAAACTTTATTCCCTAAAACAATGGTGATGGCACTAATACTAACCATAATCATTAATACATAACATAATTCTACTAAAAATAATGATATTCTACTATAAATAAGGAATACCATCATTTACATATAATAATTTCTTTTTGTTTTGCTAAAAGGAATCGGATAAAAATAAAATATCATCTATCTAGTTATACAATATTTTTTTATTTATTTTACCGAATTGATATCCCGATGAATAAACGTAAAGATGTAATATATTATAAAAGAGTAATGCTACAGCCACCGAATTCATGCACCGAATGACGTGACAAAATTGGCAAAATTCTAATCGTTGATTAATTTTAACTTAATATTAATAAACGGTCAGGATTTTACCACGTCATTCGATGCATAAATTCAGTGTATGACCTTCGGTGGCTGTATCTTTTCAGATCATAAAATTAGCTAAAAATGAAAGAGGGTTGAGGGAGAAAAAGGTATAATAAGTGGTTGTGAGAGAGAAAGAAAAATGCTATCCTTACTCACTTCTTTACTCACTTTCTCTTACTCACTTTTGTTAAAATGATATATGATACCCGTACTATATTATATATTTATAAAAGTGAATAAGAGAAAGTGAGTAAGATAACATTACTCAAAGAGAAAATGGGTTATGGGAATGGAGGGGAGTGGAGTGGAGTGGGTGACAAGTGAAAGAGAAAATTCACCGACCCTTTCTTAAGAAGGCCATTTCCAGTGGATTTATTTCTTTGACAAACCTCATCACTTTCTTTGTTGCCTTGCCCCTTTAATTCCTCCCTTTATCGTGAATTGTAATCCTCTATCAATAAATTGAAATCAAACTTATATTCCTTTAAATAAGAATCAGATTACTTTCTCAGAACAATAAGAAAATAAACAAAATAATCTGTTCTATACAGTGTAAAATATGACATTGAGAAGCATGAGGAGACTTTGATTCAAGTTTACCTACTTGGAAAAATGATCTAACTTTACTGTATCAAACAGATAATAATTTTTTTTCTTTTAAGAAAAAGTTAAATATTAAAGAAATGAAACCTCAGAAATAAATTTGAAAGCAAAATTGAGAATTTGAGATTCAGAATTTAAGTTTGAAATTTGGGTCTGGATCTCAGAAGTTCTGTTTATATGTATTATCAATTTAAAATTAAACACTTGTGCTTGGGAAATGCCATTAAGTTCGCATCCAGGAACAAGTCTTCCAATTTCGTAAAATGAGCAACTACATTAAATAAAGCTACAGAAATTACCTTATATTTGGGATAATTATTTTCTTAAGCTTTGAATCAAATACACTTTAAAATATATATTTTTTTCTGTATTATTTATATTCAAAATGAGGAATTATAATTAAATTACAAATCAGTGGATCCTAAAATACCTGTAATAATTTACCTAGAACATGTGAGGTGTCATTGAGTTCACATAACTCCATGTTCAAACGGTTGAGCGAAAGTGAAAGCTCCAATGCTTTGCAAAAGGCTTTTATGAAGAGAAGAGCAACCATCAAGATTAACTCTTTCAAAAATGGGAATGAGCAGCCAAGTGATTTTCAAAAAGTGTTCGGCGGTTTCCAACTTGGCTGCTCATTCAGTCAGCACACCTGTTGACAAAAAAAAGTTTCATTTTCCATATCTGTGAGCCAAGTATTTGCTCTGTTCTACGTCCCTTACTGAAATTCCGAGCAGATTTAAAGATTAGGGCAATCAATAAGAAAATCACTACAAACAACAACTAGGTTAGCCAACAAAACATACCTCATAGAGACGTTTTAGAGTCGGTTCATCTCATCACTGTGACCAAACCAACACCCAATGCATTCTTCATTTGTTACAACTGCAACACCATGAACAAACAACACCCAATGCATTCTCGTGTGAACATAACATAAACTAAATTTGCCTCTCTCCAATGATAACCATTGCTGTGAGTCTCCAAATTCACTATGAATAGTTCTTATCAAATTTCTTGACAATTGACTCCGCAAACCAGCACATTGGATATAAATTGCAAAACAAAATGAAATAAAATATATATACATACATACAAATTCATCTAAAACAATGTCATTCCTAAAATGAAAATCCACACATTAGGCACATATAAATTCCAAAGGAATAATATAAAATCAAATGTTCCCATCCGCACATAGGGCACAGATAATTTAAACAAAATCATCCTCTGCTAGCAGAATAAAATGTCAAACATTCCCACAAATAAATTTCAACAAAGTTGCCACTTGTTAACAAAAACAAAGCTAAATCAAGCATTTACAGAATGAACAATCTGCACATGAGCATATATAAATTTCACCAAATTAAACTATCACAACAGAAAATAAAACATTCTGAACATTAACAATCCACACACAACCGCATTAATAAATTTCAACAAAATTATTGCTCCTTAACAAGAATAATGCAAAATCAAACATTCCCAACATGAACAATCAACACACTAGGGGACGTATAATTATCAACAACATATCCATTCCTTTAAGAAAAACATTGCGAAATCAAACTTCCTCAAAATGAACATCAGCACACAAGGGAAAAAATAAATTTCAACAAACCTTATCAATATGATGACAATAAATTGATCAATAACATTATTAGAAACAATGTTTTATAATACAAAATATTACAAATGTTTAAATTACATTACCAAAATATTTAAAGTAATAACCACATTAATTATCTAAGCGTAACTTGATCCCTTCACTTCAATTGTAGAGATGGGAGATTATCCAAAGCAATTATTGTATATATGGCCATCCAATATCCAATTTGGATCCAAGCCCAATATTCAACAATAAGAAACCATTAACATCAACACTACAACTCTATCAGAATTGCACTGTTATATATATTGAATTCAGAAAAAAAAAAATAGTTTTATAGCAATTCAACTCAATTACATTATTAATTAGAAATGGTAAGGAAGGCAGCCATAATTTAAGAGATATTCTCAGAAAAGATGAATACATATAGGATTTCCAATCATATGGAATACCAAAAGTAGCTCATCTTACTTCTTCTTAGATAAAGTAAACATTATTATTCGCTAACTAAATAAGTAATAACAACAAAAATATGGGATTAAGAAAAAACTGCACTAAGCCCACAAAGTGCTAAACCAAGACATAGTAATATGGTAGACAGTTAACTTTAAGAATTTACAAATTCTTGAAATGAAAAACTAAAATTATACTTCAATTGCATTGATTAGGTATTGCTTCAAGCCAGTAAATCAGGATATTGCAAAAGAAAAGGAAGTAGACAAGGAAGTAAAGATTAAGAACCGCATCCATCTCAAGACTTATAATATAGTCTAAAAACATTGGAGTACTCATTGTTGCACCAAAAGAACTCATGATTAGAACTTAAACACCCATGATGATACAATCAATCCTGCCCAGACTCAATTTGTACATAAGAATCTCTCATCTTTAATTTATAAAACTTTTTAAAATAATCAGTGAGTAGAACTATAAAGACTATACATTAATAAAAGAATAATTTAAGTCTTTACTTTTTTCAATCAAAAATTTCTTCAACCTGTACGTTAGTGATTCTATAGATTTTTGAATCCTGGTGCCTTCTGTCTGCTTCACTTTCTGAGATGCCTCATGTAGATATTGAATCCCATGCCCTGAATTGGGCATTAAAGGAGCCATGGGCAAAGATTCAGCAACACATTCAATTCCATCTTCCATACACAAGCAATTCCACACAAGTTGCAGTAGTACCCCCAAATGTTGCCCATGGTAGGACACCAATTGGACGTACTCACCTTTTTCTCATTATCTCATAAAATGCTATTCTCATTGTTGAAAACTGGTCTTCTCAACAGATGCTATGACAGCGTGGGCCACTGCCTGAATTTTCTCAGCAGAAGTTACTGCCTTTAAGATAGATGTATTTGACCCAGAAGTTGCTAGGCCCGGGGCAAAAACTTTAGTCTTGCCTAAAGCTATCACCATTGCTTTCTGGGCTTGGGTAAGAAAAAGCATAAGTGAAACAGGAGCTTTAAACATTATAACCTTCATGAAGGTGGATGTAGGAAAAAGTTTAGTGAGAGATGAAGATCCTAAGACAACAGTTGCTTCAGCACCAACAGCCATGACAGGTTTATTAGATAATGAAAGCTTCTTATCCATGTGATTTGAAATATCCCCCATCATCCTTGCAGCTTGTAACTGACTCTCCAATCAAATCTTTGGCTTTATCAGGAATAGGAGTATTCCAATGTTTTCAAGCGCAGCTAAGTAACTAGCATCCACCACTGCTACCATAGTCTTGAACTTCTTAGCTTGACTTTGAAGAGACTGTGCAAGGAGTGCTTGCGATTTATCCTCATGTGGAAGCTCAGAAAAATAAATATTAGATGAGTTAGAATCTCTTAATTTATTGATAGGTAGTTGACCAACATTGTTAAGAGCCATTCTCAACCCCTCTCAACTACAGTTTGAAAGGGGTAAACTTCATAAATAACCTAAGTATCCACAACTTCTCCTCTGTTCACATCAAAAAGCATCTTTTGTGCAAGGGCAAGAGCTCTTGACATTGGTGGGAGATCAGCAAATATATATCATGCAAATCCAAGAGTAATGGACAAATGGACCGTGCAAATGACAGAATCAAATAACCGTGTCTCAACTGAAATTCCTTTGACAAATATAAATTAGATTTGGGAGGCCTGAACCTCAACCCAAACAATCCATATCTGAAGTTGACAATCTCACCATCTGTGACTCAACGTCATTAGTAAGATAAAACCTCCTCGAAGTTGATGACACAACTGAGCCCACATTTTGCAGAACCAAACTACTAACCAAACATTGACCTTTATTCCCTGATTTACTCCCCCAAAAGATTTATCTGCAACAGGGTCTCTAAACCATAGATGATTCAAGTACTATAAACGATCGACCAACCTCCTTGATTGCCTTTTTGGCAGCCAAAAAAGTACCATTGAAACCAATTCCAAAAATCTCCCTCAAAACCAAGTTCCCAGCCCCATTCTCATACACTTTCCTATCAATCCTATCAACAAAACATCCTTTAGTCACTCCAAACAAAGAAGTAGGAACCAAATCATCACTTTTATCTCCTAATTCAATCTCCTCACATTGCACTTTATTCTGAACACCCACTTGAGCTACAACCCCATCAGGTCAAACTTCCCCGATAAGACACTCAACATCTAAACTCGATCTCTCCCATAAATTCTGGGCACAAAGTATATACATCACAGATTTTGATTCAGGTTCTCTAATCGCGAAAACAAACATTTTTCATGTGTTCCGGTAGGCAAAGCCTGCAAAGTAACTTATCAGGAGCTTTTTAAGTCATCAGATTTTAATAACGACAAAAATTGATAATAACAAAAAGAGTATCTGACAATATATGGATATTATATTAGTCATGCAAAATTTTCGTTCGAAGAATGAAAGAAAAAAAAATCGAGATTTGCAATTTTACAAATTTTAGAATAACACTAATACAATAAAAATAACGAAAAAAATAATAGAAAAATACATACCCCCCTGACAGCTTCCTTGTCACCGGAAAAGTTCGCGACGGCGTGACGGAGAGTTTGACGGCAGTTTACGGTGGATCTAAAAACTTTGGTGAAGGTGGCGAATGATGAATGTTGGTTTTTATATGAGTAATCTGGTGTGATAAGGACTAGTATTGTAGAATGAGTTCAGATATAAGGACACATATTGTTACGCCACGTGAAAGAGATATTTGCAGTCATAGTTTTTCGTTATTAACGTTCTGGGCTATTTTAGTTCCAATCTTTCAAAAAGTAATGCTTTAGTCCCAAAAACAACCTGACCTGACCTTTAGGAACAAATAAGTTATCAATTTAAGACAACCATTCACGTCCGTGTCGAAAAAAATTAACTTAATTAGGAGTAAAATTGTAATGGCAAGTTCATGTAAATTAATTTCAAAATAAAAGTATTATTGTTTAAAAATTTTAATAATTAAAAAAAATTATAACAAAATTAAGATTATCAAGTAATTTTAAAATACTTAAGAAAATAAAAGTATTCATGTTACCATCTATATAACCAATAGCAATTGTTATTGGTTTTGAAAAATTATCGAAATTTTATATTATTTGATAATCAAATATAATAATTTAAGTAATATAAAATGACATTACCTTGATAGTGGGAGATACCCCCAACCAAACACCCATTAAGGTTTCACAGGAATGTCATAGGTTAACTCATTGTTGACTTACAATTATGGTCAAGAAAAGGTGATACTTGACAAGAATGTCACATGTTAACTCATTGATGACTGACAATTATGGTCAAGAAAAGAAGTAAAACAACAAGTGTACATCCAGAGACTCCAAAAGTAGGCAGCATTTGGTCATCAATAATGTTTTGCTTGCAACTAAGTCATACAAACAGACAAAAATTACAGAAAATTTATGTAAAATGACCTCTCTATCATTTGTTTTTTGTTTATTTGTATAACTTAATTGTACAACTCAGTTGTAAACATAACATTGCTCTTTGGCCATTGAATTAGAATTTTTTTTTTTTTCACATTTTATTTGTAATTAATATTTTTCCATGATTCCCATTTATTTTTAATATAAAAAAGAAAAAGGGGCAACAATGGGAAGAGATTAATTATGATTTTTAAGTAAGATGCTTACAAATGAGTCATACAAACAGATAAAAAACAAAGGACATAATGGTCATTTTATATCAATTTTGTGCAATTTTTGTCTGTTTGTATGACTCAGTTATAAACAAATCATTATTGTTTGAGTAAAATACTTGCTTTGCTTCATTATGGTTATATTTTGGGCCTGTTTGGATCGGGTTTAAATTTTTTAACAAGGGTAATATTTGTTTAATTGAGCAGACTACCATGTTTGGCATTTTTGTAAAAAAAATTTACAGGAAAATAAGATGACAAAAAGTGCTCAAAGGGGGGTAAATTGTCGGGAATATTTGTACCTCATGGGGGGCTGGTATTAAAACGTTACCCGGGTAATCATAATTTATGTCCAATCTTGCCTCTAAACAGTATATTATGCGGACGAAAATATCCTTTGGTTTATTAATAATTACAAAATGGCCAATTTGCATAAATGAACGTATTTGTTCCTCGGTTTTTTATTTCCGCATTTCAAAGCGCTGATTTTTTATCATTTATTTCAGAAATGCCACGCTAATTTGTGTACCCATATTATCCTCACATTTTTGCATATTGTGACCAATATGCCTTTTAACTTCAATAAAACTACAAGATAAAAGAAATTTTTTTTTTCCTAAATCGCACAACAGGCACAATTTCGTTCTCAGATCTCTGTGCTAAACTCGTTCACTGCCGGTGGAGAAAAATAGATCAACAATCTTGTTCGTCAGTCCGATCGCTATTTCCGGTATGTGGTTTGCCCTCTTTTCTTTGAATGTAGCGTTATTTGTTTCGATTGCAACCGTAAACCCTAACTTTGAAATTTTTTGTCTGTCGTTGGTCCACCATCTCCGCCATTTGCTTCATAAGTGCCTCGCCACCTGTTTTGTTGCTATGTTCCTGTTTTGTTGTTGAGTTTTTAAGGATGTTTTTGCTGTTTTGTTGCTAAGATTTTAAGGCTATTTTTGTTGTTCTGTTGCTGAGTTTTTAACGATTTTTTGCTGTTCTGTTGCTATGATTTTAAGGCCCTTTTTTGCTGAGGTTCTAAGTTGTTGTCTTTTATGCTCTGTTGCTACTCGTTGTTAAGATTCCAAGTTATTGCTTTTGCTATTATGTTATTGAGACTGTAAGTGGCTATCCTTTGCTGTTGTGGTATTAATATTTGAATGACAAAGTATAAATAATGAAGATAATATGCTGCTATTTTGAATTTTATAAATCTGGTATATAGTTTAGTTTACGGGAGCATATTAGTATAAGTGGACTGATATGCTTCAGTATTGTCTAGTTTAAGGGAGCATATTAGTATACTGTACTAATCTAGTTAGTGTAGTCTAGTTTAAAGGAGCTTATTAGTATAGTGGGGTGTGTCTTGCAATTCTTTAGAGTTTATATGTTTGGAACAAAGAATACCTTAGTTTATGGGTTATGGAGTGATAGGAATATTGGTCAATTGGATCTTTATGTGTCTATACATGGTGTACAAAATTCTGTGAAAGATTTTGAGGTCTAACTTAGTGATCTTTTTTGGTTTCACTGATTTATGTTTGCTGTTTTGAGTAAACTAGGTATGAAGTAAAATGGTTAAGAACAATTCGAGATGGGTCCTAAAATTTTTTATGGGAATATGGCACCTCTAGTGGTGCAATTTTATAACCTATCAATATCTTCAATTTCATCCTGTTCAAACACTCTTGGACTTCATATTTTGTTTTATACATCTCCTATTTGTTTTGATAGTGAAAACTTTATCTTGAAAAATACTTTGTGACCAAGTAGTAATTATTTGTAATGGAATTAACCCATTCGAAGCTAATCCATTCCCTGCATTTCTATCAGATATTTTATATATCTACTGAAGCATCATCATCTTAAGTTTCTCAATGGTGTCAACCTTTTCTTGGCCACCTTTTCGTATTTGTTGTGCGTGTTTCCTTTTATGTATCCTTTATATTAATTTTAAGATTGAGCTGTATGAGTTGCATTGTTTTCATATATCAAATTACTTTGTATTTTTAGTCCCTTTGAAACTGAACTTAAGAGGTAAACCAATTTGTGCTATGGGTTAACTAGTTAACTTGTTTGGATGTTACATGACCTTAATACATTGTTATGCTATAATTGTTGGCTTTTAATTTAATGCATGAGAGAATGTATCCTGTCCAACTTTCTTTCTATTCTATTTCAACCCGTTCTATCTGCACTTTCTCTGATATGATAAGGAAGGAAATTACTTAATTTGCTGAAGAGTATCTGTAAAAACATATGCTATCATTTCTAAATGTACCCCTCACAATCAATTTTTCTTTGTTATACATGCTTGATTGACTTCATTATGCTTTGACCCATGAATTATGTGAAACAGCTATGGCCCGTTTAACAGTCAGGTAGAAGATGCACTTGGTTGCCCTTCTAGTCTTCCATTTGGACATGTTGGAAACCATGTACACCATGCTCGTCCTTCTTGGGTTGGCTAATGCACTTAATATACGGGGTAGACGTAGGGCTGCTATATCATATGCCAGTGAGTCTGCATCTAGGTTTAAGGTTAGGTCGCTCAATTTACACACCATGCTTTTCCAAAGAGATGAGTTATATTTTGAGAGTTGTAGGATGAATAGGGTTGTATTTCACAAATTATGTAATTTACTTACTATACATGGCAACTTAAAATCAACTTGTCATTCATCCGTAGAAGAATTAGTTGGGACCTTTCTTCACACCCATGCACATAACCAAAAGACCAGAGTAATGAAACGTCAAATGCGTAGATCCACTGAGATGGTAAGCTGCAATTTTCACTTAGTCTTGAACACCGTGTTAAGGTTGCATACCCTGCTGTTTAAAAAACCAGAGGCCATTCCCGAGAACTCAACCGATGAGCGGTGGAAATGGTTCAAGGTACAGTGTAATCACTAGGTTTAGATGCACATGTAGTTTAGTACCTTATTAAAATCAGAGTTAGTCTTTTCTCTAAAATATTGTTGTTGTTGTTCTGTGTTAGAACTATTTGGGAGCCTTAGATGGAACATACATAAAGGTTCACGTGTCGGCTGACGATATACCTAGGTATCGGTCAAGGAAAAGTGAAATCGCAACTAATGTCCTTGGTGTATGCACACCTGACATGCAGTTTATATATGTCCTCGCTGGGTGGGAAGGTTTCGCTGCAAATGGTAGAGTTCTTAGGGATGCCATTACTAGGAGAAATGGATTAAAGGTCCCCCAAGGTAATATAGAAAAAAAATTGTATTTTTAATGTTAGGGTCTGCCATAATAGTGCACTTAGTAATTGTTATTGACTTGAAATTGTTTATTTTAAGGGCATTACTATTTGTGCGATGCTGGATACACTAACGGGGAAGGGTTTTTGGCCCCTTATCAAGGACAACGATATTGTTTGAGTGAATGGCGACAAGGTCACCAACCGGCATCACCACAAGAATTTTTCAACATGAAACACTCTCAAGCAAGAAATTGTATTGAGCGATGTTTCGGCATCCTGAAAGCTTGATGGGGAATATTGAAGGACACATCTTACTACCCCGTCAAAACTCAATGTAGAATCATTACTGTATGTTGTCTTTTGCACAATTTCATAAGGTCTGAGTTACCCATTGACCTGGTTGAAGCGGAGCTTCAGGAAGAGGTGAACGATGAAGGGCAAGAGGATGACGAAAGGGAATTGATCAGGCACGTTGAGCCTAGTGTCGCGTGGACTACATTTAGAGACAATTTGGTGGCTGAAATGTTCAATACTTGGATGGCTGCGCGGAATGAATGATTGTGCTTGTGTTTAGTTTGTGTACTGTTGTGACTTTTTAAATTTATGTCTTTTCTTATTTTCCATGTATGAATGAACCCAAACACTAATCTGCCTTTGTTAGCGGAATTGTACATTGACTTACATTTGTCGTAATGTGGATGGTTGAATGTTAAGTGATCCCGTTCATGTATTATTCTTCCTAATTGACTTAAAATTGTTCAACTCGCGCATATCAGTAGGTCGGACACTGTGTATAAACGAAGTTGTAACCTGATTTTTTTTTTGTACAATATTACTAATCTGCCTTTTTTTTGTTTTGTTTCAGTAATATGGACAAGTAAGCATCGCGGTCCCATGAGTCCGACAGGAGCATTAGCATGCATGACAACCTTGTGCCTATGAAGAGGGGTAGAAAAGGGAGGGCAAAAGGCTAAGGGAAGTAAGCGACAGTGGACAAAAAAGGAGGATGCTGTGTTGGTGGAGTGTTTGCTGGAGCTGAAAGAGCAGCCACTTTGGAGAACTGAGTGGGGGTTCAAGTGCGGTTACCTAGCTGGGGTCGAAAAGATGATGTGGGAAAAGCTTCCTCATTGCGGTCTAAAAGCACAACCATAGATCGACTCGAGGGTGAAGATGTTGAGGAGGTAATATAATGCAATCAACGAGATGCTTGAGAAAGGTAGCGGCTTCGGGTGGAATGATGAGGAGAAATGCATTACATGTACCAGGTAAGTATGCTTCTGTTGGTTTATTTGTGTAAATTTTAAATTCTAAGCTACACGTTTATATGTACTGATACTGATGCCGCATATCTTATGATGATTAACGTTTTTGTAGAGTCATCCTCTTGCAAGAGCACTGCGACACAAACCGTGGGTGCACTGTGATTCCTTTGTCACAATCTATGACAAAGACAGGGCCAATGGAGCTAGTGCAGAGACAACAGCTGATGCTGTTGAGGATTTAGATAATGACAATGCCGAGAACAATGATGAACAGATGGACATCGATGCCGATGTAAAGGTCAATGTCGATGGGCACACTAGTGCCCCACCAAATGATGATGTAGTTGATTCTACTTGTCAGACAGCCGCTGCCAGTCAAAGCAGAGTTGCGGTAGAGGAGGAAAAAAGATTCTGGAAAAGCAATAGACTGGCACGCCACATTGGGTAGGTTTGAGACTACCTTGGCTGGGACCCGAGCAAAGCTTAAGGGTATTGCTGACTACTTCAAGAAGGAGACCCAAGAGAAAGACCATAAAGGGCAGGTGTATTCCATCATTTCTCAATTGGATGGATTCACAGTCACTGAGATGCTGAAAGCGACCACAGAGATTTGCAAGGAACTTCACAAGATAGATATCTTGTTTCGGTTACTAATGCACGTGCAGAGAGAATTTGTGCAAATGCAGCTTGGAGCAAGTAATGAGTACCGACCAACATTTGATTTCTAGTGAAGTCTTGTAAAGGGTTTTCTTTTTCGTGCAGAGGGTTATTAGATAACTGACACAGTGGTTGTATTCTCGTGGTTGTATTTTGCCTATATTCTAACAGCATACAAGATGATGTCTTTTGTTATTTTTGTGTGAAACCAGGACTGTCTAGTAATTAGATGGTAATGGTCTATGATTGCAGTTACTACGGGAAGATACGAATCACTAATATGGAATGTAAAAAACTTTATAACTTTGGTAGTGAAGTATAAAAGGATGTGTACATGTATATGCATTTAATGTTTGTTGTCTTAGTATGTTGAATGTGGCATTTTCATTTACTTATGGAAACTAACATTTAGGTCCCCAGGAAAGTACGATGAAGGTATTCTAGCATTTATAAACTGTCATTTCAAGAATTTTTGTTTTCTTTCCCTCTTTGATGTGCTTTGTTTTGTGGGTTGGTTTGCAGGAACGATGGGAGGACCACTACGTTGCCCAGTTGTGACGACAGAAAGCACAAAAATTCATGAACAATGTCAAGAGAGCCACACAATTTGTACAGATAACAATGTGAAAGGTATTACGATTGGATAGTTATAGAGTCAATTTGTTGTATGGTTGGGAATAATGCTTATTAACGTAGCTCATAATTGATTGATGTGCAGGTGTGGGTGGGACCAGTCATTCGGTACATGAAGAAAATGAGGAGATGCCTTCAGCCTTAAAAAGCAGCAAATGCAAAGGTACTCAGCCTTGCAACTCTTAAACCGACTAATGCTTTCAGTTATGAAAGATGTATGGAATGGTTTGCTGATGTAACTGAATGATGAACATATGTAGGTGCCACAAATCAACGAAGGTCAAGTAGGCGATTGGCAAACAGAAGGGGAGGGGGCATGTTGAGCAGCAGTATGTTTGACCTCCACATGGGGTACAAAACTGTTTTACAATTGACATGTTTCACGTCATATTTACATAATATGTTTACCTCATATGATGGGACTGCATATGCACTGATCTGCAGGAACTTGTGGAGGAGTTTGAAAGGAGACAACTTGCACAATTTCGTCACCCTGGACTGCATGTGGTTTTTTATGTACACAGAAGAAGTGTACAAAATGAACGTGCTAAAATGGATTCACGAATTGAACACATTCTCAAGGAAATATGTGTTCATTCCTGTAGTCCTGTGGTGAGTTTTTTTATATTGTGGCTGTACGCATTGCTTTTATACTTACCAAATGCGGACATGAGTTGATTTTGGTTGCTTAAGAGTTGACATTGATAATATGCAACAATTATGCTGACAGGGGTCATTGGAGTTTACTGATTTTGTGCAACTTTGGTGGAGATGTAAACTTGGAAATTAAAACTCGATGCATGGTGCTACTTGATTCGCTTGGATCAGAAAACAGAAAGACACTGCAAGCTCTGATCTGACGGTAAACTTTGATTATTTCACAATTATTTGCAAGCACATTCAACACATGATGAAATTGTATTGTTGTTGATATGGTACTGGGATGAGTTTCAAATTGTCCAAGCTTAATTATGCAGGTTTGTGAGGGATATTTATGAATCAGGAACAATGCCCCAGCATCCAGCATTGGTTAACAAACTGCCTTTGCTAGTGCCTAAGGTGATAAAACAACATATTGTGTGTTGATGGTAATTAGTGGTTGATATGTTCAGTATTTCATGTATTTGTTGTGACTGATAAATGCACTCACCAGGTCCCTCAACAACGGAACCAAATGGATTGCGGATATTTCGTACTGTATTATATAATGAAGTTTGTGGAAGCGGCCCTAGAAGATTTTTCAATCAATGACGAGTATCCGTACTTTGTAAGTACTGCAGTCTTTTAATTGATCAGGTTGATTTGTTTAGTCGCTATTCAATTATAATATGTGGGTTATTGTTGTTGATTTTTATTCTCCATAGATGACGCATGATTGGTTTACACAAGCTGAATTTATAGCCTTCCATGACAAACTGTTGTGTGAAGTTCAGTAGCATAGCCTGCATTTTATTCATTTATGTATAATTATTGTGTATTGAGTATTGTGTAATTAGTTGTTGCGTATGTAAAATGGATTTCATTTAAAAAATGGTGGTGATTATGTTCACTGTTGCGAAGTGCAAAATTATGTAATATTATTGGTTCACAGGTTTAAAGTGCATCATTATTCAGCTTCTAGTTAATTTATTGGAACATTACTTGGATTCAGCATAATGTAAATGCACAAGTACTCCGAAATATGTGATATGACAAATGCACCAATAATTCTCACAATTTTCATACATAGTTTCGGCCCAGGATAAGTGGAAAAAAGTTAACAAATTTCCTCAAATATGCAAACTTGTTTCTAAATTCCATACATGGTGTAAACCAAAAAAAAAAAGTTAATTTTTCTGTTGCCTTGAAAAAAAAAATGGTTTCAATTGAATTAAAGTAGAAATAAACATGCATGAATTATAATTTGTGGTAATACAAAAATAAGAGTTTTAGATAGAGTTTTAAATTCGAAGATGCCAACTATATTTGTTGCAATACCAGGATCAGGTGTTGAATGTATATCCAACAGAAAATACAATAGGTTTTTTTTGGAGTTTCAATAGTCTGTGTAAATTTGTCAATAAATAACTTAACAATAAAATACTTAGCTAAATTACAAGAAAAAATATTTTGTTAAGTGATAATTTATTTTATTAACCAAACATGTTAATTATTTACACCCATTAATCATCTAAAGGGCATTTTAGTAAAATGTAATTAAGACATCTCTGTTACAGCAAACCAAACAGATTAATTAGTAATACAAGTAATCATTGCAAGGGCATTCTAGTAAAAAGGTATTTAAGGACATCAGTTATTACTGTCAACCAAGCACATGAATTATTAATACATCCCAATTGAACCAAACACAATAATAATTTAAACCCGGTAATCTACAATGTAATCTTTTTTTCCGGTAATCTTATTACTAAGATAAAAAAATATTATATGATCCAAACGCCCCCTTTGAGTAACGAATATTGATTGTAAAATGGAAGGCAAATATCACTTTTTAAAACCTTTCAATCTAAAATTAAATTTTTAATTTGCAGGTTAAGTATAATTGTAGCACACCGAAAGGAGGATTTATACCCACTCACCAAAGATGTTCTTTTGAGTTTTGACACTATATTGAACGCTATATAAAATTGCAAATTGTAAGAATATTTTCATTCAAAAATCTACTTTTTGTACCCTTTTTTTTAAATTACAAATTTTTTAAATTACATATTATAACTTTTGTAATTTATTTATTTACTTCATTTTTTATTATTATAATACAAAATCGTTATATTAATTCTCAAGAACGAGTACATAAAGTTATTTGATTATATTATTTTCTTTTTTCTCTGTAAAATCGTTCAATATTAAACTCATCAATTTTGTTAAGAAAGTTTTAAAAACACTCCAGTAGTTATCAAAACTCTTCCTTAAAAATATCAAAAAACCCTTTTAAAATAATCAATACCCTTCTACAAAATTATGAAAAACCTTCTGATAAAGGTGTTTTAATAATTTCTCAACAAAAATGGATGAGTTTATGCTAATATCACATATGCTAATAGAGAAATGCTAGACTTACGAAGAGTTTCTGTACAAAGTGACATGACATCTAAAGTGGACAAGTCACATCATCTGTCATGTCACCACTTTCCATATCAACATTTTCTTAAATATTAAATATTAAATTAATTATATTAATTAATCCAAATTCAAAAATAATAATAATAATAATAATTGATTCTATTAAATAAAAAATCCCCAATTCCCTTTCTATTATTCAAACCCTAACTTCCTATTGTTCTTTCTCATCCTTCATCTTCTTCCTCTCTCCTTCTTCTCTTCTCCTCCTCTTCCTTCTGTTTTTTTTTTCTCTCTCCTCTGCTTCCTTTCTTCTCCCTTTCTTCTCCATCTCCTCCTTATTTCGAATTCTCTTTCTCCATCTTCCTCCAATTCCACTTGGGCGGTGGCTAAATCTTGCCACCATTGCCCAGATTCGATGTTTGGCCACCACGGCCCAAATTTGGTGGTTGGCTCAATTTTTTTATTTCTTTAGTTTATTACTTAATTTTTCTTAAGAAATTGGATTCGATGAATTTGGATATTGAAGGGTTTAAATTAATTATGTTTTATAATGTATTTTTGATTAAGAGTAAGAAAAAAAGAAAACAGAAGAAAAAACTAAAATGTTAGGAAGAGGAAGACAAGGGATTGGTGGTTGGTCGCACCTTGGCCTTAGGTGGCCTAGTGGTTGGCGAAACTGTGGCCACATGTGGTGTGGTTGGCAGTGTCGTAGGAGGCAAGGATTGGTGGTTGGTTGCACTTTGACAATGCCTTGTGAATAGTGGCGATGCAATTGCGAGTGGTGGTGGAAGAGGATAGACCGCGGTGGTGCGGTTGAGATTGGGGAAAAAGCAAATTAGAAAGGAAGAGGAGGAGAAGTGAAGAAGGAAAGAGGAAGAAGATGAAGGAGGAGAACAAACTTTTGATTTAGTATAATCAAATTTTTTTCTAAATTTAGGTTAATTGAAATAATTTAATTAAATATTAAATATTTAAGAAAGTGGTGATGTGGCAAGCCACATCACTTTGTACAAAGATTTAGAATCTTTATAAGTCTAGCATTTCTCATGCTAATATCACATGGAAAAATTAAAATAAACTCCATAAATTTTATCTAATTGTAAAATAGATCACAATATCCTCCAAAATTAAGTCTATTGACTCACTGCCCCAATAAATTTAAAAGTTGTCAAATTTTTATTTTTAAAGTATTTTCTTGCATTTCCTTCTCATGATAATTCAAACTCTTTGTAGTCTTAGCAAGGTCAAGCTCAAGGACTCTGCAACCTTGGCTCAACTAATCCAAACCTACGCTAAAACCAATCGATTAGCCAAAGCAAAACAGCTTCATTCTGAGTTAATCACTTCTGGCTATCCACTATGCACATTTTTAATCAATCATCTCATCAATATGTACTCCAAATGCGGAGAATTAGATTATGCTGTGAAACTGTTCGACAAAATGCCTCTAAGAAACCTTGTTTCTTGGACCGCAATGATCACTGGGTTTTCTCAAAATCACAAATTTACAGAAGCTACGAAAACGTTTTGTGAAATGAGAATTGCCCAAGAAAGCCCGACCCAGTTTGCACTTTCTAGTGTTATTCAAGCCTGTGTACCTCTTGGATTCATTGAGTTTGGGAGACAAGTGCATTGCCTTGCTTTGAAATGCGGGTTTGGTGGTGAATTATTTGTTGGTAGTAATTTGGCGGATATGTATTCCAAATTTGGTGTGATTGGAGATGCTTGTAAGATTTTTGAGGAAATGGAATATAAAGATGAAGTGTTGTGGACTGCTATGATTGATGGGTACGCCAAGAACGGTGATTTTGAGGGGGCGTTATTGGCTTATAAGAGGATGGTTAATGAGGGGATTGTGATGGATCACTATGTTTTTTGCAGTACTTTAAGTGCTTGTGGAGCACTTAAGTTTTGTAATTCTGGAATGTGTCTTCATTCCGTTGTAGTTAAAGTGGGATATGAATTTCATATTTCAGTAGGAAACGCCCTTACAGATATGTACTCGAAAGTGGGAGATATGGAAAGTGCTCAGATTGTGGTTGATTCTTCGTGTCGGAACATCGTGTCTTATAGTTCTTTGATTGATGGGTATGCTCAATTGAATCAAATGGAGAAGGCTTTGAGTGTTTTTGTTGTGCTGCGGAGGCAAGGGATTGAACCTAATGAGTTTACTTTTTCTAGTTTAATCAAGGCTTGTGCTAACGATGCTGTAATTGACCAAGGGACCCAACTTCACGCTCAAGTGATTAAATTCAATGTTGAGAGGAACGCTTTTGTTTCTTCAATTCTTGTAGATATGTATGGAAAATGTGGATTGCTTGATTATTCAATCCGAGTTTTTAGTGAGATCGAAAGTCCGAATGACATTGCATGGAATTCGTTAATAAATGTGTTTGGTCAGCATGGTTTAGGTAAAGATGCCTTGGAAAGTCTAGACAGGATGATCCATAGAGGAGTGAGACCAAATGCAGTAACATTTGTTAGTCTTTTAACGGGATGTAGCCATGCTGGATTAATAGATGAAGGCTTAAACATCTTTTATTCTATGGAGAAGACTTACGGGGTAGTGCCGAGAGAAGAACATTACTCTTGCATCATAGATTTACTTGGTCGATCTGGAAGGCTCAAAGAAGCTGAAGAATTTATTAATAACATGCCATTTGAGCCAAATTCCTTTGGATGGTGTTCTTTTCTTGGGGCCTGCAGGATTCATGTTGATAAGAAGAGGGCTGAAGTTGCTGCAGGAAAGCTGATGCTGCTTGAACCTGAAAACAGCGGGGCTCATGTTTTGCTTTCAAATATTTATGCAAAAGAAAAACAGTGGGAAGATGTTAGGAATTTGAGGAAGATGATGAAAGATGGCAATGTTAAAAAATTACCTGGTTATAGCTGGGTTGATGTTGGAAACAAAACACATATATTTGGAGCTGAAGATTGGTCTCATCCCCAAAAGAAAGAAATTTATGAGAAGCTCGACAGTCTCTTAGATCAGATAAAGGAAGCAGGCTATATTCCTTCCACGCAATCAATTCCGCTGGAAATGGATGACAAAACGAAGGAAAAGCTTCTTCATCGTCACAGTGAGAGAATAGCTATAGCATTTGCACTAATAAGTATGCCAATTTGGAAGCCAATAATTGTGAAGAAAAATTTAAGGGTGTGCTCAGATTGCCACTCTGCAATCAAGTACATCTCTAAGGTGGGTGGAAGAAAGATTATTGTCAGGGATAATAGTAGGTTTCACCATTTCGCAGATGGATCATGTTCCTGTGGAGATTATTGGTGATGGTTTAAACCTTAAAGGCTTACTTGACGTTGAGAAAAAGATCACTGGGTGGCTGCTACCTGTGAGTGTTTGAACCTACCGTGATGATGTGCCATTTTAAACTGGAGAAAATACACGAGATGATGAGCGACAGTGTTTGAAGGTAAATATTACAACTTAGTATGAACTGGGAGTAGATTATTTATATTAGTCTTGTTCTTCGTGAGTTTCTGAGCTTTAACACAAACTCTAGCCGTAGCCGTTGGAAAATATATAGAGGTGGTCACTAGCGAACGCCCTGAATATGTTCAAGAAATATCTTCAATCTTGGTTTATTTTGGTGGGCTTTATACAATTTTAGAGTAATACTATACTAACTCTTATTTTTCATAAACTTTTTCACACAACCCTGATATGACAACTCGTGATTGATCAGATTGTAATTAATTAGTAAGATTTATATAGGACTCATGTAAAACCCGTTGTGAACTAATCAATTACAAACTACTACGTTAAGGTTACGAGAGAATTTATGAAAGAAGATTGTTGATATAGTATTATTTACAATTTTAACCACCAAACTGCATTTAAATGGAATTCATCCCCACGTTTTGAACTTAATTTTAAAGAATATGCGTGACATTGTGTAAAAATTGAATATAAGTTATGTTCATAATCATATCATGTATAAGGAATTGGTATAAAAAACATCTCTCTAAAAAATTCAACTTCAAAGTTCAAACTTTAATGCTTCAAGCACACGAGTTTATCTCTTCTTCAGCTACATATGTACAAGCTCAGCGACTTATTCGACAACTTGAAAATTTCTCAAACTTATTGAAATATTAGGGAAGGAATATAACAAAGATTTTTATAGTGGTTAGTTATATAAAGCGAATAAAAAGAACCTAGCACCAAATGCTATACTGCAAACAACTGGACAAGCTATCTGAGAGCTATAAACTACTCAGAGACTAGTGTGTTATACTAAAAAGGGCAGACCATCGCGGATATATATATATATGAAACAAAAGGATTCAAGCCCTTGGATAGCGTGACCGCCCTTTCCTTTTCAGGAACTCGGGGATCTCCACAGAACCACCTTCAGCAAAAGATGAAGGTCGCCTATTTATTCCAAAGGGGACATCTCCCTGTGCTAGCTGACTTGCCTGCATCTTCACAAGAACCCGCACAAAAATTGGTATTCTATGAGAGAGAGAGAGAGAGAGAGAGAGAGGAGTAATACCTGGAGAGGCCTCCCTTCACTTTCTTCTTGGCGTTTGAAACCGGTAGCAATTAAAGTTATACTTACCTGGAAAAAAAATTAATAAATAAAATAAAAAATAAAGCCTTATGCTGATTACCTTCAAGTCAACATTAAGGCAGTCGTATTTCAATTACAAGGCAAGCCTCAAGGAATATGACATGGCACTTATAATTTTTCGGTAGTAGATGATATTACAGAATGATCTCCCTGATGAAGACTTGCAAAATTTTTCGGTAGTAGATGATATTCAAATAGAAAAATACAGAATGATCTCCATGATGAAGACTTGCAATTAGAATACCCGCCTCATTAGAGGAGGAAAAAATGCCTCACCTCTTGTGATGGCAAAGACTATAACAAGAAACAGACAAAAGACATGAATTGACTTCAGTGAAAATGATAGCATTGCATAATGCATCAACAATAAATGCGTTTGAAACTAGACATCAATTTGCAGACCGCTATGCTCATTATACTTATTTGGAATAAAAATAACTTACTTGACCACTGAGTGAAGGATCTATCACTGCTCCAAATATCAAATTGGCAGTTGGATCCACAAGGTCATAAATAACCTCAGCTGCAGCATTTACCTGCACAAGTTCAATATAAAAATTCATGTTTATAATGTAACAAATTATGGTTGTTGCAAGCTTTGGAGCCAGGACAGCCGCAAATAAACAAGACATAAAAGACAAATTGGAGGTCTAAAATACAACTTTTCTACAGAGAACAAATGTCAAGACAGTTTCGAGGCCCATAAAGGCCATCTGTGTTGTCTTCTACTCAGTGTACTATTAAATGTCTGACTGACTAAGCAGATATGATAAAACCATGCAGATTGGGTATGACTCCATCAATTTAGATTTAGGAAAGAGTTCAGATTTAATGAGATGACCATATTCAACGAAATAACAAAATAGATAGCACCATCACATGGTGGTTGAAAGAATTCTACAAGCAAATTGGTTGCAGTGTCCCCCATAAAAGTATATACACTCTGTCCTAGATATGGTGACCAGACAACCCTGAGCACATTTTCCATGTGTATTGCCTACAAAACTTCAGCTTTCTGTAAAAGATGTCAAGGAAATCAGCTTTAAGTGCATGTTTTTGGACTGTGTCAACAGATGCAAAAAGAAGTTTGAAGCTTAGAGGGAGATATGACTACAGGTACAATCCAAATCTCCACAAACACAAACCAGTAGAGAGAGAGGGAGAAAGAGATACCTCAAACAAGGTCAAATCACTTCCACCAGTAATGTTCCACACAATTCCAGTAGCCCTTTCTATACCAATATCTAGCAAAGGTGATTGAATGGCATTTAATGCAGCATCTCTAGCTCGCGTCTTCCCTATACAAAAGCAAGCACCAAAAAGCAATTTTTTAAATATTATGTTTGAAACCTTGATTAAAGATGATTATAAATTCTGAATCAAAGTAGCCCTGTAGTCAACAGGTAGCAGGAAAGTAAATGAATCATGGCATCGATATCCAAGCAATGTGATCAAGGCCACAGCTCTCAATAGATGAGAAAATGATGAAGAATCTTTGTACACCATTTTATGAAATGGGCATTAACTGTTTCCTTCCAGTATTGCCCAATCATTAAAGGTTTCCATGCAATCATCAACTCAATGAAAGATCAAATTTAGCATTAAACGAATCAAAATCAACAGTGAGTGTATGAATGCCCATATCAATCAACTACATGTACAACCTATACAGAGGACTTCAACGAAAACTCAGCTATTTAAGGAGTGCACCAGCAGTTTGGGTACTCATGTGCTTCACTTGTCCTGGTGGTTATCAACTCCATTAAACATCTTACTAAAATTATCATGAAAAGTTATGCATAGGTATGCATTGAACACCTAGTATCTACTCAATGTCATATCTAGTTGTACGACAAACATGAAATAAATAAGCTACCAACTGGTGGGTCGGGTTGCCAAATTTACTTTTTCACACTTGGTTATAAAGAAATTAACACCTATACTTGTTAGCAGTCTTAAAATAGAGATGCAGACCACCAGTGATGCATCCCATATCATGGCATTGCAGGATTGCCACAAATCACCTGTTTCACATCTTATACCAGGTCTATTGTAAACTTAGATTAAAGCTTCTACCATTTTTCTTCTTCTTTCTCTTGTGTGAAAACAAACGAGAGAATGGTGATTGCAATCTTAGATAGAAATTAGTCAACCTTCCTTACATGTTCACTGAGTTCTAGACTGATGATACTCTAGACACAATAACCCTGGTAGTCAGGGGCTTGTAGGACATAACATCCAACATAGGTGGCCTTTAGGGGATTTGAACCCTTGACCTTTCTGTTAAAACTGAAAGGTTTTATCTTGAGTAGGGATGCAAGAAAAACCCAGCCCGGTCTGGGCCAAACATAATTTTATCTGGGCCAGGTTTGATAGGCCAGGCCCAGGCCCAAGTATATTACATGAAATTTTTAAAACTTACAGGTAAAACCCCTGTTAAATCACAGATAACCCACTAAAAACTATCCACACACCTTCTATTAGTAAAGTTACAAATAACCCCCTGAAAAAATACATCCAGGCCACATACATCAAATAAAATTTTAAAAAGACCCTTATTATTTCAAC
The DNA here is from genome assembly GCA_026225825.1 of Pistacia integerrima. Lineage (NCBI taxonomy): Eukaryota > Viridiplantae > Streptophyta > Magnoliopsida > Sapindales > Anacardiaceae > Pistacia > Pistacia integerrima. The sequence continues at coordinate 13,376,734 of CM047744.1, forward strand.
CAAACCCATCTTAAAGCCCGGGTAAGCCTGGCCCAGGTATTAAAAACCCGGGCTATTTCCAGGGCCCAGGCTAGCATTTTTCCAATGCACCCCGGGCAATACTAACCCGGCCAGGGTATATACATCCCAAACCATGAAGCCCAACCCTTGGGTTACATGAAGCCTCTGCTATAACACCACATTCTACGTTATTGTGAGAAGTAGATTAAAATTACCAGTTGCAGTTCCTATCCCCATCAATGAAGAACCTGCATTTGCCATTATAGCTCGTACATCGGCAAAATCCACATTTACTAGCCCTGGAATCTGCAATTAAGAACCCGCCACCAATTAGAGTGCATGGAATACAGCTGCCTAAAACCAGTAGATGATTTTGAATAAGAAAATCATCAATTTTGTGCTCTAAAAGCATTTAATCACAATAAGAACTACATGATCAAACTACTAGTTCATTCTTTATATCTAATAAGGTACTGTTTCTTTCCCCAAAAGATTTGTGCACCTTTCCTAGTTGGGACGTCCCAAATATTTTATCAACTGAAAAAAGTCACAGCACTCTATTCCAAGATTTTCCAAAAGTATTCCTAATTTGATAGTTTCCTTTTATTTTGTGTTTTGTAAAAAGGATATATTTTGAAAGTCAAACCGTTTAAACAACTTGAAATTTTTTAAAGTCAAATTGAAGACAAAACAGAAAAAAATATATCATTCATACGATATTATCTTTATATGGTAGGAAACAAAAAATGTTCAATTATAATCAATGAAATCAATAGCATATAAAGTGGTGAAAGAATGTGGGAAGAACAAGAGAGAAGAAACGTTAATGAAAATTGACTTTGAGCAAGCTTACAAAAATGTGGATTGAAATTTCTTGGACTTTGACCGTCAAGCCAAGGGATTTGACCAGAAAGGAAAAGAATATGAATTATCAGGTTGTCTTCATTCAATGAATTTCTCGATTCTCATTTAAGGTCAGCCTAGAGGACGTTTTAGAGCCTCTAAAGGGATATGAAAAGGAGATCCTCTATCCCTTTTCCTTTTCACCTCAATTGCGGATGGTGTGAGTGGATTGATGAATACGGCATTAGAGGTAAATTTGGCGGAGGGTATTACGGTAGGTAAAGACTAAAGAAATACTGAAGTTTCTCATTCACATTTTGCCAATGATACTCTTTTCATCAAGCGGTCACTAAAACCTTGAAGACAATCTAAAAGTTCTTGGAACTTCCAATCACATTTGTGACCTTAAAGTTAATTTGGCCAAGGGTATAATTGTCTGACAGATCAATTTGGATCATCAGTAGGCAGCTAGGCACTCAAGCATTTGAATCTTACTTCAGGGATCAAATAATGGAGACAATGGAAAAATAGACTATGGTGGTGGTAAAGAGGATTATTTAAAGCAGTAGACTCACCCTTATTCAATCCATCTTGTAAATTCATCCAACTTTTTTTTTTTTTTTTTTGGTTTATGATTTGTAATAGGATTAGGGAAAAAGAAAAACAATAGAAAGAATGATATTGGAGTTCTTATGGGAAGGGTATGATGGGGTAAAAGTTCTCATCTTCTTAGTTGGGACATTGTGTCTAGGCTTAGGGCATGTGATGATTAAATAGTAAATGTGGCCACAATTCAACTGGGTGGGACTCTAATGTGGTTAACAATGGTTCTTCTGAATACCTTTAGAAAGCTATAGGTAAGGAATACCACCCTTCTGTAATGCACACTTATTCATAGGGGACACAAAGGATATCAAATTTTGGAGGACAAAAGGACAGGTGACATATCCACATTAAACATTTCCTCATCCTTAGACTCAATACTAAAAATATTTTTATTTTTTGATAGCGTGTTTTTCTTTCCTCTTACTCAAAGTTGGAATTAGAATGTCAATTTCAAAAGTAACTTGAATCAGCACGAAATTCAAGAATGCATAAGACTTTTGGAGGTGATTGAAAATGTAAAAAATTGATAAAATGAAGAAAGATGGAAGATTGTGGAAGCTTGACCCCTTGGGTAATTTTCTTTTTACTTTTATCTTAATCGGTTGATTGATGATCCCTCCATTGATAGTTTCAAGCCTTTCAATATGATTAGGAAGGCTAAAACCCGTCCTAAAATCCAAATCTTTCTGTGGGATCCAGTTCAAGGCAAAATAAAAACAAGTGTTTCAAAGAAAGTACCCTATGATGAGCCTCTCTCCTTGGTATCTAATGTGTAAAAGAAGTGAAGAGTGAAATAATCATCTTTTCATTAATTGTGGTGCGGCTCAAACTTTTGGGCAAGAGTTGTAGAAGAGTTGTAGAAAAGCTAAGATTTCTTGAGCTATTTCAGGCTCTTGTGATGCATATTTAATGGAGATTGTTGTCATCTTTGGGAGAGGACATAAAGCTAGAACTCTTTGGAGGATTCATTGTTTAAACTATTCTGAATAGAAAAAAAAAAAAAAAAATTGTCTTTTCATTGAGAAAAGAGGAGAAAGCAATAGTGAATCATGGGATAGAGTTCACATTTTGCTTCCTCTGGGCTTCAATTGGTAAGGAATTTCATGAATCAACATTTTTCTTTATTTATCACAAGTAGGAAGAGGTTTTGGATTGATTTCGTTGTTTTTTGGGGATTTGGTTCAAGGGACGGATGGTTGTACTCTATGGTATGTATAGATTAGTTTCCCATTGGGTTTTTGATTCTTTGCAAACATTTTGATCATAATTGTATCTACTCATCCTTTTACTTAATACGCAGTTTATAGTTTCTTATTAAAAAAAACACTGTTTCATGTAATATGTAAGCTATGCAAGAATAAAACAAAGTAACATGTCAAGGCTTTATTTTTTTTAAATGAACAAATTAATCATGAAAAGAGCAAAAAGATTATGAGAATTCCATAAAAAAGTTCTTTAAGCAAACCATACTGTGATTATATCTGAGATACCACGAACCCCTTGTCGAAGAATATCATCAGCCAAATTAAATGCCTCAGTTACTGGTGTAGACGGGGAAACTGCAGTTAATAACTTGTCATTTGGAATGACAATAAGTGTGTCAACATTATCTCTCAGAGCTGCAATTCCTTCCTGGGCTTGAACTGCCCTTCTTCTTCCCTCAAAAGAAAAAGGGGTTGTGACAATACCGACAGTCAATATACCCATTGACTTTGCAACTCCTGCAATCACAGGAGCCCCACCAGTACCAGTTCCTCCACCCATTCCTGCCTGCAAATAGAAACTTAATAGTCTCAGGTGAGGTCCTTTTTTGAAATATTTGTTGACAAAAAACTCAGGTCCATTGGTTGAGCAAGTAGAGGTCTATGCAAGACACAACAATCCACTTGAACCAAACTCAAGGTTCATGAGAAAAAAGAAAACTTCTGCACCCTTATATGAGCTAGAAGTCAACTAGCACAAGCTCTTTATTGCAGGTCAGACAAATTAGGTTATAGGTAGCAAATATTACTCAAAAACGAAGTCATGCAAAGCAAAAAGTTGAAACCCTCAACAGATAAAGAACAAGAATCTTCTATGCAAGAAAGATTCATTAATCCATGCTAATTTTGTATATGAGAGCTTCCCAGACAAAATTCAAACTCTAATTAAAATTTTATAGTATCTTATGGATGCTGTCTTACATGTTATATGATAGCCAAAAAAACAGAGTTCCCTAAAAAATTGTTCTTTTTCTTGATAGTCCAAAATCCCCAAGTGTATTCTCTGAGTTTGAAATTAGGAACTACTATTATATCCCATTTCTATATTGTATTCTATTTTATTTCATTCATTAAAGACTTCTGTTTCATAAGAGGCTTTTATATTTTTAATGAACCAAAGAAACAAGTTTATAAAAGCTTCACCCTGACATCAACTTTAGCAATCATTATTCAATGTTTAACCAAAATATGGATATTTCTAGACATGCAAAAAATTGACTTATTTAATCTACAGGTGTATACACCCGCAATTATTATTCTGTTAATAATAAGCTTTTATGTTTTCTATAAACTTAAGAAACAGAAGTATAACAGCTTCGCCCTCACATCAACTTTAACAGTTTTTATATCTATCATGATTCAATATTTAAAAAAATTATGGTAATCTCAAATCGTGAAATATATTGACTTATTTGACCTACAGGTGCATACACCGTCAACTACTGTACATACCTTACACGAGCACAAATTACAAAGAAACATATTCATGAGAAATTCGGAAGAACGACAAGGTTCAGTGAAAAATGCTAAAAAAATGCATATTGTGCTTAGAACCAATATCTTATACCAAATCAAATTCCTCATAAGCTATAGTTCAACTGAAACAAATTAGTTGATTAATTGCCAATTGGCTAAATAATTGGTCTCACGAACAAAGAAGTCACATTTTAGCTTCCAAATGAAAGATTTCCAACACAAAACCATAGCCCACACACATCAGCAATTGAAGCTCAAAAGGCTTCCTTTGATTTGACAATTTTTCACCAAGTTCCTCATGATAGTTCACTAAGTAAATGAACAGAATGTTAATCAAGAATTTTCTCGTAGCACACAGTTTTCTCCTTTTTACAAGCAAAATTATTTCAAAAATAAATAAGAGAAAGTAAGAATCAGAACAAAGATAATTTTTTTTTTAACCACAAAAACATCTTGAAAAAAAAATTAAAATATGAGAGTGAACAGCTAGTATCCTGGAAGACAGAATGTCTTAAACATGGCATACTTACCGTAACAAAGACCATGTCAGAACCATAAAGTGCCTCTTCTACAGATTCTTTGCTTTCTTTGGCAGCATTCATACCAATCTCCGGGTTTCCACCGGCTCCAAGACCCCTGGTTAACTCTTGACCAATTTGTAAACGGTTCTCAGGAAAAACAGGTGACATCCGCATGGCCTGGACATCAGTGTTGACAATCCAGAACTCCACGCCCTTCATTGCACTCTCTATCATGCGATTAACTGCATTTGATCCACCACCACCAACCCCAATAACTTTGATCTTAGCTTCATTAAAATTACTTGGACTAGAAGCGTTTCCAAGGGTCTCAGGGACACTTCCACTAGAATTATCCTGCCTCGGGTTGCTTATTGTATTGTTCCCCTCTCCTCTAAGCATTGAAACTTCTGGGTGTAGATTAAGAAAAGGGTCTTTACTGTGATATGAACTGACATTTTGTGAGTTTGCTGAACATTTAAACTGAGACAAACTTGATTTATGGCTGCAACCCAGAAATCCATTCCTGTTATCAGACAGCTTCAAACAATTAACTCTTCCCAAGTGATTGTCCACAGATACTCTCGCTCCAAAACCAGTCAAAACGCCTATTATTCTGGTATCAGAAGGCGTGATACAAGTCGCCATCTTAATCTTATACTGGTAATAGTCAAATATCAAAGGTAAGTTCAATTTTATATACCAATAAAACTAGGTTTCCAAATGGCTTAAATTTCCAGTTCCAGCACCTGTTAATCAAAAAGACTATAAAACTCAGAAATTATTAAAATAATTACTAAATCAGCATTCAAATCCACTCCACAGTAGGCCAAAAACTTTAAAACACACAACTGACCAAGATGCTTATGCCTAACTAAAACTACAAAATCCCAAAAATTGTGTAGCTTAGCAGCAATTGAGTTACTAAGACAATATTCAAAATCTTAAAACTAAATCCAACAATAATTCAATAAAATGCAGACAAGCAAACAGTAAAGAAAAGCAGCAACAATGAAGTACAAGAACAAGAAATTCTGAACAAAATAAAGAGAGAGAGAGAGAGAATGGGAAGACCTGAGAGAGTTAGCGGAATGGAAAAGAAGAGAAATACGGAAGTGGGTTGTAGCATTAGAGTGGAAAAGGGAGGGTTTTGTTGATAAATCTTTGGAGAAAGAAACAAAAATCTTGTGATAATAAACAAGCAATTAGTTTTCCTTGTGAAAGTAAATGGAGTGTGGGGCTCCGTCCAAACTGGTAACTGTCCCACAATCAGGGTTTAAAGTGATTGGCCTTGAAAGCCGTTAAACCCCTATTTTCAACTGGCCTCAATGGGTTTGGGCCTAATCATCCCCTGCCCAATAGAGAAGAGTCTCATGTTTCTTGATTTAATTTTAGTGTACTTCAACTATTAAGAAAACTCTTAAAACCCTAAACTTTCTTTATAAGTTTTGAATTATGTTTTTAAGATTAAAAGTATTTGAAGGGATGGAAGATGATTTCGTTCAATGGATGAAAAAGTAAATTTTAATTATTTTTTATTCAAATTTCATTTTGTTTGATCTTTTGGTCCGTTGTAAAAAAAAAAAAAACATAAATGTTAGGTTTATGAAGAGATTTTGGAAGAAAATATAAGAAAGGGTAATCCTAAAATGAAATATAATATGTTTGTAAGTTATATTTTTAAAAAGAAACTCTTTAAACCCCATTTAATACTGAAAATAACCCTACTTAATTAGATTTAATTAGGGTTTTTATTTACACCTAGTTTCCACAATTTCAAACTTAATTAGGGTTTTTCTTACATTTTCTTTTTTAAGTTCAGATTCGTGTTGTTATGTGATTAGTTTTTTCAAAGTTTTAGCAATATATTTTCATCAAATAAAGAAATATTTAAAATAAAGAAAAAATTTCAATTATTTAGAAGATTTAGGGTCAAGGTTTATATAAGAATTAAAAGTCATATTAAAACAAAAATATAAAATAGGGTATGAGTGTATGTAGAAATTATTATGTCAGTTTTAGTAAATTTTATTAAGAATAAAATTGTATAAAAAAAAAAAAAAATTTTAAAAGTGAGGGATATTGAAAAATTTGTTGGGGCCTAAAAATCATTTCCCAAATCTTGTTTGAGGGATGTTATTTGAGCCCGATTAAATCTCTATCTAGGCCCCTAACCTTACTAAATAAAAATTAATCAATATAAGTATATAAATAATCATATTACAAAATTAGCCTTTTCTTTATATTCTCTGAATAACTTTTTTTCAGTTAGCTTCATAGAAATCTAAGGAATTCCACACACACTCACACAAAAAAAAAAAAAAAAAAGTATGAAAAAGCTTGCCACAAACCAAATTAAGACTATTAATCTACAAAATTTAAGATAATATGGTTACTATTTTTTTTTTTAATCCGTCTCTTTTGAGTTTTCTATACGCTAGAATTCCTCCCTCCCTCCCCCAAAAAAAAAAGCAATTAAATCAAATATTTCAATCTCTCATCTTATCAAGTAATTGATAATATTGCAATTTTCTTTTTTTATCTGGGCAATGTTTATAGCGTTCAAGAATATTTAGAATTTCATGAAAGATTAGAAAATAATGTTCAACGTACAAACAAATCTTACAAAGATTTATAAACAAACGGATGTGGTAGGAAATGAAAGAAATAGTAAATACAAAAAGTCAAATTCATCATATTCACTTTTCCATTCATTTTCTGTCACAACAATTTGCATAGAAATCTTTGTAAATTTTGAAAAAATGGAGGCTAGGGTTTTTAAGAAAAACGTCTAATGGTACTGCCAAAAATGTTTAACATATTTAGACATTCCAATTTTCAAAGACAACCCTTCTAGATTTTTTTCTTCAATCCATTGTAGATTTATAGGAAACTGTAATGACTTCTTTCTACTAGTATTCTTTATAACATATACAATAAAACATACATACTTAGTATATGAAAATAGTTGGGCCCAAATTTTTCTTTACTTACAAAACATAATTCTTTATATTTATCAAAATAACCAGTACAAAAACTTAGCAACGGTGGACAGTAATGCCAATCCTCTCCGCTTGTCGAGGTCCCTCCGACCGCTGCTCACCTATGTCCTGCAAAAACATGGAAAAACAACGGGGTGAGCATAAAAATGCTCAGTAAGTAAATCTCTTAACTCTTCTCCTTCTTTGGTTCTTTCCTTACTTAATTCCTTCTCTTTTCTTTCTCTGTTTCTTCCTCTCACTGTTCTTTTCTTTCTTTCTATTTATCTCTGTTCTTTCTTTCTTATTCTTTCTATTCTTCCTAACCATGATGAAATTCATGGCAATATGCATGAATAAAATGCATATGCAATAATGCATAAAATGCTTTTTCTTTCTTATTTCTATTTTCTTATTATATTTCTTTTCTTTTCTTTTCTTTCTTGTTTTTCTTTTCTTTTCTTCTCTTGTTTCTCTTTTCTTTTCTTTTCTTCTCTTGGCTTGTTCAAGCCTTCTCATTTTTTCTTATTTTTATTCTTTCTCATTCTTTCTTTTCTCATTCTCATTCTTTCTTATTCTTATTCTCTCTTATTCTTTGCCGATCAGACTCGGTTGATGCATGGATTTGGAACCTTGGTCGTGTGAGTGAGTATAGCCCTCATCTACATGCACTCTTGCGGACGGTACAACTTCTTCTTTCTTCTTAGGCCACTCAATTAAGGTGGCGTGCATGTAGAAATTCTTCTTGGTACAACCCTCATCCACATACACTCTTACGGGTCGTACAATTCTTCTTCTTCTTATGCCACTCAATTAAGGTGGCGTGTATGTGGGAATTTCTTCTTAGCACTCACGGCTCCCCATCACAACAACCTATTCTTTTCTCTTCTTTACCACTCCTTAATTCTTTAATGCTTATTCTTCCTTTCTCTTTGTTCTTAGAGTGTTTTATTATTTCTTTCTTTATTCTTTATGCTTTATTCTTTATTCTTTAATCTTCATTCTTTATTCTCTATTCTTTCTTAAATTTCTACACATACACAATTATATGCATATGGATGGCTCATGCTTGAAATTCTTACTTGGATGCACTCATGAAATGCAAATATGCAATGTTGCATAAAATTAAGGTTTCTACTCAAACTTATACTTCTCTTAGGCATTTCATCAAACATTACTTGTGCATAAACAAACCCTAATTTAATTATCATTCAATTTGTTTCTCAACCATCCAAAAATGAGAGAAAATCTCTCTTGTAGCATCACCATACCTACACGGCAAACACACTCCCAAAAATTCCTCCAATTCTTCCAATTTCAACCCATCATCAAACCATCACATACACTTCTCATATTCAAATATATCCAACAAAAAGCATAATTCATCATCAATCTCTTCTCAATTTCTCAAGAATCATAACATATGCATACTTAGAAGAAATCTCTACTCACTTGAATTCTTAAACTTTAACTTGAGTTGGATTTTGAGTGGAATTTACTTACCTTATGCTTGAGTAGTCTCTCCTAAGCTCTCTACTCTTGTTGGATTCAAATCTTCTCTTAACCCTAAGCATAAACTTTATAAGAACTCAACTTTTACACAAATAAATAATAGATAAAGAGCATGAATTCTTACCTTTTGAAGTTTAGAATCAAAACGCTATTAAAAATCACTCAAAAGCCCTCAAAATCCTTGGAGGAGTGAATGAAAATTTGAGAGAAAATGGAAGAGTAGTGTGGCAGTGGAATGAAGGAAATAAGGGTTACAAACCCTTATCATCTTATTTTATAAACTCACTTTCGTATTTTGCCCTTGCACTTTTTTAGAAATTCCATCCTTGTCCCTTAGTCAGTTACCATAATGCCCTCATTTTTACTGCATTCTTTATGAAAATCTACCTCTTTTCACTCCCCACTGTTTCAAATAATTTTGAGTGAAAATACCATTTTACCCTTAATACAAGTTTAAGGCATTTTCTTCATATTCTCTTAAAATAATTCTAACAAAAATTAACTAAGGGCTATAAAACATAATTTAAATTATGTACCTCCATGTTGGGCGTTATAGAAACTGAAAGAGTAAACGACATGTTCCCACCCAAGGTTTTGCGAAATGACAAGTTCCCATCCCTGGTTTCATAAATTCCATATTCAAACCCTTAAATTAATAGCGTTAGTGATTTTTGGTTTTTGACATAGTATAGAGATGCTATTACCAAACTGCCTTGAACCTTTTACTATTGATTGTGACGACTAACTATCAGAAACCTCCTTGGAAGATGGAAGCATGTCCATCGCACTCCTATGAGTTGGGCAAACCCTAGCTATCACAACCAGCACCACAAAGCCAATGACAATAGCGATGAGAAGGAGACTTGGAGTGGTAGGTGACATGAATAAGGTGGGGAAACGAAGAAGCTGCACAACGACACCTTCCAAGTATGTGGGTTGCAATGTCGCACTCTAGAGTTGCGCATGGCGGAAGGCGTTCGGTGAACTATCGGACACTAGGATGATGGGGTTTTGATAAGCAAGCACCGATGATGTTTAAGGGTGGTGACATGTAGGATTTTGGCCATCGAAATCGGGCTTGAAAAGGTGAAACCCTAAACCTAGCAGCGACTGCCGATTGGTGGAAGAAATCATATGGAAATCATGAGGGTTTGGGTGTAGGGAGGATGAGGATACTAGTGGTGGTGTCGAGGGAGGCTAATGGCATTGGAATCAAGCCAAATCCGGCCTAAGACAAGAGTCGTACGACCAAGAAAAAGTCGGGTCTCAGGGTGCTTGTGAGAGAAATTTGAGATGTGAAGAGTTATTTTGAAATTTTCATTTTTATTTCAGATTTAATGTAGTGCAAATAACCACTTTACCATTTGATCGTTACATAAAAAAAAAAATTGTTAATTTAAGGGTAGAAATATGAAATTTATGAAACCAAGGATGATAACTTACCTTAGGTGGGAACATGTCATTTACTCTATCAGTTTCTTACAAATCTGCAATGGATTGAAGAAAAAATCGAGAAGGGTTGTCTACAAAAATTGGAAGGTCCAAATATGTTAAACAATTTTGGGAGTACCATTAACATGCACGGGTAAATCGCTAAGTAGAATCTTGATCCAATTAAATTCATTGTTATTGATGAAGTCCATCTGAGTGTCAAATCACGTCTATAAATTTTCTTATCCAAAGTTGTTTCAACCAGGAAGAAATTAAAGCAGATATCTTATGGGACATAAGCTTACAGCTTAGAGTTCAAGAATCAGTGAATCACAAAATTAGCAAGAGACAAAAGATTTTCACAAATTCGTCAAAGAAATTTATAGCCATTAGAACAAACATCGATCCTGTAGGCTGTAGCTATTTGGGCAAACACAAAGCTGTGTAATATAAATAATAGAGCCCCGTGTCTGGTTTCTTCGTCTCTTGTAACAAAAACGTTTCATCATCCTTACTGTTATTTTTTAAAAAAAAAAAAAAATGCACAACTACAAGTAACGCTCGAATTCTCTTAAGCTTTTGTTTAGACCTTTGAAAGAGCTTCCAAATTCAACAAGGTGCTGCAGAATTTATTCAGCAGAGAAAAATAAGAAAAAATAAAACAAAATACAATTAATGATTGGGTTTTAAATGCAAATAATCTCACCATCTCCTTGCTCTACAAGGGACAACTCAAGTTCCGCCTCATTATTCTCAATTTTTCTTCAGCCTTTTGGGCCTTGGTATACGCTTTCTGTTTTAATTCCTCAAAATACTGCACCGCAAAAAAAAAAAAAAGACAAAAAATGTATTCAGAAATTTTATGCAAAATAATAGAATACAGATCATTAGGTTTAATGAAACAACAAATAGTAATTATTATGAAAAATACCTGTTGTTTTCTTTTCCTCTCGAGATCGGCCTGTCCCGGGTAAGAGATAACAAAAGTAAAACTTTTGTCAATTTCAGCCATTACTTAAAGCTAAATCAATGACTAGAATAACATTTTGAATAATACAAAGTGAGATTATTGTGTATGAAATATTACCAGGGCCTGCTTGAGATGAGCATTCTCTTCTTTTAATTGGTTCAATTCTGCTTCTAGTTCAACTGTGTAGGCCTGTAAAAGAAAATGTTATGATTTGTCATGGTATGTAAAATTTTATCCATTTTGTTTAATAACTAAAATTCTATTGCTCACGAAAATTGTTGTTGATAATTCATCAAGCGAAGTTAAACACAATTGCAAACTACTAATTACATTTATCTTCATCTCAAGTATCACAAGTTTCATTGCAGATATAGTGTCCTTTTAGTACTTTTTCAGAAGTATACTCTATTTCCAACAGCTACACCTCCTTCTCTTCATAATCGACTTCCTTCGTATAACTTTGAATACTTAAAATGTTATTCACCATTCAAAACCTACGACGATACAACCAAATCTTTTTGGCTACTCGTCATCAACAATATATTTGATAGACCATTCACTGCAAAGCTCTCAATCTTGTTTTTTTCTTCAGCTTCATATTAAGCACTATCAATCCACAGAGAAATGGCTGCATTTTATTAATGTAAATCCCACTTATCAGCTCCTGTAATATTTGAAGGCTAAACATATACCATTTCCCCCCGACTCTGTCTGCTACCATATCTTATCCATGTACGGCCAACTTCATGCCAAAGGATGTACGTTTTCCATATTTGAGTAATATAACTGCTCTCAGATTATACAACCAGTTGTCAAGTTCCACATTTCCAATTTGCTTATCCAATATAATAATTGTCCCATTCTTACACTGAGCCAACTTAATTACAAGATGCAGTTACGAACTTTATTCTTATGGCTCGAAAGTGATTTTCGACCTACAAATGCATTGATATCTAGCTTCTGCGCCTGCCATCGGAATCAGATAGGTTTTGCTAATGTCTGATTTGGCCCAGACCCATGCTATTACTTCTAAATCCTTAATGAAAAAATGAACTAATATATATATATATATAAAATATTTTGCAAGTGGAATATGGGACCTGATGCTTTGCAAGATACAACTAGAAGAGCAATGGAACAAAGATCACCGACTATATGTATTCATTAACTTCGAGCTACAATGATTGAATTAGAAAGAAAAGTTTATCACTTTGCTCATTTAATACTCCAACTGGCAAAAGGTATGTGTGTGAAGCAAGTATCATTGCAAAATGGATCTCGGCATTTCTTTCTTTCTTTTTTTTTTTTTTTTTTTCTCTTGAAAACTATATAATTAAATAGAAGTCATTTATGTCTTATAAATATTAATGAAAATTAAATAATTTACCTGTTTTCTAGCTCTAGACCTTGCTGCGGATTCCCTATTCTTTATCATCCTCCGTTGCCTCCTCTCAACAACCTTCTCCACTGGTCCATCAATAACTCTCCTTTTTCCTCTCAACCCACTCATTTCCATCCCAAATTGATTTCCTGAACTATCCATTTGATTCGCACACACTTCCGATGACGCTGGACTCACTGCCCCAATCGCCTGCCCCGCCGCAAACCCACCTCCTCTTCCACCATAACAAACACCTTGTTGTGGTGGCGGCTGCTGCTGCTGCTGAGCCACTGCTGGGTACCCACCATTTCTCTTTTCATTTCCATTATACACTGCTGACTCCGCCATCACTCCACGACCCGTTGTCATCGGCTGATACGACGGACCAACGGTTCCACTGTTGCTTCCTCCACCACTAATTGCATTCATTCCCATTAGAGGCCTTGCACCAAAACTTGCAGGACTCATCACTGGGTTGTTATTCGTTTGGTATAACCCAAAATGTTGTTGCTGCTGATGAGCATGCTGTGACGTTGTTTCCCTCACTATCCCTGCTTTAATCAAGAAATCCTCCAATGTCATCTCTCCAAAAGTAGGTTGCCGAGAGGCAGCCTCGGGATTCTGTACATTACTATTATTATTATTATTATTATTGTGCTGCTGCCCGTGTTGCCCTCTGTGTATCTCGGACCAAACTTCCTCCACAGTCTTCCTGCACAAGGGTGCGGGAAGAGTGAGGGATCCTTGTCTCGGCAAGCTCGGCTGCTTCGCTATACCTTTATGGCCTTGATGCTTCTATTAAAGATAGTTGTTTCTGGTTGTTGATGACATTGTTGTTAATGTTGTTATTATTAATGGTGGAGTTGATGGCTTCGTTTTCTTCAGCGTTCCAGATGCTGGTGAGGAATTCGTCCATGTTCATGGAGCCGAAGTTCTTGCCTCTCTCGCATAGTGTGTGCTGAAACTCATCCAGAGTTAGTGAGTAAATGGATGATTGTCTTCCAAGCGACGATAATGGATGGTTCTTGTGTTGTTGGTCTGATTGTAATGGCGATTCAACTTCGCCTTGGGAAATGGTTTTGGGATCTGGAACCACCATTGTTGCTCTTCTTCTGCTGCTAATATTATTACTACAACATTCAAGCAACAAACAAGAAGAAAGAAAGAAAGAGAAAAGAGTGTAAATAGTAAGGAGACAGATTACAACAATTATCGCGGAATAAACAAGAGATTTGTAGTGGAGAACTAACGTCATTACTTCTGTCTATTTATTTAAGTCACCCCCATCCTTTCTCTGTAAGAAGTGTTGCTCTAATTGCACGACACGTGTTCTAGTGCACGACACGTGTACTGTCTCTTGACACGTGTCATCACTTATTCTTCTTATTTTCTCAACTTTCACATGGATCCAGAGTTACACACATTAGACTATCACATTATATATTTAGTCATTATTTAAATTTTCTTTCTAATTAATCTTAGCCACACTTCTGGCGGTGTCCATATTTGATAACTTAAAAATTAAAAGACGATTAATCAAAGTTACAACTATATAATATTATATCTATATCCTCAGCAATTTGATAATATTCATTATCATTTATCATCTATATGTTTCCTTAACACTAATAGACTAATATCATATTACGGTAAAACTTCGATATAGTGATACTCTATATAGGAATAAACTCTACATAGTTATAAAAAATTATATTTCTAATTTGGGACAGTTATAAATCAGAATAAACTCTATATTGTAATAAGTTATAATTTTTCTAATTTCCGTCTTAAGGAAAGTTATCTCCACATAATAATAATTATCTGTATATTGTAAAAAAAAAAATATGGTATGTTACATTAAAGGTTTAAGATGAAATAAAATATTTATCTGAAGTTGTTTGGGATAATAATTTATGCTTTAGAGTTGTTATTACATCTTTTAACTTGCGGGTACATTACCTAGCATGAACATTTTCTTGTTAAAGCCAAAATATTTATAGCTTCTCAAGCATGTTTAGAGCTTCTTGACATGAAATTTTTGTATTTCCGTACTATTATGCTCATAATTATTTCATTTCTCTTCTTGTTTAATTGTATAAATAATTTTTTTTTTTTTGTTAAAGCATA
Organism: Pistacia integerrima; assembly: GCA_026225825.1. Lineage (NCBI taxonomy): Eukaryota > Viridiplantae > Streptophyta > Magnoliopsida > Sapindales > Anacardiaceae > Pistacia > Pistacia integerrima. The sequence continues at coordinate 13,391,838 of CM047744.1, forward strand.
TATGACTTGTTACTGATTTGGATGATTAAGGAAGACATTAATATTCATTCGATTAGTGTAGTGTAGTAAAGTTATCGAATCTGATCACTCAATTCTACAATGACTCTTTGATTCTCCTCATCCACTTCATTTGTAACTTGCAATTCATCGACATTGGGGGTCCTAATTTTGTAATGCTTAAAACAATTGACAATTGTCTATAGTTTCACATCAGTTGTCATGCAGTAACTGCATTTACAATTCCATCAAGGACAGTTATCTTTGTTGGTTTCAAAACACGATATTCTATTTGTTTTAAAAGCAAGCAATTGAAGCGTTGAATTGAAACCCTAATATTATTAAAACATGAATTGAAATCCTAATATTGTACTACTAAAACATGAATTATGAAATAAGAAATTTTTTTAACTACACCTCTATTAAGTTATAACCTCTTTATAGTAATAAAATTAGTTAATCCCGCCATTATGACTATAGAGACTAGAGAGGTTTTCCTGTATTTAAATCTAATATATAGAATAAATATTATAAGAATGATACTATTCATCCTAAAACAGATCTTAAAAATTACAATCAAACGCATCATTAGTATAATACTTTAGGTCTCATAACCATATAAATTTCCTTAGTCCTCGTAGACATGCATGCAATGTCACATCCTTAATTCTGTCAATTTCACACAATTCTTCTCCAATTTGGGGATCCCAATTATTGTTTCTTTGATTCAATTTAAAACTAATTAATTATCAAATTTTCACAGGGATTCTTTTTCCTATATGCATACGGTAGATCCCCAAAAATTCTAATGATTTAAGGCCATGTTTGTCATCGAATGGAATGGAAATGTGTATTAATAAGAATGGAAATATTAGGAAGCAATAGAATGGAATAGAATAAAATTTGTTGTTTTTGGACGAAAATACCCCAATTTATTTTATTTGATGAATATAAATATTGTTTTTATTTAAATAAATCTTTGACTGGTCAATTATGGTCAAAGGTGCCAACCGGTGACCTGTATTCACTCTTCTCGCATCATTACCGGCGCGTGGAGGGCAACGGTCGACGATCTAGATAAATCTCGATCGCCTAAAATCGACATCATGATGACACAAGCAGATTCCGTGATAGAAGCCCACCACACATAACATCATGCTGATGGTTTTCGGTGGTTGGGATATATCGACAGATCATCTACCGTTGGTCTTCCATGCACTAGTAGTGATGTTGGCAACATAAAGGAATTTGTTGGTTGGGGATTTTGACGATGGTTAGTGGTTGTGTCGGCAACGATATTAACACCAACTACAATGATAAACGATAAATATATTTGATCATTTTAATTATTAATATTTGAATAAAACAATTACTAAATTATAAAATAATCAAATTTTAAATTAATTTTATTACTAGTAAAATAAAAAATTAGAATTTAAAAAGGGATAAAGTGGACATTTCAGTAAGTAGAAATGGATGTCACTCCACCCTTTTTATAAGGAATGAGAGTCTTATTCCAATGTTGATTACCATGAAGCAAACACGGCCGAAAAGAATTAGTTTAGAGCATTTGAAGTAACAAGAGGAAATTTGATGACTTTAGTCAACGTATAGCAAAGATGTGTTTATTTGCTTAGCTGCTATACAATCGCCATGACTTTGAGGTTCCCACCATCCAAATCTTGCGCACTTTTTTTTTTTCAACTCCAAATCTACTAAAAGAATATTTAGAACGAGAAAGGAGGTTACCTTAACTTATAACACTCTGAAGGTGCAAAAAAATGGGGTTTAAAGGATTGTTAGAGTAAACAATTAATTTTAAATTATAATAAGAGTCACTCAGCTAAAATGTGTCCACTAAGTTAGGCGGATCCAAGCATTTAAGTTAAATCTCATACTTATTCCCTATCCCAGCGGATCCAAGTCTTTAAATCAATTCCAGTCTCACTTGCTATCCTTAGGGGTAGGCGCAATACCCCATAATTGAACTGATCCAAAAAAAACCAACCCAAACCCTAAATTCTAAACCCTTAACCCTAAACTTATATATCCTTTAAATTAAACCTCATGTTCATTCATTATGCCAGGTCTAAATAATTAGTAGAATGATGTAGGAGCATCGCTACAGATCATCGACAGTGACCTGAAAGCAAGGCAAGTTGGGTAGCAAGCAAAGCGAGCAAGGTAGCGAGATTGTGAAGCGAGCTTGAACAAAGATAGATTGTGCTAAGGGGACTTAGAAAATAAATGTAAATGTTTTACTTTTGTTTTAATGTTCTAGAAGAGGACACATGTACTTAGGTGAATTAAAGTAGGGACACTATCATTAGGGTTGCTAGAATTGAGATAAGTGTAGGATTTCTTTTTTTTTTTTTTTTTTCCACTTATTTAAGGGCACTATTCACAATGTAACCACAACTTTTGGAGAAAATACAAAGAAATTTTCAAGTAACCTTTGTGGTCACTTATCATAATCCTTTGTGGGTTCGCTGTCCTTAGTGGGCATTTATCAGGGAGTCCTTGGTGGGCTTGCATTGTCCTATGTGGGCATTTATCATCATTGACCAATCGTTTTAGTTTCGTTGACTCGTCGTTCATAGCGAAAAAAGTTACCCCCTAGTTTCTTGCATCAGTTTGGTATTAGAGCAAGTTCTGGTTTCTGGGAAAGATTTTGGTCATAACAAGCTTCTTTTGTTACGATTCTAAAGTTTCAGAAAGTGAGTTGTGAGAATGGCAAAGACAAGCAATGTCTGTGGCCGTGGGAGAAATGCTAGTCAAGGAAGAGGCCCTAATTCAGAATCAGAAGATAAGGCTTGTGCCAATTGGAGAGAGTTAAGAGGTATAGAGTTTGAAGAGTTGAGAAGGTTGCTTCAAGAAACCTAGTTGCAAAACGAGCAACTCCAATAGACAGTATTTCGATTGGACAGCTAACGAGGATCAAATTAATGAGCTAATTGGGGCATCCATTAGTTGAGACGAAAATGACGAATACAATAACCCATTTGGGGAGTCTCTAAGTGGAAGGGATTGACAAAATGAGCAATGACAAAGAAAAACATCATCAATGTTGGTATAAAGGTGGAGATTCTAGAGTTTGATGGGAAAGCACACTTAAATGACTTTTTAGATTGGCTTCATACAGTCGAAAGAGTCTTTGACATTAAGGAGTTTGCAGAAGATCAGAAGGTGAAGGTAGTCACTATTTGTTTAAAGGAAACATGACTTTATTTGGTGGGAACATGTCAAGAAGCAACGAGCTTGAGAATGCAAGTCTAAGGTAGCGACATGGGAAAAAATGAAGAAACTTTTATTGCACAAATTTGTGCTTAAGAACTACATGTAGGAGGCTTATATTGAATATCACAATCTATTACAAGATAGTTTGTCAGTAGAAGAATACATCGTTGAGTTTGATTGCCTTAGAATGAGAAGTAATGTCATGGAGGAAGACGAACAGACAGTCGCAAGGTTTTTGGGAGGTTTACGACGAGAAATATCTGATGTGGTGTATTTGCAACAATACTACGGGTACAATGATGTTTGTCATCTAGCAATAAGGGTTGAAAAATAGTTAAAAGGTAAAAATGTGAGCTTTTCGCACTATCTAAAGAAGTTTGTGGAAGATGAGAGTTCGAATGTGCAAAAGAATGCGAAGTAGATTTCAGAAGGGAATCCTAAGTCTGTTGATAAAGGCAAGCGAGTGAAGCGAGCTATAAGGGTAAACGATGTTACAAATGTCATGGTATCGGATACTTTGCAACTAATTATTCGAACAGACAAGTTATTACTCTGGTAGAGGGGGAAGAAGATGAAAAACCCACCTATGACAAAGAAGAAGAGTTAGAGGAGCCAAGTGAGGGAGAGATCGTCTATGGTGACCAAGGGGATTGTTTGGTTGTTAAGAGAACATTAAATGTGGAGACTGTGGGCGAAGATGACTCATGGTTTTGCAACAATATCTTTCACACAAGGTGCACAACGTATGGTAAAGTGTGTAACATCATCATCGATGAGGGAAGTTGCGAGAATGTGATCTCATCAACTATGGTTGACAAGTTGAGTTTGCAGAGCAAAAAACACCTAAGGTCCTACAAGCTTTCATGGTTCCAACTACTTGGGAACTAAAATTGGCTGGTTCAGGTTTTGGTTCCAAATTGAAGGAATCAGCCGATTCTGATTCCTTCAATTTTGGGTGGGAACTCCGACCTGCCTAGCCCTAATAGCAACACCGTAACCATCTCCATTCAGGACAATGCAAGCCCGAACACTTTTGCACCACCACCATATCTGAAATCACGGTCCACCCTAACCTCAAGTGACCAAAAACCAACAGCCTCGTCCTCTATTTCAAAGATCATAATTAGTTTATCAAATTAATTTCAACTATCGACCAAATAATTATACATATCCAAAGAGAAAAACTAAAAAAGCTTCTCTTTGTCAGATTTGAGCAAAAAATTATTAAAACAAAATAAAATTGGGAAGAGTATAACGAAAGTTGTAAGTTATGAGAAGTGGGGGGCAATGGAGTGGAAACGGGTGTGGTTGGTCGGTTGGTTGGTTGGTTGGTTGGGCTTTGCTGCTAGCAACAAAAGGGTGTGGGGAGCAATAGTGGGTGGGGTTGGGTTGTCGAGAGCCCTGAATAAAAGTGAAGTTGTGAATAGAGAGAATCAACGGATCGGACGTATGGAGTGTATGATAGGTTATAGGTGGTAGGCAAAGGAATCAGGGGAGAAGATAAGGATGAGTGGTATAATAGGTTATAGGTTATATTAAACTGATAAGGAAATTGATCTCTCTTGTTAACTCTTGTTTCGTTGCTACCATCATCTTCTACCTTCAGGGCTGGTTTCTATGCATCCTATGGAGGTTGTGGTTTGTGGGGATAGCTACAGTTTGAGTGATTCTTCTCTCCATCATTCTTGCAACGACCCAAATGTTAATGGTGTTATTCTGGGAAATAAGAAGCTGCTAGTTGTAGTGGAAAAGAAGATAGCGAATGTTACGCCTATGTCTAATAGTGAGTTCAATCCAAAGCTAGGGAGTTGCTCTAATGGAAAGAGGAGACTTTATGAAAATGTGGCTGCGAAGGTTGATGAGATTGCTAATGAATATCCACCACTCCCTAATAAAGATATGAAAGGTTCAAAGTTTAGTGACAATGAGCAAGTTGTCCCTTACAATAATCCCCAAAGCAAGGAGCCTTGAAAAAAACTCTTTACTTCTACAAGAGCTAATGCCCGTATGGAATACTACGCTCCTATTTTTCTGGATGATGGAAAAAGAGTTCAGGTATCACCACTTGCTAAAGTTGGCGATTTAGGTGTGGAGAAATAGGGGAACTATTTGGTTGGATTTTTCCTTGGCAAAAGGATGTTGTTTATGGTGGTAAGGAAGTTTGTTGATTCTAATTGGAGAAGGTTTGGTAAGGTCCAGGTGATATCTAATAGGGGTAAGAGGTTACATTTTGAAATTTGAGAATGACATGTTGAAAGATGCAGCCTTGGAGGAAAGCCCTTGGCAAATTGCGAGGTAGCCTTTTTTCTTGAAGAAGTGGTGTAAAAATTTAAAAATGGCTGGCGAAGAAATTTGTCAAGTGCTGGTGTGGATTAAACTTTATGTTGTTCCTCTTGAATATTGGACTCTACGGGGTTAAGTTATGTGGCTAGTGCTATAGGGAGACCCCTATACCTGGATAGTATCACGCTTGTAGGGAATAGACTTGATTTTGCTAAAGTGTGTGTTGAATTAAACACATCCTCAACCTTCCCAGAGAAAATTGAATTTGCACTTCCTAGTGGTGAATCTATTGATTTTGGTGTGGAATATACATGGAAACCAAGAGCATGCGTTAGGTGTAGAACTTTAGGCCATGCCATTAAGGATTGCATCTCGCCCCCTAAAGAGAATAAGGTGCAGACTTCGCCCTCTAAGCCAAAACAAACCAAAATATGGAATGTGGTCATAGGAGGAAGGATGTGGTGTTGGGCAATGAGTCACTTGATGTCATGGTGGGTAATAAATTAGGGAAGGGGTCATCTTTGGAGGGTCTTAGTAGAGTTGGTAATGGGAAGAATGAAACTAGCTTACCCGAGGCTAATATTATCGAGGATGGGGTTGATTTGAATAATTCTTTTGCTAAGGAAAGTCGGTTTGCTATCTTGAGTGAACAATATGTAGAGAAGGACTTAGGGGAAAGTGTGTCGGATGGGTCTGAAATCAATGGGGAAATGTCTAAGAAAAAGATGGTATGAGAGACTCTTCCTAACATGGTTGATCTTAATGGGGCTTCGAATTGGGGTGCTAATGGTGATGGGGGTGAGTGTGATAAGGGGAATGAGTGTGGGGTGAATGCTCCTAATGTTGAGGGTAACCATGAAGAATTAACCCCACCTAAAGGACCCTTGATGGGAAACAATGAGGGATGCAAAATGGGGTCTATTTCACTGGCTATTGTGAGATTCGACAATTTGATTTGGGTGGATGAAAATGATGGTTTTAAGGAGGGAAATGGAGGACTTTCTAAAAGTCAAAGGAGCAAATTAGCCAAGAAGGCAAGAGAAGCTTCTAACACCAAACCGTCCCATGATTAAGCTTGCTTCGTGGAATATAAGGGGTTTTAATCGTAAGTAACTGATTAACCGTACGCAGCGGAAAAACAAAATTAAATCGGTAAATCAATTATCTTTTTGCCAAGATCCATGTATAGATTACAATGTTTACATGTTATTTAAACAAAAACAGCATAACGAAATCCATACTAGGATTTAGAATACTTAGAACTTTTGGAGGCTCTTTCAAGGCTTTGATTTCGCTTATCAATTCAAGAACAAAATCGCATGAACGTTGATCCACACGAAGACAAGACAACTCACAATTGATTTAATTTGCTAGATTAAATCAATGCAATAAGGTTTAATGATGTGTAGAATTTTTCAAAGAAATTCTCTCTAGTGAAAACGTGAGGGAGGATAGGGTTTTTAATTGAGTGAAATTATTATTTGTTTTAATTTTAAGTTGCAGTTATATAGTGCAATAATTAAAACTTTATTCTACTTAGGAATAGTCATGGTCTCCAACCCTAATCCACCCTTGCAACCAAACACCCCTTTAATGGTATTTTAAATTTAATTAATCATTATTATTATTAAAATCAATTAATATATTAAAATATATTAACATTTAATTAATAATAATCCATTTAAATATATGCACACACATATATTTAAATATAATTTCACTAATTTTAATTTCAATGTTAAAATTGAATACAGGCAACAACATCAGCAAATTTAATTGCACTGTTAAAAGACGAAAATACCCTTTTGTCTTAAAAGACGAAAATACCCCTTTCACACATTAATCCTTAAACGGTCTCCTTATGTGTGTGACCCGTAAACTTCTTATCATATCGGTAGTCGGTAGTCTCGCAATTGACACCAATCAATCGTCTCACTAAACACAAACCAAGATTGGTCCCTAGCAAGACATCATGACCACTCGGTAGATTCAGATTCAGCGAAATAGCTAGCTATCAACGATATGGTTACTGTACAATCAAATCCTTTCATCATTCATTATCCCATCAAGGATGAGGCACATAAATAGTGTCAACCTCAGATATCCTTGTATTTGGTTAATAGACCAATGATCTGAATAATAAATTGGATTGAGCAACAACTCAATCCCACTGTGGCCACATATTTAGTGTCATTTTCATTTACTAAATTGCAAAGTGAGATAACATCTCCCAAACCCGGAAGTGATGAATCCTTTATCGATCTACCATAGTCTTGATACACACCTCGATGTAGCAAATCACTACCGTCCTGATAGTCCTGAATAGAACTACGTTGGGTTAGTGTCAAACTACACCAATCGGTGCACAAGGCGCTTCGGTGATCTCAAGTCTAAGGATCACATGCCCCACCATCCGTTAGAGGATTTATTTCATAGACACTAGGGTTTACCATCCATATGGAATCATCTAGTAGGTTTGTCTAGTGAACTTGCCTACAACAAGCACCTATGTATTACACCAGGTTGTCAACAAACAACCTTAACAAGTGAGATCAGTCACTGTTTCTTGACAGGGTTGTTCAACACTATGATAATCTTACCGTATTATTTGTGTCCTTGGTCAAAATAATACTAAGGCTACGAACATTTCTAGAATGGCCACCATATGTGTCATAGGGTTCTCACTATCAAGATTTAAAATATTTGATACCCTCGTCACGGTTTTACCATCCTAAGGACATATATATACATATAACTATGATTTACACGATATAGTAGAAAAGGTATTTTATTGATAAATAAACATTATTACAAAGAGTCAATATTACAATAACTGATTGACTTTAGGGCACCTACTTTAATAGTAATTCCCCTTTGAAACAAAAAGAGGTTAGACATCTAATCTCATCTTAAAAAATTGTACTTTGTGTTATTTTGGAAAGTAGAGTTCAAGAGCCAAATTTTGAGGTGACGAAGTCCTTGACATTTGGGGGATAAGATGTTGTTCATAACTATGTGTGATGCCTTAATGGGAGGATTTGTGTTGCTTGGGACCCTGACTTGGTGAGATTTGAAATCATTCAAACTATGACTTAAGCCATCCATGGTAAGGTTTTTATTTTGGATTCTAATTCCTTATTTCTTTGCTTCTTTGTCTATGGTTCTTATGGTCCACTGGGAAGGAAAAAATTATGGAGAGATTTGATGGGTAGAGCTCTAGATTTTGAGGAAATGTCATGGGTAATTTTGGGTGATTTCAATGCGATGAGATTTGGACATGAGAAGATAGAGGGTCCTTGTCAATGGAGTAATTATGTTTCGGACTTAAACAATTTGTGTAATGAGGCTAGGCTTGAGGACCTTCGGTTTATGGATAACTTTTTCATTTTGAGTAATATGAGAGATGAGGAACATAGAATTACTACTAAGATTGATCAGGTCCTTATGAATGAAAAGTGGGGAGGTGTGTTTGGTAGCTCCTTAGCTTTTTCTTCTACCCCTAAGCATTTTGAATCATTCTCCTTGTATTGTTGACTGTGGAGGTAGTTCTTCCCCTAGGAAAATCCCATTTCGGTTTTTCAATTTTTGGGCTCACCATGAAAGTTTCATCAGCATTGTTAGTAAGGCTTGGGAAGAAGAGGTTAGGGGCAGCCTGATGTATCAATTGGTTACTAAATTGAAAAGAGTTAAAGAACTACTAAAAGCATTTAACAAGAGAGAGTTTGGGAATATTACGATTAGGGTTATTGAAGCCAGAGAGGATCTCTTAAAGGCCCAACATGATCTTGCTTCTAATCCTCTTGAAGAGAGCCTTATTCTTGAGGAACAAGACAAAGCTTTTATTTTTAAGACCTTAAGTTGAGCCGATGAGTCTTTTGCGAGGCAAAAATCTACAGTGCAATGGCTTAGAGAGGGTGACCAAAATACAAACTATTTCTTCAAGTGTGTGAATGGCCAAAAGAATAGAAATAGAATCACCAAGCTTAAGTGTGACAACAGCATGGTTATTAAAGATCCTTTGAGCATTAAGGAGGAAATAGTTAGCCACTTTAAAAGAGTGTTTGAGGAGCCTAGGGGTGTAAGAGATTTTCGAGGTTTAGAGAAACTTATTGAACTTTGCATCACAAATGATATGGCCAATGGAATGGTGACCGAAGTGACGGATGAAGAAATCAAGAACACTTTTTTTTCTTCGGGTAATAACAAAGCTCTTGGACCGGATGGCTTTGGTGCATATTTCTTCAAGAAATATTGGGATGTGGTTGGAAAGGATGTAATTATGGCTATTAAAGATTTCTTCCAAGAGGGCAATCTTCTTAGGGAGGTAAATTGTACTTCTATTGCCCTTATTCTCAAGGGTGATAATGCTTCTTTGTGTAAGGACTATCGGCCCATTTCTTATTGCAACTTATTTTATAAATGCATCACCAAAATTGTTGCAAATAGAATAAAAAGTGCACTACCTCTCTTCATTGACTTGGCACAAGCGGCCTTTGTTGGTGATAGAAGAATAGGAGATAATATCCTCATATACAAAGAGCTGGTGCACAATTACAATCGAGCTTCGGCCAAGGAAAAAAGACGTTCCTTGAAAGTAGATTTAATGAAGGCCTATGACTTAATTGGGAGTTTCTCTTACAAGTCCTAAAGAATTTTGGATTCCTAAGGATACTAGTCAATTGGATTTCCAAGTGCATCACTACTCCTAAGTTCTTGGTGCAAGGTTGAGACAAGGGGATCCCTTATCCCCTTACTTCTTTGTTATTGCTATAGAGGTTCTCTCTCAGCTCTTAAATAGAGTGGCAGCTAATCTGAACTTTAGTTTACATTGGAGATGTAAGAAAATGAGGTTGACTCATCTTTGTTTCGTGGATGATCTCATGCTTTTCTGTAAAGCCGAAGGTACTTCTCTATCTCTCCTTAAGAATGCTTTGCTTACTTTTGAAAGCTAGTCGGGCTTGAGTGCAAACCCTGATAAGAGCAATGTCTTCCTTTCCTGTGTAAGTGGTAACGAAAAGATGGAGCTCTTAAGTTTGATAGGTTTTCCCAAGGGTAGTCTTCCTATCAAATACTTAGGTGTCCCTCTTATTACCTCTAAGTTAACCTTTGGGGATTGTCGATCTCTCTTGGATAAAATCTTGGCTCGGGTTTGTTAGAGTAGATGCCCTAAAGCCAATCAATTATTGTAGAATTGACTCTTTGTAATAATGTTCATTAATCAATAAAAGACATTTTATTCTATATCGCGTAAATCATTATTATTACAATATGTATTGATATATGTCCTTAGAATGGTAGAACCGTGACGAGGGTATCAAGTGTTTCAAATCTTGATAGTAAGAACCCTATGAGCACATATGGTGGCCTATTCTAGAAACGTTCGTAGCCCCAGTATTATTCTGAAGTAAGGGCACAGATAATACGATAATGCTATCATAGTGTTAAACGACCCTGTCGAAAGGCAGTGATTGATCTCACTTATCAAGGTTGTTTGGTGACAACCTGGTGCAACACATGGGTGCTTGCTGTAGGCGATTACACCGCAGCAAGTTCACTGGACTGACCCACCAGAGGATTCCATATGGATGGTAACCCTAGTGTCTATGGAACAAATCCTTTAACGAATAATGGTGCATATGATCCTTAGACTTGAGATCACCGGAGTGCCTTGTGCACCGATTGGTGTAGTTTGACACTAGCCTAACGTAGCTTCTTTTGTAGACGTCAATACGGTGGTGATTGGCTGCATCAAGGAGTGTATCAAGACTATGGTGGATTGATAAAGGATTCATCACTCCCGGGTACGGGAGAAAGATATCTCACGGTGCAATTCAACATATGGAAATGACACTAAAACTGTGGCCATAGTGGGATTGAGTTGTTGCTCTATCCAGTTTATAATACGGGTCATTAGTCCAGAAACTGAATACATAATATCGAGAGTAACCGAAGGTTGACACTATTTATATGCCTTCGTCTCGTCGAGATAACGTATGATGAAAGGATCGAATTGCACGGTAACCATATCGTTGACAGGTAGCTACTTTGCTGAATCCGAATCTATCGGGTGGCCATGATGCCTTGCTAGGGGCCAATCTTAGTCTGTGTATTAGTGAGACGATTAATTGGTGTTAATCGCGATACTATACACTCTCGATATGATGAGGAGCATATGGGTCACACACATAGAAGACAATTTAAGATCCAAGAAGAAAGAAGGGCATTTTCGTCTTTTAAGGTGAAAGGGTATTTTGATAATTTCACAATGCAGTTAAATTTGCTGAGGTCGTAGCCTTTATTTAATTTTTTAGAAAAATTAAATAAGTGAAATTACGTTTAAATGTGTGTTCGCACATATTTAAATATATGTTATCATTATTGTTAAATGTTAATATATATATATATATATATATTAATTGATTTTAATTGAGATAATGATGGAAAAATAAAATATTAAATTGGGAGTGTTTGGCAACATGGGACGTTTGGGTTGGAGCCCAAGCCTATTCCGTATGGGATTAGGGCAAATTGATTAACTATAAAAAGAAAAGTGTGTGTTAATTGATTAATTAATTGATTGCTTCTTGAAATTAAAACACACAGCAGCCACTCCAAAACACTCCCACGGCAGAAACATCTTTTGCCTAAAATCAATTCAATTGATTTGCTTTCTTCTTAATCTTAAAGCCAAAAAGGATCTAGCAACTCCCTCTTTGGTTCTTTTTGAGATTGTCTTCGTGTGGACTACATAGGTTCGATCCTACACTTGGATCGGTAGCAAAACATTCGTTGATAAATTTGGAGGAGCCTTCAACGTGCGTTTGTTTTCTTTAAACTCAGATTTATTTTTCTGCAGATTTTATTTAATATGAATTGTAAAATTATACCCTTGATCTTGGCTCATGTAAACGATCTCTATATTATATTTGTTTTGTTTCCACTGCGTATATGGGACCGTTTACTAACAGGGTTGCCTCTTGGAGAAGTAGGTTCTTTTCTTATGCAAGGAGGGTTATTTTGATTAAGTCTATTCTTTGGAGTGTGCAAATTTATTGGGCGTCTCTCTTTATTCTTCTTTCCAAAATACATAAGGAAATTGATGCTAGTTTAAGAGCCTTTCTTTGGTCCATAATTGATACGAATAGACACAAACCTAGAATAGCTTGGGAGGTGGTGTGTGTACCCAAAAATGAGGGCGGGCTTGGGTTTATGAAATCTAAAGAATGGAATCTTGCAGTTCTTTAAGACATATTTGGAATCTATGCAACCATAGAAACCATACTTTGTGGGTCTCTAGGGTCCAAATTCATCTTTTGAGAAATAGAAGCATTTGAGACATTAATATTCCCCAAAATTGTACATGGTCTTGGAGGCACATCCTCAAAAATAGGGAAATGACTAGAAAGAATATCAAGTATATCATTGGCAATGGTAACACCACTTCTCTTTGGTTTGATAATTGGCACACGAAGGGCCCCCTTGTTTGCACCTATGGGGATAGGGTTATTTATGATGCAGGGATGACTAAGGATGCTAAGGTGAGTGTTGTGATTGATGGGTGTAATTGGAAGTGGCCAATCAAAGGAAGAAGAGCAAACTCTTGGGCGCTTATTGACATGGGAAACTTCGTGAATTTCACACCTTCTAGTGTTAATGACAAGCTTTGTTGGCAACCCTCACCTTCGGGGGATTTCTCTAGCAAATCAGCTTGGGAAGGAGATTAGAGGAAGAAGAGCAAAAGTAGATTGGTGTGACTTGGTGTGGTTCTCACAGGCTGTTCCAAGGTAGTCTATGATCTTATGGATGACTATTAAGGAAAGATTGCCTAAAAGGACAGTTGATGAGGTATGGTGCTATTACTAATACTCATTGTTGTTTTTGTAACTCGAGTATGGAATCTCTTGACCGCCTTTTTTTTGCATGCCCCTTTTCTAAATCTATTTGGAGAATAATCCTTTTGCTTGTTGACCTCGGCTATGTGGTTAGACCTTGGCATGATTACATCCCCTATTTGGCAAGCAAATGGTAAGGTAAGAGTCTAAAGTTCACCTTGGGTAGGCTTTGTCTAAGGGCTACGATGTATTGGATTTGGAAGGAGCGAAATTATAGGATCTTTCGGGGAGAGTGCAAGGATTCTCGCACTATTATCGATACTATCAAAAATGTGGTGAGAGACAAAGCCATGGATCTTAGCAATATTAAATCTTCCTATAAAAATAGGAAATTGGCTTATACATGGGGCCTTCCTAGAACTATCTTCAAAGACACCCATTCCACTCCTGGCGTTATTGATGACCTTGTGATCAGGTGAGATGTTGTTCTTTCGATGAGAGACTTATTGACTTGCTCGTTGTTGTTGTGAAGACTTTGTCACGGAGTATCCTCACTCTCTTTGTTTTCTTTGCACTGAGTCTTCCTTGTGTCTCATTGTATGTGTTTTTTTGGAGCCAAATCCAAGGAATGGTCCTGAGGTTGGTGTTTTGTTGTTGATTTCTTAGCTAGATTCTTTCTCTTGCGTCTAATCTCAAATGTTGGTTTAGATAAGATCCCAAGAGAATTGTGTAGTGTCAACCGTAGGAATTTGTTTATTTTTTGCACCCCACGCGGGGGATGTCCCAATGTAGGTTGGCCGCCTTTTTGTAGGCCTTTGTAAATCCTTCTTCTTTTTTAATACAATTTACTTATTTAGCAATAATAATAATAATACATTAAACGATTTTCTGTTAATTTAAGGATAGGAATCTAGAATTTATGAAACATGGGTGGGAACTTGGAGATTCGCGAAACCTTGGGTGAGAACATGTCTTTTGCTCTTTCATTATCACCCGTACCTCAAAGGGTTATCGGTTTGAAACAAACCTCAGAGGGTATAATCCCTTTCTTTTTGGAAGACTAGTATTATTAAATACCAATAATATTAGGATGAGGATTCAAGGATACCTTTTGAGATTACTGATATTATTGAATACAAAAGTATAAAAGTAACAATTGCGATGAAAATGTAATATTGTAAATAGTTTAGTAGAATAAATTATGGTATATTTGTCATACTTTTTAATCCTTGTATGACTAACCCTCTCACTTTATCTTTCTTAGAAAATTATTTCATCTCTCATAGAGTATAACTTTAAAGTATTCTACTTTATTTGCGAAACATTTTTCTATAATCATATAATTAGAATTTCTTTTTGATGTTAAAAAAAATAAAAAAAATAAAGAAAAGAATAAAATTTATTATGTCCTCTAAATTTGGTGCATGATTTGTTTTCTGTTAATAAAAACTTCTTGTATTATTAATGTTTGATTGCTTTTTCAAAACAAAAATATATATAATAGTATATTGTTTTAAAAAAAAAATTCAGAGCTCCAATATAAATTATTTGTTTTTCCCTTAATTATCAAACTATTTATAAATAAAATTGCACTTATATTAATATATCGTGAAATTTTATAATATTATTAATTTTTAAATAACTATTTAAATATTTTCACGTAGCGAAAAAGAAAATACTTAAAATTATTAAAGGAATCCCAAGGTTTAACCCCCTCAAGTATTAGTACTAAGTACTAACTGAGAACCCCTTCTCGTCAGTAATCTTTCGTTGAGTTTAACAGACTGAGAGTGAAGACCTTAATACCCTCATTCTGTCATGCCTAACAGCTTCCCAAACTAACCATCATTTCAATCTTTTTTCTCACAAAAACTAACTTCCAATGTTCATCAAACTTTTCTAATCCAAACTATCTTCATCTACTTTCTTGTACTTTCCCACACACCAAACAAAGTTTGTCATCAAATATTGACCCAAATTTGATATTAAAATTTCATCCGTACTTTCAACAAATCCCTCACCCAAAACCAAATTCTTTCTTTTTCTTTTACCAACAAATAAATCATCAAATATAAAACAGAATATATTTAACTTAGAATTAAAATATATATATATATATATATATATATAAATAAAGAAGCTGTGGCCAAATCTGGTTGTTGAGATCTAACCATCGCTTGTACCTTTTTCTTCATGTTGTGAGAAGAGGAAGGAGGAGAAGAAAAGGGGATGAGAAAGGGAGATAAGGAGAGAATGAGGAGAATATAGGGATGGCTAAATTTCCCGTGGGGACGGCCCCTTTGACCCCCGCGGCCCCCATCCGTTCAGTCGGAGATTAAGTGCAAAAATTGGGGATGGGGATGATTTTTCATCCCTGCATTGATTTAAGGCCGGAGATGGAGATTTTTTCTAATCCAAAATCCGGCGCAAGATTTAAAAATTAAATAAATAAAATTGCAAAGCAAAATAAATAATTTTCTATTTTAATATCATTTATAGAATATGTATTTTATATAATCTACCTATTATAGTTAAGGAATAAATTTTTGGATATTAAAGTGTATGATAATTAAGATATAATCATATTCTTTGATATTGGTTTTTTTTTTTTTTCAATTCAAAACTTAATTGAATATATAATATTTTGTAAGAGATAATCATTCTCTTAGTACAACATTAATTTTCTATAGCTTGCATGTTATATAAAAAGAAAAAGAAAAGTATGTGGTTAGTACTAAGATCAGTACTGTTTCCTTTCTATAAATTCTTTTAATAATTGTTTTACTAATTGCTAATTTATTATTATTATTTTCAATTAGTACAAGTGAAAATGTGGCACAATAAAATTTATAGTTAAATTAAAAAGAATTAAAATTTCCAAACATTCAATCATTGAAATTTAATTCTTTTAAATTTTGGGTCAAGTCCAGGTGAGAATTGAGAACAAGGATTACTTTTTCTTTACTGGGAACCCTCGGCCTAATCCCCACTTTATAAGAGCGGGGATCAGGCCAGGAACGGGGTTTGTCCATCTTTTTTGAGGAAAGGGGCAAGGATGGGGTTGAGAATCCCTTGCCGGTTGCTGTCCCTAGGAGGAGGAGAAAAGAGAAATTTTAATATTTATAACATTTAATTACTTCTTTACCCTTATTTATGTAAAAATAGGGTGTTCTTAGTTAATACTGATATTTGAGGGGGTTAATGATATATTTAAATCTGGAGGACTCAAAAAATAATTATCCGTTGTTTATAACTTTGAAAACTTAGACACCAGTGTAGATACGATAGTATACAATTTCCCTTCATTCCCAGGCAAAGAGTGTAACTAAAGTTATGGTAGCATTAGTATAAAACCTTTTAACAAAAATAAATTATCAAACCACATGCAATCAAATGATTTTAACATCTTATTATTACAATCATCTTCTACATCGCACACCACATATACTGTTCTATTAAAAAATTAAACCCTAATAATTAACAATAATGGAAATTTAGATTATTAGTAGGACCCTTAACTGGGCATAATACTTGCCTTTGATTTTGTAATGAAATTGTTATTTTTTTAATTGCCATGATGAACGGAGCGTATTCAGATTTAAGAGTACATACTTTTAGCATACGATTTGCTTCTATATAAACCACTCTTCACCCTCTCTAAACTCATAAAAGAACATTTTCATATTTTAATGCAGTGATATTCCTGTAGAGGAAGAAGAAATGTCTCCGAAACTTGTCCTTTTGTTGGTTACTTTGTCACTTCATCACCATGCTCATATCACCAGAGCTTCTGACCCAGATCCCATTCAAGATTTCTGCATACCAAACCCTGAATTTGGTGTAACAAAATTAGCTCATCTCACTATTCTCCCATGCAAAAATTCCTCTGAAGCGACCACGGATGACTTCGTATTTTCTGGCTTAAAGTCGGCTGGAAACTTCTCTGAATCTGGCCTTGCAACCATTCCTGTCAACCCAATAGTTTTTCCAGGGCTCAACACACTAGGCATGTCATTTGTGCGAGCTGATCTTGAAGCTGGTGCTGTGAATCCCCCACATTTTCATCCGAGAGCTACTGAAATCTCGTATGTGGTGCAAGGAAGTGTTTATTCAGGCTTTGTTGATTCCAGCAATCGAGTTTTTGCAAGAGTGATTGAGCAAGGAGAGGTCATGGTGTTCCCTCGAGGTCTAGTGCACTTCCAGATGAACGTTGGTGACAAGCCTGCAACAGTATTTGGAAGTTTTAATGGCCAAAATCCGGGAAGTCAGAAAATCCCATCTGCCATTTTTGGGTCTGGGATCGAAGCAGAGCTACTGGAGAAGGCTTTTGGCTTGACTCCGAAGCAGATTCGGAACAATGAAGAGAAAATTTGATCCGAAACGGTGAGATGAAGAGGAAGCAGAAGGTCATTATGTTTTGTTGCTTGAATATTAGATAATACTAAGATTAAGGTGTGAGTTTTAGATTCTATGAAGGTGGAATATCAATATATATGAAATCAATCAGTTTATTCACTTATTATAATTTAATGTCTTCAAAATACCTTGAAGGTGCTGAAATTAAGTGAATAAACATAGTTCAATCTCAGAGAAGTTGCACCCAAAGGCCAAAATATTAGAAGAAAAGGAAAATTAGTGCCAGTAACTGCAGTTAAAAATATGGTCATTGACACTTGACTTCCTGAAGAAAATTATGTGGGTTTGATGATGATGATGTTAGCGACAACACAAAAGGGTGCAGCCAGGCGTGCCTTTACTTTAATTTAAAGGCAAGTGGCAAACCCACAATAATCATGACCAAGGGCATGCTTTGCTTGCCCTGTCTTTATCACTCCGTTTGCACCAAATCTAGGGCGAATAACAACGAAAATTTCAATGGTTTATCTATTTCAATTGGTGGTTAAATTTTGAAGGAAACCAAAAATAATTATATTTACTATTACCAAATCAATAACTCTTCAAATTTGATGCATTAAAATAGCTGAATAGCTGAAAAGTATATCATTTCTTAACTTTGTGTAGTAAATAGGCCAAAAGTCATTTGGATCCAACAGTTCAAAAGAAATCAAATAAACTTTTCAAAATTTTAACCTTCAAGTCACATCTGCTTTCTTACAAACAATAACCAATTACAAAAACATAAATTCCAAGTACAAAATTTATCGTACATATCAAAACAAGAAACTAAGCCTTTGAATCTCCAACTTCAAGCAAGAGAAACTGCATAGATAAGCATACCTGAGTTAGGCTATTTATCTCCAGTTAAAAGTGTCTTTATTATGGTGTTGGACATTCCATCAGCATGTGGAAACAAGTGCCCAGCACCCGGCAGCTCGTGGTAGTGTACCCAAGGGAGTCGCTGGGCAATATAGCGTTGCAGTGTGACAGGTACCATACGATCTTCATCTCCATGCCACAAGTGTACAGAACCTTCACCATTTGGGAATGGATTTTCTAAGTCCATAGGGTCAAAATCCCAGGTTCCAAATCCAAAGTTGATGTCATGATGAAGGGACGCATACTCTCCTTGCTGTCTTACTTGTGCCTGATGAAACCACAAATAGAACATAACTACAAAACTATTCATATTACTCAAATCGCTGGATACTACTGAATAATAATTCAGGTATAAAAAATAAAAAAAAATCTACTAACTCATATGTGAAAGAAAGATTTGCCTCAGTATTATCTTTTAAAAAGAGAAAGAGTTTAATAGTTTCCATAAAGAAGTTGAACTGAATCATGCTTTGTAAGATTAACTTTAATAGTTCTAGTTTCTTAATTGTAGTTATGGTATTATCTTCCACATCAAATAAGAACAATAAGGCATTAATATTCAGTAGAGAGAGATAAATACCGCATAATCCTTTCTCGCAGAAAGCTTAGGCAGAATTTCAATGTCTTGAGGTGAAAGAATTTCAGTACTGTGAGATATAACAGAAGAAGCAGGGAAAAACTTTTGAGTGTTCCACCAGTGAGTAAGCCAGGGAGCGTAATGAGCAACACGAAGTGTCCATTGGTCTTGGGGTAGCTGTTGGTAGTAGGCTTCTTTAGATAAGTTTCCAGGAAAACCAGGCCACCAATAGTTAATAACTGGAGCTAATAGCACAGCCCCTGCTAACCTGTGACATTACAAATATTACTCACATGAGAAAAGATGGGAAAAGAAATGACAAACACAACACATACGGACTTTTATTCATATTCTCTTTCTTGCATCCATAAATATAGCTCAACTAAAAAATACCTGTGAGGAATGTACTTCAGGCAGCTCCAAACTACCTCTCCACCCATGGAAAATCCAATCACATAAAATTTAGATCCTAGCCCCAGTTGATCAGCGAGCTCCTCTATATCCAAAGCCATACTTTTGACTGTTTGCTTTAAATTAGGATCACTTTCTCCATAGCCTGGTCTGTCAAAGGACACCATATAGATCCCAAAATCTTTAATGATTTCCTGGAAGAGCCCACCACAAAGTCAATTGATACTGGCTTTTAGCATTTCAAAAATTGAAGCTTAAGATATAAATGCAAAATAAGTAACCCATAAAAATGTACCGGGTATAGGGTCTTGGCAACAACAGCATCATGTCGACAAGAATCAAATCCATGAATATACACAAACTTATGCGTGGCTTTATCTTTTTGGACACCATGCTCTTGGTATGCCAAATGTCTTCCATCTCTAAGTTTTATTCTAGGTGCTGTTACAGAAGGGCCGTCAGGAGATCCAATTGCCTTCGGAGGAGGAGGTTGAATTGCCTGATAAGCCCATGCCAAAATCCCAACGAAGAAGACCAATAGTGTTGTCTTAAAAATCCCTAAATTGGGAGAAAAACCTTTAGCAATTATATACTAGTGCTTAGAGGCAATAAGCACTAAAGAACTTGTCAGCTTAAAGTTTGGGGCATTGATTTTCTTTTTATAGGAAAAAGAAAAGTATATGCTACTATAAAAAGAAAGTGTAAATAGCAATGCCAGAAAGTTAAATAAGATAACAGCTCCAAAACATATAGAGGGGTTTTGGCTATGAGGTGTAAGAAATTAATTTTATCTATGAAATGTACACAACCAAAGTCTACCAAAAGTTGTTTTTATTTCATTACACTATTAGTACTTGCTTTTACTATTAATTGGACTCTTCACTACACATACAAACATAAATCTACTTAAAATATGCAAAAAGGAAAATGCACTATGGTTCCAATCGTTGCAATATACTAGGCATCGTAAGGATTGAGCAAGTTTTTTATAGCACAGACGAATTAACCAATACATCAATGAGAGGAATATGATTCAATCTCAAGCTTTGGAATGATTTAGAGAGTTTTGGCTTGAATGGGCTCAAACCAAGACTCCAAAATGATGGAGCTTAAATCTACCCTTTGCAATCTGTGGCAGGATTCAAGATTAAACCCACATGCGCTCTAAAATATATGGCATCATCCAGCAGGTAATTACTGAAAATGATTGATTTAAACACAAGCTACATCTCAATCCACTTAATTTCTTGCATTTGATTGGTTAAAGTACATCACCAAGGCCTCTCATTGGTGGAAAGACCACTTCCTCCACACTATAGGCACTCCCTTGTTCATCACTCAAAAGCAACCATCGGCTCATTTAACACTCATAAAAAAATTTAAAAAAGAAAAAAAGAAAGAATTCCTTTCTACTTTCTCTAAGTAAAAATTTCAGTTCTAACTGGCATATTTCCATACATATATAGCAGAACTAAAAAACAAGTAATTTGTTTCATCATCTTTCTGAATTTAACAAGGATCACTCCCTCGCATATACTACACTTGTCACACACACTTTCATCCAAATAATGGCATCATGCTACATTCTTTCCGAGTTCCCTATTATTTTCCAGTGCTCATACATAATCCCTCTCCAATATTATGACATTATTCTTATACATGGCATCTCTTTCAGCTCAACCAAAGAACCTTTTGACTCAGAAGGTAAAGTTGATTATTTTAGAACCGATTCAAGAAATTGCATACACTTATTAGTTAAAGCAATGTACATGCTTCCCCCAACATGGTTTTTCTATTACATTAAGTTAAGATGAAAATCCTAATGGTAGCCCCATGGCAAACAGTACATCTTTGTATACACTATCCCAGAGCTTATAAACCATAACTGAATCAACTGCCCATCAATCAGCTTGAACAAATAAATGCATTGTTTGTTTAATTCACAGCAAACTACTGGCATGACTTCAAATTAAGGCAACTGGCTCGAAACCTAAGATTAAAATCAAAATCAGAAAGCATTTATTTCCATCAAAATGATTTTGATTCCACAAAAATCTTGGAAAATGTTGAAATAAACATGAATTTAGATCAAATTGAATAAGAGAAAAGAAGATTCTACCTGAAGGAAGCTTAAAAGAAGAGCTTTGCTTAGCTCGTCTGGTATGAGCTCGGGCTGATGCTGCCGATATCTTCCTGTTGACCCCTCCTGCCATTTCCCGAAATGCCCTTCTATTGCAACTCAAGATCTGTTCGTCTTCGTGTATCGATTTGCGATTGTGATTTGTGAAGGTAAAAGACGACCTTTTAAGTCTGGTCTGTCACTCTGGCATTTGCTCAGCCTTTCCCGTCGATTAACTCTCAATTTATTATAAATCCTAAATTACTACAAAGCCCTCTTTTGCATTAAAATCGTGGACAACAATCCATTTCAAGGGAATGAATTTGTAATAATACTAATTAAATTAATTTGTATTAAAAGTCTTTGGTTTTTTGCCTAAATGGTTGTTTTAATTTCACTTTTGTTTTGAAAATGTTTTATTAAATATTTTAGATTTAAAAAGAAAAAAAGTTTTATATACTCTTGGGCAAAGGATATTGCATTAAGATAACTTGTTTTAATTGATGTTGGATATTTATTTTATGGGTTTCCAAAACAAGTCTCCATCATTTTAGAGGACAATTTATTAAAAGATCATCTGAAGTTTGAATTTAATTAAAAAGCTATCAAGTTTTAAAGTGTTAACTAAATAACCATATTATTGATTAAGGGTAATTAAACTTAATTAGTGCTTAATTATGATTAATGAAGTATTATGTAATCTTTTAAAAATTATACTATATTCCCAAAAACCCAAAATTCTTGCAAACAAACCCAAACACCTTCTTTTTCCTCCCGCCATTAACGCATCTCTACCTTGGTTGCTGTTTCTACATCTTCTTCTTCTTCTTCCTCTGCATCATCTTCTTCTTCTTCCTTCCTCTACATCATCTTCTTCCTCATTCCTCTATATCTTCTTGTTCCTCTGCCATTAACACTTTCTTCTTCCTCCACCATTAACATCTTCTCCGCCAAAGATCCCCCTCCTCCTCCTGCTGACATTTCGTCTAAGTATGTGTATCTCCCTTTTACATTTTATATTTAGATTTACGAAGATTTAATAATGGATGGGGTTTGGGTTATGATTTTGATTTAATTGCTCAGGTTGTTGGGTTGTGTTTGATGTAATGCAAGTTGAAATGAGTGAAATTTGTTGAAAATTTGTTCTGGGTATGATGGATCGATTGTAGGTGGAGATAACTGAAAATGTGTTCTGGGTATGATGGATTGCTTAAGCGATCTGGTAGGTCTGGTAATGCAGCAGATAGATCGCTTAAGCGATCATGTATGTGGCATAAGATCACTTAAACAATCTGGTAAAAGTTTGGTGTATAGGAGCAAATCGCTTAAGCGATCAGTAAATGGCATAAGATCGCTTAAGCGATACAACAGACCATATAAGCGACTGTGCAGATTCTTTTTAAAATATTTGAACCCTTAGTACAGCATTTAAGAATATTTTTTTTCTTGCATTACAGGTAGTTGGTTATTATTACACATGGGACAAGTTGTTTTGGGTGTTGAATATTTTGGTGAGTGGGTGGAGGAAGAAAGTAGCTGGAAGTGGATTGGGAAGAGCAAAGAAGTTATACCAATTGCTATGAGCACAGAGGTTAGTTTTGATGAGTTGATTGATGAAATAATTAGAAGAGGTAATTTGAGTTGCTCGCGTAGTAATATAGTCGTGAAGTATGTTTTAAGCAGAGTTCCTAAACATTATAAGGTACCTCCTGCTATATTAAAGTCAGATGAAAGTGTGAAGCTATTTATGATTGATGTGGCCGATAATGGTTCGAGGCCGATTTTAAGGGTTTCTTTTGTAGAAAAACCGTTGGAAGTTGGTTCAAAGGAAGGGGATAACGAGGAAGTAGGTGGAGATTTGCCTGGTTTTAATTTGAACTACGAGGCCATTGATTTGTTAGTTGAAAAATCAAGAGTAGACAGTGAATTGGGTGGTGAGGAGGACACTGTAGAAAAGGTTGGTGATGGGGGGCAGAATGAAAATGTTGAGGAGGAAAACCTCGTAGATGTTCCCATAAATGTAGAGATTCCTTTAAATACAGATTATGTAGAAGGCGTAGATTGTGAGGAAGAGAACACTATGGTCGTTTATGCAGGTTCAGAGGGGGCAATTGGAGGTAGTAGTGAATCAGCTCATGTTTTTACAGATGGATTGGAGTTGCGCATAGGGTATTTATTTGACAACAAAGAGGAAGTGGTGAGGAAGCTAAAACATGTCGCTGAGAGGTAATTTTGAGTTTATCACCAAAAAGTCAAATTCATTGGTTGTGACGGTTGCATGTCGTGACCGAAAGTGCAAGTGGCGGGTTTATTGTAGAAGGTTGGCAGAGTCGGAAAAATTTATTCTTAGCACATATACCCGTGAGCACACTTGTGGTTTGGGACATATTTCAGGTAAGCATCGACAAGCGTCCGCTGATGTTATTGGACAATTTGTCAAAAGTCGGTTCGTTAAAGGGAAAGGTCCATCTCCTAAAGACATTCAGAGACTTGTGCGCACAGAGTTGGGATGTGCTATTAGTTACTGGAAATGCTGGAAAGGGAGACAACATGCACAAGATTTTGTGAGGGGCAAGCTGGAGCACGGGTACGCAATATTAGAAGCGTACCGTTAGATGCTTGAGTTGACAAACCAAGGTAGCAAGATGGCCTTGAAGTGGGACAGGAATATGATGTTTAAATATTTTTTTTGTTGCTTACGGTTTTGCTATAAGGGGTTTTGTAAACATGAGAAAGGTGTTGGCTGTTGATGGTTGCTTTCTGACGGGAAAGTATGAAGGTACATCGTTGGTGGCCACTGCAATAGACAGCGAGAATCACACATATCCTGTTGTATGGTGTGTGGTTGACTCTGAGAATGACGAGTCGTGGACTTGGTTTTTTTGGTAATTACGTACGATAATGCTTGACAGTGACAAGTTGTGCATAATATCTGATAGGCACAACTCTATAAAGAAGGGGATTGCCACTATTTACCATCAAACATATCACGGATTCTATATGAGGCACCTTGGTGAGAACATAAAACAAAAGTTTATGTGTGATGGCCTCCTTCAGACATACTACATGGCAACAAAAGCTTATCGGGTTGATGAGTTCGAGGAGCACTTCCAGCAAATCCGAATCAAGGATGATAGAGTTGCTAAGTATCTTGAGCATGATGTTGGTTTCGAGCGATGGAGTAGAGCTTACTTTCCTGAAAAAAGGTTTAATGTCATGACCACGAATATAGCGGAGTCCATAAATTCGAAGTTGTTAATAGAAAGAGAGTTTCCAATAGTTGCACTTTTTGATGCAATCCAGAGGACATTGTCATGGTGGTTCCATGAGCGTCGTACGGAGTCAGATAATTTTACTACAACCTTTGTCCCTGTCAATGAAAAAATTATTGCGAACGTATGGAACTGTCAAATGCTTGTTTGCCTATCCTCTTAATGCTCAAGAGTTCACTGTGCACAGCTATGGTCCGAATGCCCTAGTTAACCTTGTTAGTAAAACTTGCAGCTGTAAAGTGCTTGACATTCAACGTTTACCTTGTCCTCATGCACTAGCAGCACTGAAACACCAACGGAAGCCGAATTTTGGTTCAAGAATTTACATGGAACTTTGCTCCCTTCTCTATATGGCAGATCACTACATGCTAGCTTATTCAGAAACAATATATCCAGTGCCTACAGAAGAGCAGTGGGTAGTGCCGCCAGAGTTGGCTGACATAGCATCCATCCGCCATTCAAGAAGACAGTAAAGGGGAGAAAAAGAGTTAAGCGTATTCCATCAGCCTCTGAGGTTCCCTGGAAGATGATTAAGTGCTCAATTTGCAAGCAAGCTGGCCACAAGAGAAGCAGTTGCCAGAAATAATCACATGCTGATCCAGAAAATTAAGTTCGAAGAAGGATGAAATTCAGGGAGTTACGAAGACCAACCGTTGATGAGTTATTGTTTTCAATTATTGATGTTTTAAATTTTATTGTTACCTTTAATAAATCATTCTTTATATTTCTTGTTACATGGCCTAAATATTTGTTGGTGATTTTAGTTTGGAATTAGGGTTGTCAAATTCAGGAGAAAGTATGGAATTAATACGTTTGGTAATTTTAGTTTGTCAAAATTCAGAGAAAATCTGGAAAAGTATATATTGCCCATGATCGCTTAAGCGACTAAGTATATCGTTTAAGCGAGAAAGGGTTTTTCAAACAGGATCGCTTAAGCGATATCACAGATCGCTTAAGCGATCGTGCACTTGGGCAGATACATATCTGCCCAAGTGCACGATGCGATCCACGATCGCTTAATTGACCAAGACAAAAAGACACGAATCGCTTAAGCGAGATCTCTCGAATCGCTTAAGCGAACCTAGGCAGATTTGATTATGCCAATCACATGATCGCTTAAGCGACCTTGTGTAAACGAAGTTCCTTTTAGTACGATCGCTTAATCGACCAACAAAAAATTTTAAAATTTAACAAATACACCCCCACTTACCCAACTTCCCAAATTCTGACCACCACCACGGGAATCCTATCAGGAAAGGGCATTACAATGCATAGCGGTCGGATAAGGCGTCGATATGGCCTTTTCCGGCCAGATCGACCACGGATGTGGCCGAAAAAGGCTAGATCATGGCTAGATCTGGTCGTCGACGGACGGAAAAGTCCAAAGCAGACGGCCAAATATATGGCCGTCGTTCTCGGTCAACGATGCCCAAGATTTGACCGTTGTTGACCGTCAACGTCGGCCATTTCTTTGAAAGTCGATGACGGCCAAATGTGGCCTTTTCCAGCTAGATCCACAGTGGATCTGGCCGAAAAATGTCACATCTGTGAAATACCGGCCATTTCCAGTCGTTTGTAGCTATCGGTGGTAGCCGAAATCTGGGAAGTTGGGTGGGTGGGGGTGTTTTTGTTAATTTTTAAACTTTTTCAGGCGGTATTAATGAAATTAATTCAGTTATTGGGTCTAAAATTTATTAAAAAAATACTAATATTTCCTAAATAATTAAACAAAGAAATATTTTGGGAATAGGATTTGTAATATTTATAGGAATATTCAACCAAACGCACCCTTTATGTTCTAAACAAAGAAGAAGAACATATGTTCACTAAGATTCCATGGTTACGTTTGAAATATAATAACGGTCATGGTCCACTGAACGAATCGTAAACCCCATATGTTTAGCATAGACGTAAACATTCTACAACTTACATGTTTCATACTGACATAAAAGAACTATATGTTTAATATAAATATAATAACGGTCATAGTCCACTAAACGCATCGTAAACCCTATATGTTTAGCATAGACGTAAACATTCTATACCTTAAATGCTTCATACTGACATAAAAGAACTATATGTTTAATATAAATATAATAACGGTCATAGTCCATTGAACGAATCGTAAACCCTATATGTTTAGCATAGACTTAAACATTCTACACCTTACATGTTTCATACTGACATAAAAGAACTATATGTTTAATATAAATATAATAACGGTCATAGTCCACTGAACGAATTGTAAACCCTATATGTTTAGCATAGACGTAAACATTCTACACCTTATATGTTTCATACTGACATAAAATAACTATATGTTTAATATAAATACAATAACGGTCATAGTCCACTAAACGAATCGTAAACCCTTATATGTTTAGCATAGACGTAAACATTCTACACCTTACATGTTTCATACTGACGTAAAAGAATATATGTTTAATATAAATATAATAACGGTCATAGTCCACTGAATTAATCGTAAACCCTATATGTTTAGCATAGACGTAAACATTCTACACCTTACATGTTTCATACTAACATAAAAGAACTATATGTTTAATATAAATATAATAACGGTCATAGTCTACTGAACGAATCGTAAACCCTATATGTTTAGCATAGCGTTAATCGCTAAACCGATACTCTGAAATACAATAAATAATATCCGAATACATAGGATCACTTAAGCGATCCTCTGTATTTACACAGTCGGTTAAAGATCCATCTGTATCGCTTAAGCGATTCTTTGCTTTTACTCTGGTCGATTAAGCGATCCGTCTGTATCGCTTAAGCGATTCTTTGCTTTTACTGCTGGTCGCTTAAGCGATCGGTAATCACTTAAGCGATCTAGCCCGCGGCAGATGCCCAGATAAAAAATCGCTTAAGCTATCCATTTGTATCGCTTAAGCGATTTTTGTAAAAGACTCTTGATCACTTAAGCGATTTGAGATCGCTTAAGCGATCTTTGCCAAGGCAGAATGAATTGAATCTGCCTAGATCTATGATCGCTTAAGCGATCCATTTGTATCGCTTAAGCGATTGTTTAAAAGACTCTTGGTCGCTTAAGCGATCTTGTCCGAGGCAGAATGAATATCTGCCTTGATCTATGATTGCTTAAGCAATCTTATGTATCGCTTAAACGATTCTTCCTAAACGAGTCTCTGTCGCTTAAGCAATTTGGGATCGCTTAAGGGATCTTGGTCAAGGCAGAATGAACATCTGCCCAGATGGGTAATCGCTTAAGCGATCTTATGTATCACTTAAGCGATGCTTCGTAATAGACTCTTGGTTGCTTAAGCTATTTGAGATCATTTGAGCGATCATATCTGGAAAAGTCTTGGTTGTTTAAGAGATATATGTGGTCGGTCATATACGTAACTGTTTGGTACCATGCCATTCTTTAAGTTAATTAATTTCGAAATGACTGTGATTGGGAAACATTTGTACATCACTCATTTCCCTCCCAAATCCAAAAAGAATTTGTATCGCAAAATTAAGTAATTTATGTCAATCTAATTCATTACAAATCAAAATATAAGAGACATCAATGTAACCTGTTTATCGAAACACAAAATAAAAAATAGGCATGGGATGCGGCAAATATCAAAATATATGGACAAACTAACCATTAGCCCCAACTGTGGTGAATCAAATAATCACACCAGTACATCACACGTTGTAGTGATACACAAAATGAAACAAAACACTAAAAAACCATTATCCAACTTGGGTGAAGCAAATGATCACACCATACATAGTAAATTCAAACTGCTAATGAGATATCTTATATGGATAAAAAAAAATATCTCCCAAATGTCAGATCCAATTCTTTACAATGATTCTGCAGGCACAATATGTTTGGCTGCCGCAAGAAGAGCCATAGCACAAGAATTTCCTATACACTGCCTTTAATTTACTTTTTTATGCCAATAGAGTTTAATGTCACTAACACCTTTGCACAATCCCTTTATTGCAGATGCCTCCTCCAGCCAACCAGCCTTGGAGAAGTTTTCGAATTCTGTTTGCCAGCAACATTTCTGAGATCATTGTTTGGTACCATGCCTTCCTAGTAGCCTTTATTGCAGATGCCTCCTCTTGCCAACCAGCCTTTGAGAAGTTTCCTCTCATTGTTTGCCAAGAACCTGCAAAATTATCCGGCACACACCTGCAGACACGTCAACTTTTGTAAATAAAAAAAAAATGTCAAAAAGTTACAGAGTGGGTAGGTGAGAAGTTCACTCGGTCTGTGTCTTTCGGTAAAGCTCTATATAAGCATGACACCTGCAGCATCAACACCACAACCCAAGTATTAACATCAACATCACATAAACTACAAAATTCAAAGTCCAACTTTCATACCTTTTTATTGGGTTCTGCTCACTGAAAACAGATCCATCTGCCCATGGAAGCAGTCGACTGCCAAGCCCTCCTGACAGTCTCTCATTGTTTCATCATTCAACCTGTCCATCGGGGTGTTAGTCATGTCGAACTCAATAAATTTCAGGGCATATGCCCCACATTCAGCACTACAATAGGAAGAAGACATTAGCATTAGAATAAACTTATACAACAATTGTATTATGTAAGTTAGTTTTATACAAAAGTTACCTTGACTCATTTATTGGGCCGGTAGAGCGCTTAATTAGCCACTTTTCAGTTAGTACTTGATCACCCAAGTGCCCAAACATCCCTGTCTCACGCCCAGCAGCGGGAACAACCTGGACATTGGCTCCAACTCGACCTCTAACTGTTTGTCTCGACAAATAGCGGGGTTGCAGTCAAGGATCTTTAGCAACTCCTCTTCCAGATGCGCAACGACTGCTATTCAGTGCATCTCTTTGATGAGGATGATGCAGTACAATCTTTTAACAAAGGCCCAACCGTGGCCATATTTGGGCCGATCCCCCCGTATATACTGCATAATTCTGTCATCAAAATGAAAATCATCAGGGATGCAGTCCAACTGTACTAGGGCCAATCTTTTTCGCTTCGGTCTTTTTGCTGCACCACTAACAACGACATTTTTAATTAAAGTGCGATATGTCGAAACAAGCGTTTGACCAAAACGCCACATCGGTGATGGCACAATCGAGATACAACAGATCACCATCAATAGTCTGTCGTAGCCTTATCAGTGCCAATATCTCATCGCTGTGCTGCATCAAATAAAAACAACAAGATAAGTATGGAAAACATAGGCAAAAATAAGGAAAATTATGCGAAAATAACTCACCGAGTCCTCAAGCCACGTGCCCATCGTCAACAACTTCTAAAACCATTCTTGGGGATAATCCCCTGTCTTACACTTTATATGGTCATTACTTCCTGATCTATTGTAATAGGCATAGAAGAGTTTTTTCTTTTCCTCTATTGGCCTATACAAATTGACATTTGAGTCCAATTTCCCTTGCCCATTTCCTCCCCCCTTCCTCCATTTTTACATCGCCTCCCACCTTGCCCTCCTCCATTATCACTGCCCCACTTCCTCCACCAACCTCCTCCACCTCCTCCATTTCTGGTTCTTCCTCCATTTGTTTCTGAATTTTCTTCTTCTTCACCTGTGTCACTAGCACGTAAGGTGATTTCACAAACTTGCTCTTTCGGCCTCTTTTCAAGCCAGTTTGCACTTCAACCGCCCTTAATTCTCCACCAACTTCCTCCTCCATTGTACCAACATCCTCCTCCACTGTACCAACTTTCTCTCCCAGCTTATCCACTTTCTCCTCCACCCTTTTCATGCACTCTTCCATCTTGTCAAACCTTGCATAAACGGTTGTTGTAAAACTCTCAAACAGGCCGTTTATGAGGTCAACAACCTCATTCTCCCGACGCAGATGTCTCGGCAAAGTGGTACTTGTTGTACCGGTTTGCTGAGGCATACAAACCTCTTTCTCCCTCTTCTCCTCCTCATCCTCGGGCCTCCCGCCCATTGGAGCTTCATAATCCTCGGCATCAACGACGTTGTCAAGCAATGGCCCTGCAACTGCCTGTCCACATACGTGACCCCTCTTAGGTCCCGTATCAGGCGATCTATCCGTTCATCCCTTTCATCCTCCACTGCTTTGAGAGATGTGACATAGTCCTCTTCCGCTTCATCCCCAATAGTGGTGAGAAAGGGACGGACGACTCCCTGCAATAAGAAATAAAATCCAATCAGATTGAAGCGACATTTTAAAGCAACTGTATATTCAAAAGCTTAATCCTTTAATCTTACCCCAGCCACTTCAATGTCAATCTCTATTTGGTTGTAATCCGAATGGTTAAACCTCCCGACATGCCACCGCAACATCCTAGGAAATTCCTGTTGCACATCCAAACTATTGCTCCTCCCCCCTGCCTTAGCGGAGACAAGGATGTCCTTGTACATCCAAGCCTACATTGTAAAAAATCAGTCCATATCATAATTCAAACACATATATTATAAAAAATAAAACAGAAAGCTATTAATATTTACCTACATTGCCCATAGGAAGCCAAACAAATTATACGTGCTTGGTTTATCCTTCCCGACCCATTGGGCATGCTTTAATGCCATGTTTGGTTTTCTCAGGTTATTGATGGTTCGCTCAAATGATATTCGTCCCCACGGATAAGAATTAAAGAACTCCAAGTCGCTTGCAAACAACAACCAATCTTTCTCAACAGCTTTTGTTGAGTCACCAAGTAATAAGATAGAATGTAAAAACAATAGCAAGCACATTTTTATCTTCTCTCCATCATTAAACCGAACTGTTTCTAGCCTTTCCTCTAAAACCTGTCCTGCAATAGACTTTTCCCCCTGCAAAACCTTCTTACGAAACCTTGTGGCTCCCGGACTCGTCCTTATTGCATCTGCCTCTGCCTTATCTGGCACTTCCCCACATCCTAAGCCCGTCACCAAGGCATACTCCATCATCCCAAACCGTAATGGCTTTCCGTCCACTACAAACCACATTTCTTTTTCTTTTTTGTTGCATTTCACTGAGTGCAGCAACATGTAATGCACTCCCTACTCCAAAATGCCTTTTTCCAATTTGTTCCGATTCTTGAAAATTGACTGAAACAACTGCGACGGAAATCTCTTTCACCATGCCTCATTCCATTTAAAATGACCCTTATTCTGTAAAAAACATCCCAACTCGACCTCACGGTCACCCTTAGGGGAGTAGGGTACCTTCTCACTTATAGGCTCCAACTCGTAGTCTCTACAGTTTATGGTCCGCACAATCTGCACAATCGATATAAACAAAATATCAGCAACAAAAATAAACTAAAACAACTAATAAACAAAATATTAGCAACAAAAAATTACCACTGTCGTCGCTAAGTGATTTCGGATCACTTAAAAGATCTTGACTTTGCCTCATGCAAGATCGCTTAAGCGACCAAGAGTAAACTGAACGAATCTCTTAAGCGATACAAAAGATCGCTTATTATATCTGTGATTCTGCCTCGACAAGATCGCTTAAGCGATCTGAAATTGCTTAAGCGACCAAGAGTAAACTAAATCAATCACTTAAGCGATCATGAGTAAAACAGATTAATCGCTTAAGTGTTACAAACGATCGCTTAAGCGACAGTATAAGCAATATTCCCAAAACAACGGTACCCTTTCTTCGCCGGCCTCCTCCTCGTCGCCTGAATCCTTGGATGACTCCTCCTGGCTTGAATTCTCGTCGGACTCCTCCTCCTGGCCTAGATTCTCGCGTGACTCCTCATCTTTAGAAATGTTTACTGATTCTTCCCTCTGTTCTTGTGCCGCCGGCGTCTCCTCTGCCTGTGGACCACCTTCACTGATCGGATGATCCATCGGACGACCATTAAAGCTGCTGCGCCACCGGAATCTAGGATTCGAAGTGCCGTTGGGTTTTCCTCGTCATTGTGAGTGTCAGCCATGGTTTTGGATTGAATTTGGTGTCAAAATTTGTAGTTTCGATCGGAAATGTGGGCTGTATCGCTAGAAATCGTACAGATTCCATTTAGGGTTCAAGAAATCGATTTTAGGGTTCAAGAAATCGATCGAAAATCATGACTTATCGTCGAAAATCGCGATTGTATTCCGTTTAGGGTTCAAGAAATTGAGTTTACGATTGAATATGGTATGGAAATTTACGGGTTCAATCGGAAATCGCATTGTCTCCCTTTGGTTCAAGAAATCGCTTTTTGCCCTAATGAATTTCGATTAAGCGAGGTGAATAGATGGGGCTTGTTTTGTAAATTTCAAATTTTAAAAACTTTCATTATTTATGATTCAGCCCATATATGTTTTAATCTTTTCATTTTAACCCATTTTGCGTGTTTAATTAATCCTAACTATGCCACGTCATCTTCTCTAAATTAAAAAAAAAAAATGAAAAACATTTTCAAGGCCATTTTCTTAAATCGAAACTTGGGATGGCCTGCCAGCTAAATTTTCTCTCATTTTAGTGCTTGTTCGTTTACGTTTTTTACTCTATTTTCATTGGGTTGTTGTTTGTTTCCGTTTTATGTGAAATGAGAGAAAAACCTCCAGAAGTAAGACAACATGGGTCCCTTATCTAATACAATGAATTAGGGGTGTTATCGAGCCGAGTTTTCGGCTTAACAAGCTTGGCTCGTGAAAGAGGAAGATTTAACGAGCCAAGTATGAGCCATAAATTATATGGCTCGGCTCGGCTCGTTAATGGTTTTGACACATTTCGAGCCGGCTCGCGAGCCAACTCCAAATAATTCAATTTTTTTTGAATTTGCTGGGCAACAATGCGCATCTGATTGTCTGAATTGTCAAACTGATGTATTTCACTTTTCATTAATTTGCTAGGCAGAGGAAGAATTATTAATGTCTGATGCTTTTTGTTAAATTTTCCACTTTTCATTTATTTTGTCAAACTGATTCATTTATTTTTTGCCATCCTCAAACTAAATTCT
Organism: Pistacia integerrima; assembly: GCA_026225825.1. NCBI lineage: Eukaryota > Viridiplantae > Streptophyta > Magnoliopsida > Sapindales > Anacardiaceae > Pistacia > Pistacia integerrima. Next base: position 13,425,735 of record CM047744.1, read on the forward strand.
AAATTCTAAAATTTTCACCTTTCATTTTTTTTTAATTTGCTGGGCAGCACGCAGGTCTGAATCTGATTGTCTTAATGTCTTCTCATGTCCTCATACATCACCCAACAATTAAACCTACTTAAAATCAACATTAAATGAAATGCTACTGCTATTAACAATTTATCATTCAACATACTGTATGTACCACAAATTAAGTTAAGTGAACTAAATATTTTTTGTTTAGTTCACTTGACTTAATTAAGTTTTCATCAAAACAAAATGGGGGGTTAGCATAACTATACATCAAGTGACATCCCCATCCATAAAAAAATATATATAACAGCAAAAGATAATTAGCTGTATGTCCATTGTAGCCCCACTCATCCTACAAACAAATTAATGTGAAACACATTAAGTACAATTGTCATTTTATATAAACCGTAAAGATGAAAATGCAAACCTGAACACAAAAGTAATAAATATAGACCTGAAGAATCCTACTACCACAGCCAATAACTCACGAGTGAATCAACCAATCTGTTGACTCCCATCACCTGACAGAACAGGAAGCTAAATCTCCAAGTGATCCTCATCCTCCTCTTTCTAAAATGAAAAAGAGATAAAAATAATCTATAGGTTAGAATAAAGTAATTTTTAATATTGAATTAAACAAAACATGTAAGCAATGGAACTTACTTTTCACCCTTTCTTCATTCCATTCAAAGTGCGACAACAGCCACATCCACATAACAACATCTCCATCGTATCTGGTGCCGAAGAAGCTCGGTAACTATCAATAACCCTGCTTCCAGCACTGAATGCAGACTCTGAAGCAACTGTAGTGATCGGGATGGCTAGTATCTCTCAAGCCATCGTAGACAATATAGGAAACTTGGTTGAATTTACCTTCCACCACTGTAAGGCATTGAATGAGTCATGATCCCCCACACACTTATGGCATCCCTCTCCCAAATAACAGTCCAACTCAGACTTACTAGGCTCAACAGTTTCAACCACGTCCAGAAAAGTGCTAAAATCATCCCAGGCCTCAGCTCCCTCAACAGCAGCCACCTCACCAATGGCTCCATGTCCATCCCCTTGTGATGTAGAAGCACGAGCGATAATCACACCTTGGTTAGCTTGAACATACTCCCCATATAACTCATACAATGCATCCCGGACCGTTATCATTTTTGCTCGTCCTTCTGCCTCATAATACATCTTAGGGAATGCCCACTGAATAACCCTCATTTTCAACTGAGGATCCAATACAGCAGCCATAGACATCAACACATTACATTCCCCCCAATATTTATCAAACTTTTGTTTCATTTTCCTAACCATTATTCTAATAAACTCATCTTCAGATTCGCTTTTACTATCCAACATACATTTCACTGCACATACCTCTTTCAAGAATAAACTAGATGTTGGATAATCACTTCCTGAAATAAGTTTGGTTGAACCACTGAATACTTTTAAAACTTCGCAAACTTTCTCCACTTTCTCCCAATCCTCGTCACTTGGATTATTATGATAATTGATATCCCTCTCTTTCAATCTTGGAAAAACCTTTTTGAACTTAATTGCCATTGCCAACATTTCATAGGTAGAATTCCACCTTGTTTTACAATGGAGAATAAGTTTCCGATACGACAATTTAAGTTGTTGAACAATCTCATAAAATACCTTTAGCGTGCTTTCTGAACTGTTGATATACAACACACTCTCATAGATGTCGTCAATGATGTGCCTAATTTGATGAAGTCCATCTTGAACAATCAGGTTCAAGATGTGTGCGCAACATCTCACATGAAACAGTTTACCTCCACAAAGGAGTTTCCCCGAAACTTCAAAATTTTCCTTCAAAACCTTAATCGCAACATCATTACTTAAAGCATTATCCACATAAATAGTATATACCTTATTTTCAATTCCCCATCCCATTAAGCACTTGAAAATGCCGTCCGCAATCGCAATACCAGTCCGAGGAGGAGGTAAATGAACAAAGTTGAGGATACGTCTATTCAGCCTCCAAGTACTATCTATCCAATGCCTGGTCAACACCATATACTCCATCTTTTGATTCCCTGAATTCCATAAGTCTGTACTCAAACTGATTTTTGTCACACTCTTTAACAAAGTCTTCAATTTGGCCTTCTCACTTTTATATACCTTCATACAATCTTTTTTACAAGTATGGTGGGAAGCCGGAGTCCATCCAGGAATCCCATACTTCATCATATTGTTCAAGCCCTCTTCCTCCACAACTGTAAATGGATGCTCATGCATAAGCACCAAATGGGTGATCAATTCCCTCATTTTCGACATGTCAAACTTCCCACTTAAAGCTGGCAAACTAGTAGTTGCAACATCATTACAGGCACTCGGAAAACTAATATGTTTTTGCCTCATGGAAGATTTTCTCCTTAAACACCGGCTTAAATGTCTATTGAACTGGGTGGTGCTTCCGTTGGCAATAATACACAACTTGACTTTGCAATGGATACACTCAACCTTTTTGGTACCATTAGGGATTACCACCTTTTTGAACTCCGTCCATACCACTGATGACTTCGCTGTTTTTTGCTTCTGAATCGGATTTTGATTTTCATCACCATTATCCGGGCTACTAATACTTTGCTCCGTATTTATTGTGGTTGCATTCAAGTTAAGGTTACCGCCAGGTGTATTGGTAATTGTATCTTCTATTGTAGGGGTACTTGAGGAATTACCCTCGATTTACAAACCTATAAATGGAAAAAAAATCAGCAATTTAATGCAAAATCAATATGAAATAATGTCAAACTATTACATTGCAGACACATCAAACCAATACATTATACATTGCACACCAATATTAATTGTCACCAATACATCCCAACATTCATTTATTCTTTAATTAGAGATGTTGGTTGAAGAATTAAACGCTTCTATTTATTCATTCAAACCCATTTATTCTTTAAATGACTATGTAAAATTATGTCTTTTACCTATTTATTGTACTACATTAATCATAATGTCTTTAATACAATTTAGAATTAATCAAATTGTATTAAAGACATTATGATTAATGTAGTACATTAATCAAATTGTTTCTTGCTTTGATCAAATTGTTTCTTGCTTTGATAGAGAATTAATTCTTATATCTTTGAGTATAAAGGCAACCCAAACAGGTCAATTTGGAGATATTTTCAAGTTAACTGAGTTGGGTTTTTTAATCTTTTCCCCAAATCTGTATTTTTCATTTGGGTTCTATCAATATATGAGATTATATCAGTTTCCCTCTCCATTGAGATAAAAATGTTAAGAATTTTTTAGTATCCTATAATATTTATGTTATCCTAGAATTTTTTAGTATCCTATAGTATCCTAGAATTTTTTCTGTTTCCCTCTCCATTGGACTAGTTGGAAGAGTTGCATTATCAGTGAGACAGTGACATTAGTTTATTTTGCAACTGTGAATATGTATGAAGCATGGTCTTGGCTCAACAGCTTCCCAAAACTGGTACAAAATGGGCTGACATCTTTTTAAATTGCCCAGTCCCCACCATCAAATGCAGAACCACATTCCCACAAACATATTTATAAATTGCCCAGTCGGCTAGTCCCCACCACCAAATGCAGAACCACATTCCCACAAACATATTTATAAATTGCCCAGTCGGCCAGTCCCCACCACCAAATGCAAAACCACATTCCCACAAACAAATTTATAAATTAACAACCATTAACAAACTCCTTTGCAATTTAAATTTTGTCCCACAAGTCCACAACACAACCACAATCACAATTCACAAACAATAACAATTTTAGTAAAGCAATTTAAACAAACAGTGAAACATACCCAATACACGGCAGACTGCTCTTCACAGATAGTACACAAGCATTAACCTTGTATGAGTTTCACAGCAACACCACCACGGTCAACCACCACAACTGTAAATAGTCTGCTCTTCCTTGAATTCTTTCACGGGAAAAAGCCCCATGTTACAGACAAACAATGCACGAAAAAACAAGTTAAAATTTCATTGACATCGTTCACTTTTTGTCAATCATAGATGGGTTTCAGAAGCTACCAAACCAATGAACAAACCCCAAACAAACAACCTTACCCCTAAAGTATTTATACAGTTTGAAGAAACTCAATACTCACTGATTAAAATCCGATGAAAATCCCACGAAGATGACGAAGATCTGACGAAGATGACGAAGCTCCGACGAAGATCCGACAAAGATGACGAAGATCCCTCGAAGATGATGAAGATCCGACGAAGATGACGAAGATCCCACGAAAATTCGACAGAAATTTTGTGCTGATGATGGAGAACCAAATCGTGAGTTTGGGAGGAGTTTCAAGTTTTAACTTTTACGGCAAGGGTTAATCTGGTGAAGGAATTCGGCGATTTGGGGATTTTAATAACGGGGGCCATTTTGTTATTTTTTAAAACTTGTATTGCATTATTTTCAATTAAATCCCAGTAGTTCAGAAAACCTCAAAAAAACCCCCTGGTATTTCGAGCCAGGCTCGGCTCGCGAGCCTAACGAGCTGAGTCGAGCATGGCTCGAACTCGGCTCGTTCTGTCTCACGAGCTGAGTCGACCCGGCTCGTTATTAGATGAACTGAGTCGTTAACGAGCCGGACTCGAGCCGGCGGCCTGCGCAGCTGGCCTTCTGTTCGTTAAGCGCTACAATGAATTAAATTTTTAAATAAATAATCATTTATTCTCTTTTTTCTTTTCTCTTTAAAACATTTTTATTTTATTTTAAGTCATATTTTTAACACAAAACTGAATATGAAATTCAATAATTGACATGTTTAAAACAAGTTGTTCCAATAACAAAATAAGTTGTCTTTTTAAAGTGTTTTTAGATAAACTAACTAAACACGTTTTCATTTTTCACATTTCCTAATCATTTTCAATATTCTCCAAAAAACATAAAGCAAAAACACAAAATTCACAAATGAAAGACAAAATTCAAATACTCTAGACTTAGAGAATACTCTTTTCGTGATATCCAAGAGTTTCATTAAAAGTTACCTTTGTTTTGGCAAAACAATTCTTAAGGGGTGTGTTCTTTTGTGAATTTTGTGTATATGTTTTCTACATTTTTGAAATATTTAAAATAATTAAAAAGGCAAAAAATAAAAAAGCGTTCAACATGTTTTTCTAAAAATTATATTTGAAAACGTGAAAAATGAAATTATATTCAATATGTTTGTCTGAAAGTGCAAAAAAATAAAAGATACGAAATTCATCACTTCCACAATTGATAAAACCCTTCAAATTATTACTTATTTTGTTCTTCTTGGAGAGCTTGTCTCAAATATATCCATAGTTAGGTTTTCATTGGCAATTTTATATTATAAATTTTGATTTGAAATGAAAGTTTTTTGTTTTAAAAGAGACAAAGAAAAATATAAAAAAAGAATATATTTTTTATTTAAATATTTATTTTATATATAAAACTTGAGACCCACGGTCTCTCTTTTCCTTCCTTTTCTCTTGTTTTCACGGCTAAAATCTATAGAGATCATAAATGAACAGATTTTTTTTTTTTTTTTTCATTTTTACAGAAAAAGAAATTTTAAATATTGGAATAAATACTTAAACTCCTTATTTTACATCTAAAATATTTTAAATATTGGAATAAATACTTAAACTCTTTATCACATCAATTATCAAGTTTTTAAGTATTTTTAGAATTAATCCCAAAGTTAAATTCTTTCTATATTATTTTATTCTCGTATTTCAATAAAACAATAATTTTATGCCTTTAATTATCTTTTAAAATGATATTTTTTATATAGGTTTTTTTTTTTTTATCTCAATCCCTTTGAGGTTCAATCAATTAAAAAAGTTCTCTAAGATTTTAGAAATAATATGAACTTTCTTCTTCTTGTCCTTAATGAGCTATTAGTGTATTGTTAGAATTTATAATATGATTAGTTGAAAGGTCCGTGTGTTGCACGGGTTGCTTATAAAATTAGTTTTAACACCACGTTTGTTTGAATAATTGGAATTTAAATGTGGATTTTTAAAGATAATAACAATGGTTCGACATATTTCAATGGTTTCGAATAATACAAATTGATAATTCTACAATAAGGTTTGGAAATCAAATAGACATTTTATCTTTTACAGTTGTAGTGAAACCTATATTCGAGAGAGGCTTATTACATTAATATATTATGAAGTATGGTTCAGTATAACCACAAAAGTAAGAATACATAACAGTAATATATAAATTATAGTTCGACAATGGTTTAACATAATTATTCACTCAAATTTATGGTTCGACATCTGGCATATCATAAATCAGTAATAGAGAAATATGTGGATCGACAGTCAAACTGTGAACTAACGGATCTATTATAACCATGGATAAATTAAATTTCAATACATGGTCTATTACAATTCTATAGAACAATAATAATTAACTTTAACTAATTTTTTCATATATTGGTAAAACTTATGAAAATCAGAGAACCTATCCAATATATTTTACTCATATTGATGATTCTTCAAAATTTTATTGAAATCAAACAGGCATTTTATCTTTTACAATTGTAGTGAAACCTATGTTCGGCAAAGGCTTATTACAGTGATTCATTGTAAGTTATGGTTCAACTGATGGCTTGCTATAATTCTATATTAATGAAACGGCATGGTTCGGCGTGTGCATTCACCTAACATAAATATCAGACAAAATATTGAATAATGGTTCAACATTGTTTGCTATTGACTTCTTACAATTCAACAACCAAAATAATGAGTCGCATGATCTTATGAGTCTACTTTTTTGTTGATGCTGGATTTTGTCACCAACTATTCGCACGTGCAAAGCGCTAAGGTCACTTGGGAATTACACGTGAACTGGAAATGAAAATAAATAAAATGGAAGATGATTTTTAAAGTGGTTCGGATGCTCTCAGCAAATCCTATGTCTACTGCTTTTTATAAATGGGAGATTACAATCAGGCCGCGTATAGTGATCAGAGAGGGAGAGTGAGTGTTTATGTTATCAGGATCCGAATCCGAAAAATGAGAGGGGAGCTCTATATTTATAGTAAGAGGTTTCTGGATAATGATTATAAGTCGCCGGTGGGCGGAGTGCCGTCTGATTCCTACCCCCACTTCGTAAAAATCGGCATACATGAAGAGTGGTGGAAATGGAGAATGAAAGCATGAAAGGATGGATTTAAAAATCGGTTTTCAAACAAAGCTTGGAAAAGAGATTATACCTACTCCTTTGCTTTGGATTAATGAAGATTAGCCTTAAAGTAATGAGACCTCCACACTTTAACACCACCTTAAGAGGTTTAGAGAGTGGCCGTGGCTTTGAGAGAGAGTTTTAGTTTTGCTTTGAGTGAACAATGTGTGTTATGAACTAAAATGCAACCTTTTACATTTATATATACTTGGGCAATTTTGCAATTCTTTGGTTTTCACTTCCAAGCCCAATAAAATCTTATTTTAAAAAGGGAGCCCAAGTATTTATTAAATTTATTATGTCACCCTTTGAATAATCAATATTATTCAAGGGTCCATGTAAACTAAACTAGTTTACATTAACAACCCATAAATTTACCCTTTTACCCTTTAACTATTAAAAGGTTATTTTTGTTCATCTCATTAATCTTAACGCTTTAAGATATAATAATTAAATATAATTAATTATTGCTTGACCATTTTAACCCTTAAAATGTCACAAACAATTTTCTATGTAACTATTACCATAGAAATCCCGTCATTACCCTCGGAAGGTGGTAGCCCTCTTCGGATAATCATTTCTCTCTCTCATCCTTCTCTAACTTCCCAAGGCTATTGGTGTGACCATGTAGGTCCACCGTGGATTAGCCGTGAGCCGGTTCTCGATGAATCCGAAAACCTGTTCGGAGGCCCAACGACTATGGTAAACATCTAGCAATGTGCCATAGTCTGTAAACCACGATGAAGAAATACTTCATCGAACCCATTTCAGATCATACGTACCATGCAAGTAAAGTCCCTCCATTGAAATATCCACGATCAAGCGGATTCATGGAGCGTCAAAATCCTAAATGGCAGATCGGATTCATGGAACGCCAAAATCCTAAACTTGATCTTCAACCGAATCGTCGATCAATATGTCGAACTTCGTCCATCACAAACTTGCTTTTGTATGACTAATAATAGACTCTGGCCAGAGATTCTGATTGCCGACATTTATCGACGTTCGTCTAGGAACTCGAATCCGGATGGAGTCAACGATACTCCCGATCCTATATTTCCGAGTCAATGGATCCCCTCTTGACCATTGTTCGTTTTCGCATATGAACAACGCATGACCAAAAAGGCTTTATTATACGAAACATGATTAGTCTCGTACTTATACACCGTATGAACCATACACATCCGTATCGGATCTGATTACAATGTCTCAGGTCAAAGGACTACATCGTGCACTGATATAACCAAACGATAAATCATTGACTACATGCTTTTCCAAGTGATTTGTCGTTATTCGGTCATGTTCGAAAAATAGTTCACCAACCGCTAATCCATACCAATGCCCCAGTGACATGACTATCATCATCATCCGTACTTATATCAACTCATGATATCTTTTAGAAGCATCCGATATGCCTATTGTGCAATATATTTGCCCAAATTATATTGCTTCCGTAGGGAACCCTTTTCGATAATTCATTTACCGATTAAATGAATCATCTGGAGATTGCATATATATAATTTATTTTAAATGCATGACTGAATAAAGGAAGCAATTTATATATATGAATTGAAGAACTATTTCTTCTATTATTTATGATATATATAGATACAAGACAAAATGCTCTAAAACCGATAACACGAATGGTTTCTAGGGCATACACTAATATACACTAATAGCTTCCCATTGGCTGGTTGCATGGGAGATATCCTTAAATCACATAGGGCTTGGGCAGGTGGGTGACTCCCAGCCACTCACCAGCCAAACCTTTACTTGCCAAGTTGATGACAACCTTACTCCTTCTGTCCTTGGACGACGTGGCAGCGCCTAGGCAACACAAAGCCCTTCTACACTCTGATTGGTCCTTGCTGACGTAAGCTCATGTCAGCCCTAATTTCTTAGGCATAATAGAAGCCCCCCAGTTCTTAAGGTTCAAGGCTTGAACTTTGAGAACTTCATAATTATGCCATGATTTGACTTGTCCTGAGGATCACTTGCTCGAACTGCAAGTGGAGAACGGCTGAAATAACATAAGGTTCACGGTCTAACTCAACCAACAAACTAAGTGGAGGTCGCGATGTGGATCTTAGAGAATTGCACAAGTGACATGAGGTGATCGTCCCCTAAAGGTTCAACGACCTGAGGTGATCGTCCCCGAAAGGTTCAATGACCTGGGGTCAGATCCTGCTTAGTGCTATACCAACATGATTTAAACTTTACCCATCGCTCGCGACCTAAAAATACTTAGAATATTTTTGCTGAAAATCGGAAGTCACTTCGCTTCGAGCTCAATACATGGAAAAGAGTGTTTCATTCGAACAACCTCTTCAAATGTTATTCGTTGCGCTTGATAGCTGGCCTGGTCAATAAAGTAAGATTTATCGGACAGATGTGTCTTTGTGCAATAAGTGTAAGCCATGAGCATTAAATGCAAGCCATGTTGAGACGACATTCTCTTTTAAAGCATTAAATGCGGACGGGGGTGCATTCAATATGGTAAAGATAACCACGCCGACATTTGGTGTCTCCAATGGAGGGAAATGTCGATTGATCTCCACGAGGCGTGAAGATTACTCTTCATGAGGATTACTCTTCATGAGGATTGGCGACACGTGGTCGTATCCAACAGCTAGGAACGCGTCCTGCCCAAACATGTCTTGCAAAGGAAAGCCAAACGTCGTCTTCTTCCCTATAAAACCCTAAGCCCACTTCATGATTTTCACAAAACTCGAATTTTTAGAGAGAAAAACGGAGTTTTTGCACTCAAGAAACTAGTTCATCCTTCTTCCAGTTGATGCGCACCCGCTGTTACGACATAACGTTTGTCCCCAACAACCAAGAGGTAAGGAAAACTCTCCCCTTTCTTTTTTTGATTCCTGTTAAAAACTCAATTTTTTCACAACAATGGTGGGTTTGAACGCTTGGTAAACTTACATGATGCACATTCTTGGATAGTGTTAAAAAATGAACACTCTTAAGAATTATAAACCTAGGGCACAGATCCTTAGGAACTCATTCTCAAGGATGTTTAGGGTTTTTAGGGGCTAAGGAAGGAAAATTAGGGTTTCTCTTACTTTTTCAAGTTGTCGTATGAAACATTGTGTACGGAGACTAAGTCACCTCTACATGTCACACCTTTTTAGACTAAGACTAATGGACACTTCGAAGATGAGAGCAATCGAAGGGACAAGCTCGCAGCCCCCGAGCACCTCGATAAATCCCGCATAGGCAGTACTATCAACAGCCAATGTGGATGAAATTTAGAAGGCGGTTGACCAGTTTGCGATCAATGTAAATGTGTACCAACACATATCGTACACCACTTAGGACCCTCTAGAGGGAATGGCTGTGATTTTAGAAGCAATTTTTAAATGCGGGGTGACGATATCTTTTCACCCTTTCATCAGATCGATCCTCGACCACTTTGAGGTCGCGTCATTTCAACTGACACCCAATGCATATATGATATCAATTGCTATGTATATCACATGCCGCAAACACAGATTCGGTGAGTTAACATCGTTGGAACTCGCATGTGCTTATTACTTAAAGAAAAGCAAGGACAATGATTCTTTCTACCTCTCAAAGCAATATACGATCGAATGAGAGATATTTGGTTACCCCAGCAACGTTGGGGCTTATGACACCAAATATTTTTTCTTCAAGTACGATGGTGTTTGTAAATTTAGGGAGCCGAGTAGGTTTTCCCTTTTATTTTCTAAACTGACTATTCTTTCCTTTAACTCTCTTTTGGTAGTTAAGACTAATGGAGTTTTTTCTTTTTCACAGAGAACAAGACGACCAAGTTATCGGCTCTAGCAGATTTCAGCCATATTGAGGCGTTTGGTCGTTTACCCGATTAAAGTTGCGGCACAAGACTGCTCGTGACCACTGCCAACCTGTGAAAGTACAAATTTTTCTGTCCCGAGGCATCTTTGGAAGCTCAAACCCGTAAGTGTCTTCGTATCCAGAAGAACTTTTAGCTTTGTACCAAAGATGACCTTTTTGCTAACACATTTTCATAGCGTGCAACGACCATGCCACCAAGGGTTTCAAAGCCACTAACAAAGGTTGGGGGGTTTGTTTTCCCTTGGGTCAACCCAAGTAAGCTAGCCGAAGTGACCCCTAGTGCCATCCCTACAGGAAGGATACATATTTGTGCCGAAAGGCGACCACCCATGAAGCGACGTGAAGAAGCTCTTCGGCCCGTGGCTGCTCGTGCCATGAAACAGAAAACCATGGGCCAGAAGACCAAGAAAAGGAAACAACTGACCGTCGAGAAGGAAATGGAGTCAGAGCCAGAGGGCCTCGGGGTACTGTCGGAAAGAACTCAGCCCTACCCCATCACTCGCTCGAGAATACCCCCGAGGGATGCCCCCGGTACTTCGATGGCCCTCGGGAGCTTGCAGGGTGAGGGAGCGACCACGGCTACCCAGAGAAGAGTGGGCAAGCAACGAGTCGAAGACGTACATACCCTCTTGGGACTAGACCCATCCGTGTTAGATTCCCTAGGGCAACTACCAGAGCAGTTGTAGTTGGTAATGTACACCCTATTGGAATGCCAACTTGTCACGGCCTTCGAGGAGTTCGTGGCTTCGATTCCTCACCAACTGTATCTATGCGCTCTAGCTACACAACTGAGTAAAGCGGTCTGCTCGCTTTGAGAACTTTCTAATACCAGCCAATTCCTTAACTTTTTTATGATTTTTAGAAAAGGAAGCTAACTTTTGTATCTTTTCCCATGCAGTCCCTACTCGCCCTGACCGTGGCCCAGTAGAAGATCGATATGGACTCTGTCGGTAGACTCCACGAGCTGAAGGAGGAGAATGGCCAAGTTGAAGCAGGACCTCGTAACCATGGATGCAGAGGCTAAAGCGGCTCGTATCCAAGCAGATCAGTAACTGGTAGAGAAAGATTCTACACTTCAGGCTACGGACTTTCAGAAGGTCGAGCTTGAAAAAAGAAATGGGGACAATAATAAGCTCCAATGAATGGTGGCAAGACTCACCAAGGAGTTGAGCGAGAGAGAGAAGGAGCTGAAGGTGAACACCGATCGCACGAAAGCGGAGGAGGAGAATCGGGCTCAATTATGGGAGAACTCTGAGAAACAGACGAGGGCGATGGAGGCAGACCTCGAGCTATCTTAAGGGCGAGTCGTTTTATTGACCGAGCAGATGAAGCAACAAAACCTCAACTTGAGAGGAAGGCTGCTCATTGGGCGATTCAGGCTATTTACAACTTACAGCCGAAGAACCCAAAGATGGACATCTCCGACCTTCCGAACGAGTACCAATCCATTCTTATTTCCATGCTTCAGGTTGAAGAGGCCAAGCAACAGGAGGGACAAGACCCTCCTCCAAAAGATGATCAATCGAACATTCCCAAAGATCGGGCAAACAATCCAGAGGATCAGAAGGTCATGCCTAGGGGGCTTGGAAATGAAGACCAGTGATCGTTCTCTTTTCTGTTCTTGTAGTTTTCTCTGCTTAACTTTTATAGCTCTTTGTCGCCAATTGTACATATTTTCTCAATATATAAAAGAAACCCAACTATAAGCGACTTTAGAATTACTGATAATAAGGACGAAGATGTTCAACATTCCAAGCTCGCGACACTTTGGAACCGTTAAGCCTTTTGAGGTGATACATCCCAGGTCGTATTACCTTAGTGATACGGTATGGACCTTCCTAGTTAGGTCCCAATACCCTCGCACTCAGTTCCTTTATGCTGAGAAGGACTTCTTTCAGAATTAGGTCGCTAACCTGAAAGTCCATTCTCTTGACCTTGGAGTCAAAGAATCTCTTTGCCCGTTAGTGGTAGGAAGCTATTGTTAGTAAACGGTCCCGTATACGCAGCGGAAACGAAAAATATAATATAACAGGATCGTTTACATGAGCCAAGATCAAGGGTATGATTTTACAATTTATATTAAATAAAATCTGCATAAATATTCAACATGAGTTAAGAGAAACAAACGCACGTTGAAGGCTCTTCCAAATTTGTCGACGAACGTTTTGCTACCGATCCAAGTGTAGGATCGAACTGCGTAGTCCACACGAAGACAATCTCAAAAAGAACCAAAGAGGATTTGCTAGATCCTCTTTGGCTTCAAGATTAAAAAGAAAACAAAATCAATTGATTTGATTTTAGGCACTTAGTGTTACTGCCGTGGGAGAAGCAAAAAAAGGTTGCTGTGTGTTTTGGTTTTACAAAGAAAATCATTAATTAAAATCACACACACTTTTCCTTTTATATTTAAAAACAATTTGCCCTAATCCCATACGGAATAGGCTTGGGCTCCAACCCAAACGCCCCATGTTGCCAAACACTCCCAATTTGATTTATTTTAATTTCCATCATTATCTCAATTAAAATCAATTAATATATATATATATATATATATATATATATATATATATATATATATATATATATATATATATATATATATATATATATATATATGTATTAACATTTAACAATAATGATAATATATTTAAATATGTGTGAACACATATTTAAACGTAATTTCACTTATTTAATTTTTCTAACAAATTAAATAAAGGCTACGACCTTAGCAAATTTAATTTGCACTGTGAAATTACCAAAATACCCTTTCGCCTTAAAGACGAAAATGCCCTTCTTTCTTCTTGCATCTTAAATTGTCTTCTATGTGTGTGACCCTTAGGCTCCTCATCATATCGGCGTGTATAGTATTGCGATTAACACCAATTAATCGTCTCACTAATACACAGACCAAGATTGGCCCCTAGCAAGCATCATGGCCACCCGATAGATTCGGATTCACAAAGTAGCTACAGTCAACGATATGGTTACCGTGCAATTTGATCCTTTCATCATTCGTTATCTCAACGAGACGAAGGCATAGAAATAGTGTCAACCTTCGGTTACTCTCGATATTATTTATTCAGTTTCTGGACCAATGACCCGTATTATAAAGCTGGATAGAGCAAAAACTCAATCCCACTATGGCCCACGATTTTAGTGTCATTGCCATATCTTGAATTGCGCCGTGAGATAACTTTCTCCCGTGCCGGGAGTGATAAATCTTGTCAATCCACCATAGTCTTGATACACTCCTTGATGCGACCAATCACCACCGTATTGACCCACGAAAAGAAGCTGCGTTAGGCTAGTGTCAAACTACACCAATCGGTGCACAAGGCGCTCGGTGATCTCAAGTCTAAGGATCACATGCACCACCATTCGTTAGAGGATTTGTTCCATAGACAACTTGGGGTTACCATCCATATGGAATCCTCTCGGTGGGTCATCCGGTGAACTTCTTTGTGGTGTAATCGTCTACAACAAACACCCATGTGTTGCACCGAGGTTGTCACCAAACAACCTTGACAAGTGAGATTAGTCACTGTCTTTCGACAGGGTCGTTCAACACTATGATAGCCTTACCGTATTATCTGTGCCCTTAGTTCAGAATAATGTCGGGGCTACGGACGTTTCTAGAATGGCCACCATATGTGCTCATAGGGTTCTCACTATCAAGATTTGAAACACTTGATACCCTCGTCACGGCTCTACCATTCTAAGGACATATATCAATACATATTGCAATAATAATGATTTACGCGATATAGAATAAAATGCCTTTTATTGATTAATGAACATTATTACAAAGAGTCAATTCTACAATAATTGATTGGCTCTAGGGCATCTACTCTAACAGCTATCCTTAACCGAGTCTTGTCGCGGTGTTCTTCAACCAAGTCCAGACATGCACGTAAGAGTGCTTCGTTGTCTACCTCGTTAAAAAATTCCTTCCAAAGTGAACAAGTTCCTACTTCCATTGGAATCATTGTCTTGCAGCCATACACTAGTGAGAAGGGTGTTTTAGAAGTAGAGGTCCTTGGAGTTGTCTTATATGCCCATAGGACTTCTGGGAGATCATCGGCCTAATTACTATTGGCTGCACCAAGCTTGGCCTTCAATGTGTGCTTACTAGTCTTGTTGACAGCTTCAACCTGACCATTGGCTTGCGGTCTTGCTACTAAAGAAAATTTCTTATGAATCCCTAGCTTGTTGCAAAACTGCTTGAATTCCTCATTGTCGAACTATTTCCTATTATCAGAGATGAGCGTATGAGGAATCTCGTAGCGACACACTATATTCTTGAAGATGAGGTCTTTGAGCTTTTTGGTAGTGATTGCGGCCAAAGACTCGACTTTAACCCACTTAGTGAACAAATAATTCATTGCGACCACTGCATACTTGATGCCCCCTTTATTGTTAAAACTTACTCTTTCTGTCCTTGGATGACGTGGGAGTGCATGGGCGACACCAAGCCCTCCTGAACTCTGATTGGTCCTTGCTGACTTAAGCTCACGTCAGCCCTGATTTCTTAGGCATAACATTTTTAATGCATTTAACTTGATAGATATATCATCATATATTGGTGCAACTTATGAAAATCAAAGAACCTATTCAATATATTTTACTCATCTTGATGATTCTTCAAAATTTAATTAAAATCAAACAGACATTTTATCTTTTAAAATTATAGTGAAACCTATGTTCGGCAAAGGCTTATTACAGTGATTCATTATAAGTTATGGTTTGACATAACTACAAAAGTAAGAATACATAACAATAATATATAGTCATATTGGTGATTATATAATAAGTTCTGGAAATCAAACAGACATGTATATTTTATAGTTATAGTGAAACCTGTGTTTGGCAGAGGCTTATTACATTACTATAATATGAATTATGGTTCGGCATAACTGTAAAAATAATACTACTTAATAGTAATATATAAATTATAGATCGGTATATAAGGTGTTAACAATGTTTAATTTACATTTTCTATTTCAGCAACAACCTCTTTTCATGATATATGTATGAAACATAAAAAAAAAATCAACAAAAAGATATGGAACAAATACAATTAAAACTACATATCAATATTTGCTTTCCTTTCTTATCACTAAAATTGAATTCGTTTTATGGCACAAACCTCATATGTTCATCCTAAAATGGTCGAATGATACCAATCTTCATCAATGGGATATTTATTAAGCAAGGTATGACCCATTTATTACTGACTACTCAGTGAAAGCTAAGAAACAAGGGAAACCAAAATGTGTGTGATGATAAAATGAATGGTTTTACAACAAGTCTATAATTCCAAATTCATCATATAATATATCAAATTAAATCCTTGTTTGTCTAGTTTCCAAAGATTCAAACTGCTCATCAATTGGATTTTTATTGAGCAAGATATGACCAATTTACTACTGTCTGCTCAGTGGAAATCGAGAATCAGGGGAAACTGAAACGTGTGTGATGATAAAATGAATGGTTTGGTAGTGGGTCTACAGTTATCCAAATTCAACGTATAATATATTAGTTAAAGCCCTATCTGTCTAGTTTCCAAAGATTCAAACTACTCATCAATTGAATTTTTATTGAGCAAGTTATGGCCAATGTACTACTGTCTGTCTAGTGGAAACTAAAATGTGTGTGATGATAAAATGAATGGTTCGGCAGCAAGTCTATAGTTCTCCAAATTCAGCGTATAATATATCAAATTAAAGCCTTGTTTATCTAGTTTCCAAATATGCAAACAGCTTATCAATTGAATTTTTATTGAGCAAGTTATGGCTAATTTACTACTGATTGTTTGGTGGAAATTGAAAAACAGGGGAAACCAAAATGTGTGTAATGATAAAAATTAAACATTATTCAACATATTTTTTGAATAGGGCAATAGTAATTTAAATGGTGAAATTTTTTAAAGATAATAACAATGGTTCGACATATTACAATGGTTCTTAATAATACAAATTGATCGGCATATTATAATGGTTCGACAATTTTTTGAATAGGCAATAGTAATTTAAATAGACATATTATTTCAATTAAACATTGTTAAGCATATCTTTTTCATTGGCAATAGTAATTTAAATGGTGGATTTTTTTTTTTTTAAAGATAATAACAATGATTCCATCTTTTTAAAAAAAAAAAGATAATAACAATGGTTCGACATATTACAAATGGTTTACTAAGCTACACGGTTCCACATCAAACATTAGATGATATTTGTGAAACAAATAAAATTGGTTATATTCAGCAACAACCTCTTTTCATGATATATGTATGTAACATAAAAAATATCAACAAAAAAATATAGAACAAATACAATTAAAATTACATATCAATATTTTTTTTCCTTTCTTATCACTAAAATTAAATTTGTTTTAATGGCACAAACCCTCACCTGTTCATCCTGAAATGGCCATTTAGTATTGACTGTTCAGTGGAACCAGAGAAACAAGGAAAACCAAAATGTGTGTGATGATAAAATGAATGGTTCGGCAGTAGGTCTAAAGTTATCCAAACTAAGCATATAATATAAATTAAAGCTCTTTTTTTATAGTTTCCAAAGATTCAAACCTCTCATCAATTGGATTTTTATTGAGCAAGTTATGACCAATTTACTATTGACTGTTTAGTGGAAATCGAAATGTATGTGATGATAAAATGAATGGTTTGACAGTGGGTGTAAAGTTATCCAAATTAAGTGTATAATATATTACATTAAAGCCCTCTCTATCTAGTTTTGAAATATGCAAACCGCTCATCAATTGGATTTTTATTAAGCAAGTTATGACCAATTTACTATTAACTGTTTAGTGGAAACCAAAAAACAAGGGAAACCAAAATGTGTGTGATGATAAAAATTAAACACTGTTCAACATATTTTTTGAATAGGCAATTGTAATTTAAATTGTAAATTTTTTAAAGATAATAACAATGGTTCGACATATTACAATGGTTCCGAATAATACAAATTGATCGGCATATTATAATGGTTCAGCAATTTTTTGAATAGGCAATAGTAATTTAAATAGACATATTATTTCAATTAAACTTTGTTAAGCATATTTTTTGCATTGGCAATAGTAATTTAAATGGTGGATTTTTTAAAGATAATAACAATGATTCCATCTTTTTTTTAAAGATAATAATAATGATTCGTCATATTACAAATGATTTACTAAAGCTACATAGTTTGACATCAAACATCAGATGATATTTGTGAAACAATTAAAATTGGTTATATTCAACAACAATCTCTTTTCATGATATATGTATATAACATAAAAAAATATCAATAAAAAAAGAGAGAATAATACAGTTAAAACTACATATCAATATTTTTTTTTCTTTCTCATCACTAAAATTGAATTTGTTTTTATGGCACAAATCCTCGCATATTCATCCTGAAATGTTCAAATGATATCAATCCTCGCAGGTCATCATCATTTGATTTTTTCGAAATAGATGAAAATGAAGATGGAAAAGATGGAGACAATAATTAAAGGACAATTCCATTGAAAAATGAAAAATTCTAAACTAAACAAAGAAATTTAATTAAATATTATGCAACATTACAAAACTATAAAAAAAAAAAAAAAAAAAAAAGCACAACTACAATTAAATATCCAACATCACTTGATATTTGTGAAATAGATGAAAATGATTCTCCTTTGTGGGAACCACTAACTTCACAAAACTATTGTTGAACAAATATTAACAAATGGAATATTTGTTTTTCTTTCTCATATCTGCATTACGGTACCAATCCTAACATAATTAAATATATATAGATTTAAAAATGAATGTAAAAAGTTTGCATTTAATTGATAAAGATTTAATTACACCTTTCATATGCCCAACTTTCAAATATCGATATTTTCTCATTAATATCTCTAACCCTTTATATTGATTCCGCATAAACAACAGCACACAACACATATAATGTATCAAAAATAAAACTTATCAAACTCTTCATATTCACATGAATATCTCTAAGCCTTCACATTAATATCAAACACATACAATGTATAAATCTCTTTACATTCGCATAAATTTATAAAATATTTAATGTGAATCTGAACCATCAATGATTAAGGTTATTAATATTGTCATTAATAAGCCACATGTAATAAAGAATCCAACTCATTCACATATTCCACATCATCACCAATAACATGCAGCCAAATGTAAAAATATCACGTCATTACCAATTACATGAGGCCACGTGTCCAACAATATTCCATCATGTCAAAATAAAGGAATTCTAGAGCTTCAAAACGGCAATCAGATAACCTAAGCCTCAACTTTATATTAATATATAGATAGATAGGTTAATGAATATTTACTTAATTATCCCTTTGCCTTTTATTTTAGCATAAAAACACTTAACAGTAGGGGAATTTCTGTTATTACTATAACCATAAGAGAATTTTGTTATTTGATCATACCCTAAGGGGATTATTGTATAAACGCTTTATTTTTAAGATAATTTCCAAATTCTTATTGGAGAAAATTCTTTCATAATAATCTTTTAATATGAAGATATTTTTTCCTATGTATCTCTATTGCTTTATCTAATTTACTTCTAAGGGGGCGTTTGGTTCAGGGAATGTTGTATTACTGGTAATGTTATATTAATGGGAAGATTGATTACCTTGAAGATTACTAAGAATATTATATTAAATATGTTTGGTTAGATTGGAATAAATTGTTGGATATAAATAATTAATATGTTTGGTTGGGAGAAATAAAAGAATTATGGGAAAAGCCTTTTACTGAATTGCCTTTCTTTTTTAATATTATTATTATTATTATTAATATTTGGATTATTTATTTAACCCCTTACATTTAAGAATTTAGCTAAACACCCCAATCGCAATAGAAGTTTAAAATTTAACAAAATACCCCCAATCACCCAAAACCACAACCGGTCGTTGACACTCACCACACCAACCCTTACCTCCTTTGGCCACCTGCCGACAACCCTTCATCTTCCCCTATCGCCAGTCGTCCTCTCCATCTCCTCCACGCCGCTGTGTCGCTTCATCTCTCCCAATGTAGGCGATGATTCGACTTCCAACGACGTTTCCTCCATTTTCGGTGTCGTTTGCCCTTCCCTAGTGTAGATCGGCCACCAGAACTTCATTTCCACCTTAACCCGAGCTCTCCCACGTTGATCATGTCGAAGATTGGCCATGAGTATTCATATTCCACTGGTGATCGTTCAACTTCTTTGCCAGATTTTGCTCACTTTCTGGTAACGTTTGGGCTCCCCAACTACCTATTTGGACTCCCCAACACCTGATCTACCTCCCTTTCAGTTTGATCATTGTTTCGCCACCAACGGTGGTGGCCTACGGCTAGCCGTGGTGGTGGGTGGCTGGGGTATTAATTTGGTGGAAATACAAGAGTAATAATGTCTTAAAATCTTGTGTATACGGTTAAAATAGTCCATGAATATTTTTGTAAATTGTTTTTAGAACAAGGGCATTACCTAACCAAATTTTTTATTAATTATGTGTAAAAATGTAACAAAATTAATATTACCAATTAATCTTAGAATACCTAAGAAATATGTGATATTTAGATTACTACCTATATAACCTGTAGTAATTACTATGGGTTTGGAGGATTTCTAAAATCTTTTATCACTTAACAACCAAACATAGTAATGTCAGTAATATAAAATAACACTACTAAAGAAATGAAGGATTACCCCCAACCAAACGCGCCCTAAATTTGTTATCTTTAGAAAGCTTTATTAGAACTTTTTATCTTTGCTTTAATTGGTCCCATTGTCAAGTCCTTGAATATCCAACAAGCTAAGTTTATTTCATTTTATTTTTCAAATGAAACCTAGTCATTTTCATGCAATGTATCATGGACTGGGAGTTCAACACCCAAAAGGCAAACCTTATAAGCCCAAGACCTCCCCAATGCGCTTCCGATATGAGATTTGTGACATTCTCCCCCACCCAATCTTGGGTTGCCCTCGTCACAGGTGGGGCCCCCTACCTATCCATCCATCTAACTCTCAAGTGGAATAACTATCATACATGGACACCTCTCTGCGTAGGCGCTTGGCAGGACACCGAAAGACAAATCAGGTCTGCTCTAATATCATTATCATGGGCTGAGAGTTTCACACTCAAAAGGCTAATCTTATAAGCCCAAGACCTCCCTAATGCACTTCCGATATGAGATTCGTGACAAATGCTAGACCTATTTTGGGGCCTGGCTACCCAAAATTTATAAAAATGTTGGGATTCCAATGTGATTTGGTATATTTTTAGTTAAGATTTTTCAACCCCCCAGATTTTGTTTGCATTTGAATTTCACTTAGATCACATCACATTAAACTTATTAAATATTCTTCCTATCAGAGAAGAAAGCGATAAATTATTTAATTATTAATTTTTTTGACCACTTTAATTAATTTATCAATTAACCTAAAAGGCGAATGAAATTTCCTTTCTAAATCTTGTACTTTCTTTCTTTCTCTCCATCCTTTGTCAGTTCAACAATTCCTTGTAAATTTTAGTTATAGTTATAATTCCAAAATTTATAAAATTATAAAAAAATTGAAGAAAACATAAATAAAATAAAAAGATTATTTTATAATGGGTTAATGCCAAAAACACCCTCTCAAACTCGCGAAATTAAAAGTGGATGACAAAAAGTTCAAAAGCTATCATGAACACCCTCTGCCGTCCATTTTAGCCGTTAAAGTGGATGTTGACTGTGTTTGACCAGCTGAAATGTCTGAATTGCCCCCAATATTTTCAACTATAGACCTTTTGGGCGTTGATTGCTGTTTGATGTCTAAAATGTCTAATTTGCCCCCTTAAAGCTTTTTAATTTTACATATATACATCAAGTATAAATTTTTCTAAAAAAAGCTTTCTTAAAACTTTTTAAATTGGGCGGGTATTACGATGTAGGATTTAAAAATTAACAAAAATATCCCCTATGTTTGTTTATTTACTAAACACTCCTATAATAAAATATTAAAAGTTAACAAAAACATCTCCAACCCACCCATTAAATACGGACAGTCGGCCACCACCGCCGGAGGGTGGCCGGAGTATTTTTGTAATTTCTAAAAAAAATATTTGGGGGTATTTAGTTAAATTAACAAATTTAGGAGATTTAAAAGAAATTGAAAAATATAGAATAATATTTTTGGAAATAATGACATTTTACTGTTTAACTTTTTTGAGAATACTAATAATAATATTCTCAAAAGCGAAACAAACGAAGCCATCTAAAACTTTACATTAAATTTTTTTAACTTCATTTAAAAAAATAGAAAAGGGAACTTTGAAAATTTGAAAAATAAAAAACAAAATTATCCTAAAATTGAAAATATTTCTGGAAAAAAAATTTAAAATGAAGTTAAAACATATTAAAAAAGAAATTTTTAAACAACAAATTATAAAAACCTGAAAAAATAAGAAAAAAAAAAAAGGTAAAAGGAGGCCATTTCATGGCCAACCGGTCAGATCCAAGTGGCCAGCTCCGATGCCTGATCGGCCTGGATTTGGTCATTGCGGCCAAATCTCAGCCACTGCGGCCACCAGAACTGGCCAGTTGGCCATGCGAGGCTAGTGGCCAAGAGAGGTCAAGTCGCCTCGCGTGGCCAACCACAGGCTAGCAACTGGCCACCACCGGTGGCCTAGGTGACCAGGATCTTGTAGCGTAGGCCAGGTCGACAAGGCCACCGGAGCTAGTCAGTTGCTCGGAACTTTTTTTTTTATAGTTTTTTGATATTTTTTAGATTTTCTTTTAAGTTTTTAAGAGTTATTCATATATCCAATTTCTTTAGAAGTTCGCCGGAGAAGCTTGAGCTCGAAAGCGGCTATTGAATCTTGTTGAAGAAGGACTACTAGACTACAAATAAGGGATCGATCTGTTAACAATTCTACCTTCCTACAACAGATGGTTAATCGTAAACTCAGGAATTCCCCGCCTATAACATTGGCCCCCTCAAAATTATAATCCGGGTTTCGCCACTGTTTTCATGTCTTTATAAATTCTATTATCATATGTAAATCTATTTTCTAGGAATGAACCTAGTCTCTTTTAAGATTATAAATTCTTTATTGATCCCTTATATGATTTTATCAAAATTCTTTTTTACTGTTATCTCTTCTCTCTGAATAATCCCACCGTATCTATTATGCCAAATCTGTTTATCCTTTACTCCATCCCTTTTTATATAAGGCTGGAGCTTCATTTCATTAGATCATCTCACATTCACCACCAACTATTATTATTAATTTTTGTTTTTTGAGAGACAAGAGGCAGCAAAATCGTGAGACTCCATGCACACACCATTGCCACAAACACTTTTGCCTACCATAGCCGAGCTTCATTTCCATCCTCAAACACCATCCCTTTAGTAACCACAACCTCTTCAACCTCACGAATCAGGCCTTCAACATTTCCCAAACACGTCAAACCAACAACCTTGTTTTCTTAGAGAGAGAAAGCTTCAACCAAAACACATGAACTTCGGGGAGTCTTGAAAAGCTGCAAGGAAGATTCCAAACTTGTCTCTTGAGGACAAGGGGGTTTTCAAGGAGGGTGGAATGTTATACGCATTACGAAAATTATAAAAAGAACTTTCTAGTTCACTAGTTAGAACATAAATGAAATAAAGTTCACTAATTAAATTGAGAAAAAATTAAAGCCTTTTGATAATTGACCAACTTTCCAACCCTATACATAGGTCTGCTTAACGAAGAGTCCGGCTCGTTAATGGCTCAGTTCGTCTAATAACGAGTCGGCTCGACTCGGCTTGTGAGACAGAAGAGCCAGCTCGACTCTGCTCGTGAGACAAAATGAGCCGAGTTCAAGCCATGCTCATCTCAGCTCGTTAGGCTCGCAAGTCGAGCCTGACTTGAAATACCAGGGGTTTTTTTTTGAGGTTTTCTGAACTACTGGGATTTAATTGAAAATGATGCAATACAAGTTTTAAAAAATAACAAAATGGCCCCCATTATTAAAATCCCCAAATCGTCGAATTCCTTCGCCAGATGAACCCTTGCCGTAAAAGTTCAAACTTGAAACTCCTCCCAAACTCACGATTTGGTTCTCTATCATCAACATGAAATTTCCGTGGGATCTTCGTCATCTTCGTCGGATGTTCGTCATCTTCGCGGGATCTTTGTCGGATCTTCGTCATCTTCATCGAATCTTCGTCATCTTCATCCAAGCTTCGTCAGATCTTCGTCATCTTTGTGGGATTTTCATCGGATTTTAATCAGTGAGTATTGAGTTTCTTCAAACTGTATAAATACTTTAGGGGTAAGGTTGTTTGTTTGGGGTTTGTTCATTGGTTTGGTAGCTTCTGAAACCCATTTATGATTGACAAAAAGTGAATGATGTCAATGAAATTTTAACTTGTTTTTTTGTGAATTGTTTGTCTATAACAGGGGGCTTTTTCTGGTGAAAGAATTCAGGGAAGAGTAGACTATTTATAGTTGTGGTGGTTGACCGTGGTGGTGTTGCTGTGAAACCCATACAAGGTTAATGTTTGTGTACTATCTGTGAAGAGTAGTCTGCTGTGTATTGAGTCTGTTTCATTGTTTGTTTAAATTGCTTTACTGAAATTGTTATTGTTTGTGAATTGTGATTGTGGTTGTGTTGTGGACTTGTGGGACAAAATTTAAATTGCAAAGGAGTTTGTTAATGGTTGTTAATTTATAAATTTGTTTGTGGGAATGTGGTTTTGCATTTGGTGGTGGGGACTGGCTAACTAGGCAATTTATAAATATGTTTGTGGGAATGTGGTTCTGCATTTGGTGGTGGGGACTGGCTGATTGGGCAATTTATAAATATGTTTGTGGGAATGTGGTTCTGCATTTGGTGGTGGGGACTGGGCAATTTAAAAAGATGTCAGCTCATTTTGTACCAGTTTTGGGAAGCTGTCGAGCCAAGACCATGCTTCATACATATTCACAGTTGCAAAATAAACTAATGTCACTGTCTCACTGATAATGCAACTCCTCCAACTAGCCCAATGGAGAGGGAAACTGAAAAAATTCTAAGATACTAAAAAATTCTAGGATAACATAAATATTATAGGATACTAAAAAATTCTTAACATTTTTATCTCAATGGAGAGAACTGATATAATCTCATATATTGATAGAACCCAAATGAAAAATACAGATTTGGGGAAAAGATTAAAAAAACCCAACTCAGTTAACTTGAAAAGATCTCCGAATTGACCTGTTTGGGTTGCCTTTATACTCAAAGATATAAGAATTAATTCTCTATCAAAGCAAGAAACAATTTGATTAATGTACTACATTAATCATAATGTCTTTAATACAATTTGATTAATTCTAAATTGTATTAAAGACATTATGATTAATGTAGTACAATAAATAGGCATAAGACACAATTCTACATAGTCATTTAAAGAATAAATGGGTTTGAATGAATAAATTGAGCATTTAATTCTTCAACCAACATCTCTAATTAAAGAATAAATGAATGTTGGGATGTATTGGTGACAATTAATATTGGTGTGCAATGTAATAGTTTGACATTATTTCATATTGGTTTTACATTATATTGCTGATTTTTTTTTTTTTCCATTTATAGGTTTGTAAATGGAGGGGAATTCCTTAAGTACCCCTACAATACAAGATACAATTACCAATACACCTGACAGTAACCTTAACTTGAATGCAACCACAATAAATACAGAGCAAAGTATTAGTAGCCCGGATAATGGTGATGAAAATCAAAATCCGATTCAGAAGCAAAAAAAAGCAAAGACATTAGTGGTATGGACGGAGTTCAAGGAGGTGGTACTCCCTAATGGTACCAAAAAAGCTGAGTGTATCCATTGCAAAGTCAAGTTGTGTATTAATGCCACCAGAAGCACCACCCATTCAATAGACATTTAAGCCGGTGTTTAAGGAGAAAAGCTTCCATGAGGCAACAACATATTAGTTTTCCGAGTGCCGGTAATGATGTTGCAACTACTATTTTGCCAGCTTTAAGTGGGAAGTTTGACATGTTGAAAATGAGGGAATTGATCGCTCATTGGGTGCTTATGCATGAGCATCCATTTACAGTTGTGGAGGAAGAGGGCTTGAACAATATGATGAAGTATGGGATTCCTGGATGGACTCCAGTTTCCCGCCATACTTGTAAAAAAGATTGTATGAAGGTATATGAAAGTGAGAAGGCCAAATTGAAGACTTTGTTGAAGAGTGTGACAAAAATCAGTTTGACAGACTTATGGAATTCAGGGAATCAAAAGATGGAGTTTATGGTGTTGACCGAGCATTGGATAGATAGTACTTGGAGGCTGAATAGACGTATCCTCAACTTTGTTCGTCTACCTCCTCCCTGGACTGGTATTGCTGTTGTAGACGGCATTTTCAAGTGCCTAATGGGATGGGGAATTGAAAATAAGGTATATACTATTTCTGTGGATAATGCTTTAAGTAATGATGTTGCAATTAAGGTTTTGAAAGAAAATTTTGAAGTTTTGGGGAAACTCCTTTGTGTAGGTAAACTATTTCATGCGAGATGTTGCACACACATCTTAAACCTGATTGTTCAAGATGGACTTCATCAAATTAGGCACATCATTGACGACATCCATGAGAGTGTGTTGAATATCAACATTTCAGAAAGCAGGCTGAAGGTATTTTCTGAGATTGTTCAACAACTTAAATTGCCGTATTGGAAACTTATCCTCCATTGTAAAACAAGGTGGAATTCTACCTATGAAATGTTGGCAATGACAATTAAGTTCAAAAAGGTTTTTCCAAGATTGAAAGAGAGGGACATCAATTATCATAATAATCCGAGTGACGAGGATTGGGAGAAAGTGGAGAAAGTCTACGAAGTTTTAAACGTGTTCAGTGGTTCAACCAAACTCATTTTAGGAAGTGATTATCCGGCGCCTAATTTATTCTTGAAGGAGGTGTGTGCAGTGAAATGTATGTTGGATAGTAAAAATGAATCTGAAGATGAGTTTATTAGAGTAATGGTTAGGAAAATAAAACAGAAGTTTGATAAATATTGGGGGGAATGCAATGTGTTGATGTCTGTGGCTGCTATATTGGATCCTCGGTTGAAAATGAGGGTTTTTTAGTGGGCATTCCCTAAGATGTATTACGAGGCAGAAGGATGGGCAAATATGATGACGGTCTGGGATGCATTGTATGAGTTATATAAGGAGTATGTTCAAGCTAACCAAGGTGTGACTATCACTCGTGTTTCTACATCACAAGGGGATGGACATGGAGCCATTGGTGAGGTGGTTGCGGTTGAGGGAGCCGAGGCCTGGGATGATTTTAGCACTTTTCTGGGCGTGGTTAAAACTGTTGAGTCTAGTAAGTCTGAGTTGGACTATTATTTGGGAGAGGGATGCCATAAATGTGTGGGGGATCATGACTAATTTGATGCCTTACAGTGGTGGAAGGCAAATTCAACCAAGTTTCCTATATTGTCTACGATGGCTCAAGAGATACTAGCCATCCCGATCACTACGGTTGCTTCAGAGTCTGCATTCAGTGTTGGGAGTAGGGTTATTCATAGTTACCAAGCTTCTTTTTCACCAGCTATGGCGAAGATGTTGTTATGTGGATGTGACTAGTGTCGCACTTTGAATGGAGTGAAGAAAGGGTTCAAAGTAAGTTCCATTGCTTACATGTTTTGTTTAATTCAATATTTAAAATTACTTTATTCTAACCTATAGATTATTTTTATCTCTTTTTCATTTTAGAAAGAGGAGGATGAGGATCACTTGGAGATTCAGCTTCCTGTTTTGTCAGGTGATAGGAGTCAGCAGATTGGTTAATTCACTCGTGAATTATTGGCTGTGGCAGTAGGATTCTGTAGGTCTATATTTATTACTTTTGTATTCAGGTTTACATTTTCATCTTTACGGTTTATATAAAATGACAATTGTACTTAATGTGTTTCACATTAATTTGTTTGTAGGAGGAGTGGGGCTACAATAAACATACAGCCAATTATCTTTTGCTGTTATATATTTTTTTTGATGGATGGGGATGTCACTTGATGTATAGTTATGCTAACACCCCATTTTGTTTTGATGAAAACTTAATTAAGTCAAGTGAACTAAACAAAAAATATTTAGTTCACTTAACTTAATTTGCGGTACATACAGTATGTTGAATGATAAATTGTTAATAGTAGTAGCATTTCATTTAATGTTGATTTTAAGTAGGTTTAATTGTTGGGTGATGTATGAGGACATGAGAAGACATTCAAACAATCAAATTCAGACTGCGTGCTGCCCAGCAAATTAAAAAAAAAAATGAACAGTGAAAATTTAGAATTTAGTTTGAGGATGGTGAAAAATAAATGAATCAGTTTGACAAAATAAATGAAAAGTGGAAAATTTAATAAAAAGCATCAGACATTAGTAATTCTTCCTTTGCCCAGCAAATTAATGAAAAGTGAAATACATCAGTTTGACAATTCAGACAATCAGATGCGCATTGCTCCCCAGCAAATTTAAAAAAAAATTGAATTTAAAAAAAAAAATTTGAATTATTTGGAGTTGGCTCGAACTCGGATCGATAAACTGGCTCGCGAGCCGGCTTGAAATGTGTCAATACCATTAATGAGCCGAGCCGAGCCATATAATTTATGGCTCGGCTTGGCTCGTACTCGGCTCGTTAAATCTTCCTCTTTCACGAGCCGAGCTCATTAAGTTGGAAACTCGGCTCGGCTCGACTCGGCTCAATAACACCCCTACCTATACCTTTTTATCCAAATATTCAATTTAGATACCAAAATTCCCTAATCCCTAACCTTCTAAAAGGTGGCTCGATCTTTTTTTTTTTGGGGGAACTTTTAGTAAACCCCCTTAACTATATCGTTACCAACCACTTAGGTTTCAAAACTTGCTCTCAACCCCTTACTTTTAATAAAAGTTAAACTGAATTGTCATCCGTCACTCCAAAATCAATTAACAAAATCAATTAATTTCCTTATTTACCCTCTGTTTTAAATAAAAAGAATAAATACAATCTAATTTATTTATAAAAAATTAACAAAACTTAAATGTTAAAAAGAAAAGAAAAGAAAAAAGATGAGAAAGATAAGATAAGAGAGGTATTAGGGTTTACGTATGTTTTTTTTCCTCTTCTTTTTCATTTTAAAATATCATTTAGATTAAAATGACTCTTTTGGCCTTGAGCTTTTTAATTTAACTGAAATATTTTAACGGTTAGCTAATAACAGAGGGTTGATAGAAATTTCTAAACTTGATGGGTTTTTTAATATTTATATAGTTGAGCGGATTTATTGAAATATGCCCTTTTGTTTTTGAAAATCTGAAAAACTAAGGGGCAAATTGGGAAAATGACATTAATTGTATAGAGAGGTATAAAATTTGAAAAGTTGGTTAATTACTAAAACCCTTCAAATTTTGGTCAATTTATTATTATCTCCTGACTTGTTGAGCTAAAAGTTTAGTCAAAGTAGTTTTTATTTTTTTATTTTTATCATATAAATCCTAGATCGTTGCTAATTTTATGATAATAACCATTGAACTATTATATATAAGTAGGAGTTTTAGAGGAATAAAAGGCATGAAGTTCACGTTTGCAATTTGTTTCTTGTTGGGTATATGACAAAATATAAAAGGGAATGCTACAGATTTCCCTTGATCTTAGTGTTTCTTGTTGGGTATATGACAAAATATAAAAGGGAATGCTACAGATTTCCTTTGATCTTAGCCTACTAAGATCAAGGAAATTATTTGTGTATTTATATGTAATTAATTGTTGTGATTGATTGAATGATTTACAGGGATCCTTATTCCTAATTCACATTCACAAATTCGTATAAATTGCCTCCTTATTCCTAATTCACATTCACAAATTCGTATAAATTGCCCAATTGTATAGGCTACAATTTAATTCAATACATAAAAATATTTCTACAATTCTCTTCTCAAGCATACTTTGACAATGTTGCTTTGCTTCTCTTGCCTTTTCCTCCAACTTTGACATGGTATCAGAGCCTCTGATCTGATCTAGTTTCCGCTCTCTCAAACCAGATAGCCCGAAATCTCAACATAGAGATAAACCCAAATATCACATATAGCCCAAACACAAGCCTAATCCTCATTGACAACCCACACCCAAATATTACAGATGGCCCAAACCCAAATGCCACAAAAGCCCACCACATCGACCCAAACTAACACACCTAATATGGCCCAAACCCAACTTCCCACCCATTTGAGATGTCGGGTTA
This sequence comes from Pistacia integerrima, assembly GCA_026225825.1. Classification (NCBI taxonomy): domain Eukaryota; kingdom Viridiplantae; phylum Streptophyta; class Magnoliopsida; order Sapindales; family Anacardiaceae; genus Pistacia; species Pistacia integerrima. The sequence goes on from CM047744.1 coordinate 13,456,057, forward strand.
TAACCCAGGTCCTACACTCCAACGGGTTCAGGTTCAAGTTCAAGCCCAAATCCTTACCCGTTTCCCTTTCACCTCATTCCAGCCACCAGCAACGACAACAGTCGCCCTATCCCAGGTGACGTGCTTTATGCACACAACTCCGATGACCCAAAATTGGTTTTCATCAAGAAAATCTTAACAGGTTTAGAGAATTATGCAAGCTGGTTCATGATTTTCGTCGAGCTTTGATCACAAAAGACAAAAACAGCTTCATTAATCTCCACTCTGAGCCATTACTTGACTCCCACTTTCAGCGGCACTGGAATTGTTGCAACATGTTGGTCTGATCGTGGCTTAGCAATTGCTTGTCACCAGAGGTGGCAACTGGTCTTCCTCCGATTGAGATCATGGCTAAGATGTGGGGAAGTATTCAGGAAATGTACGGGAAGCTCAATTTGGCTAAGACGCTTCACCTTCGGTAGCAGCTTGATGAGATCAAACAACACAACGCCACCATGACTTCATTCTTCAATCAACTCTTCGTCCTGTGGAACAAACTTGATACAGCGAAGGAAACCCTAGAAGGGCCACCAGCCACTCTAACATAGTGGGCAAGGATTTGTGATCGTGATCGTCTGAGCCATTTTCTTCTCAGTCTAAATGATGCATTCCTCGCCTTCCATAGCCAAATCCTTGCCACATCACTACCACCCACTTTCCAACGAACATTCCAACTCGCAATTTAAGATAAGAGTCAATAACAGGTCTTAGAAGGCCAATGACAAATAATGGGATGGCCTTTGCCGGTTATCGGACACCGAAGATGAATGATTTAAGTGGGGTAGTTGGGTGGCTAGGGCAACAACAAGAGAAAGTGAGATTTTTAAATGAAGGGCAAGATGGATCTGACGGTTAGAAAGTGGCCGCGCCTACCCTTTCATCTAATGGCTCATAGGTTGCCATGTCACGGGTCAGGTCAAATAGGGTCAAACAGATGGGCAAATGGGTCAAACAGCGGGTCAAACAAATCCAATAGATGGTCCAATGGGCAAAATGGATCAAACAACACCCATAACATCCTACACAGGTACTTCTTACTGTTTAAATTTCATAACAATTGATATGTGGATTATTGATTCAGGGGCTAGTGATCACATTATTTGCAACCCAAAACTTTTTACCACTATATCAACTACCTCATCCACTTCCGTTCGTGTGCCGAATAAAAACATAGCACCAGCCACTCATAGGAACCGTAAAATTTTCTGAAAATCTACATCTTACAAATGTCCCTTGTGTTCCTACATTCCATTTTAACCTCATCTCAACATCCAAAATATGATCCGATAATAGTTGCACTGTGAAATTTTGTCCTAATACCTGTGAATTTCAGGACCCTTTGACTGGGACATTGATGGGCTTGGGTGAAGTCAATAGAGGTCTCTACTACTAGGTACCTATTTAGTCTCTTAATGTTATTTCTACTTGTATTACACCCAAAAAAAGTTCTAATTGTAATATAATGATTAATAAAACTTCTTTTATTCTTCATCAAAGATTGGTCACAGTGCCATTATCCCTCATTCCAAATGTCACATATGTCCACTAGCTAAACAAGCAAGACTTAGTTTTCCACATAGCACTTCCACTACCACTCAACCTTTTGCTTTGGTTCATCTTGACATTTGGGGCCCATATCACACCCTAAATCATGATGGATCAAGATTTTTCTTACAATTGTTGATGATTTTTCCCGGGGGACATGGACATTTCTCTTGCAATCCAAAACCCAAACACTTACCCATATTACACACTTCCTCTCTATGATCAACACTCAATTTCATACGTTAGTCCAACGAGTTAGATTTGACAACGCTAGAGATTTTTTCAACCATAGTTGTTCTTGTAACGCCTACATGGAGGTACGTAATTTAATTTATGCTCTTATACCTTTCGTTGATTTTTGCTAAAGTCATTTTGAGAAAATGTGAAGAAAATGCCTTAAACTTGCATTAAGGGTAAAATTGTCTTTTCACTCAAAATTAGTTGAAAAAGTGGGGAGTGAAGAGAGATAGATTTTCATAGAGAATGCAATAAAGATGAGGGTATTATGATAATTGATTAAGGGACATAGATGGAATTTTAAAGAAAGTGCAAGGGCAAAATGGGAAACTATATATAATTTTATGTTATATTAAGGATTGTAGAGTGAAACCCTAGCCACTTTTCAACCCATTTTCACGCCACTTCTCCAAATCCTCTCAATTTCTTCACTTCTTTTTCAAAAGAAATTCATAGATTTTGGGTATTTTTGAGTGGATTTTCAATCCCAAGCAACTTTAGGTAAGATCCTTGCACTAAGAAGTGATTTTTCATTTTTAAAGTGTTGAATTTTGATGGTTTTGCTCATAGGATTTAAGAAGAAGAGAGTTTGATCAAAGAAGATTCTTAAAGGGGTTGGATTGCTCATATCAAAGGTAAGTAAATCCCACCCAAGTTATGATTTGAGAAATCAAGTGTATAGAGATTTTACATATATGTATATGCTTATGATTTTGAGAATTGTTGTTGAAATTGATGAATTATTTATGCGTTTGATGATTATTGACAAGTAGAATTTAGCCACGAGAAGTAGTTTTGGTTGTATGATGATTATTTGAAGTTTGGTTGAAGTTAGAAAGAGTTGAATAGAATTTTTGGGAGTGTATTGTTTTGGACAGGTTTAGTAATTGCTTAAGGGAGTTTTACTCCAAATATTGGTGGCTTGAGAAAGAGATAGAATTGTAGTCAAATTAGAGTTTGATTATGCATGCAATATGTTTGATGAAATGTCCAAGAGAAGTGTATGCATGAGTTTTATTCATTTATGAATTGATATGAGTTTGTAGATGGTAGAGAGAAACTTATTTTTATGCTACATGGCATCCTTGCATTTAAACATTTGCATTTAGAAAGAATTATAGGCATGAAACCATCTCCATGTATACATATTATGAATTGATATGAGTTTGTAGATGGTAGAGAGAAACTTATTTTTATGCTACATGGCATCCTTGCATTTAAACATTTTCATTTAGAAAGAATTATAGGCATGAAACCATCTCCATGTATACATATTCATAAGAGCATGAAAAAGCACTAAAGTATGTTAAAGAGAAGATGAAAAGAAATGAGAATATTAAAGATATTCAAATATGAAATTTTAGTTAAAGAAGTGTAAAAAGATAAAAAGAAGAGAAGGTTGTTGCGATGGGGAGCCTGCGAGTGACATAGTCCCACATGCACGCCACCTTTAGTGAGCTGCCTCATAATTTAGAAAGAAGAATCGTACAGTCCGTTAGAGAAGTGTGTGTGGATGAGGACTGTACCCAGAATTAGAGAATTCACTTACACGGCCAAGGCTCCAAATCAATGCCTCAACCGAGTCCGATCGGCAAGAAAAGAAAGAAAAGAAAGAATAGAAAGAAAGAAAGAAAGAATAGAAAAGAAAGAAAGAAAGAAAGACTAGAAAAGACAGGAACAAATAAAGAAAAAGAAACCGAAAACAGAATAAGAAAAATAGAAAAGAAAATGCATAATTTATGCATTTGTGCATTTGCATCATGAATATGCATAATACCATGCTCATTATCATGAGTAGTGAACAATTAGAAAATTGAGAGAAAAACAATGAGCAAAACAGAGAAAGAATAAAGAAAGAACAGAGAGAAGAACAGAGAAAGAATATAGAATACTCGGGAAATGAGTTGTAAGGAAAGAAATTCAGGATTTAAGCAACGGAGAGAGAAGGGTAGCATAGTCGGTTCACTTACTGAGCAATTAGTGCTCACTCCGTTGTTTTCAATGTTTTTGCAGGTACTAGGTGAGTTGCGGTCACTCGGAACGTCACGTAGTGGAAGGGTTGGGCTACACTGTCAAGTTGCTATTTCGAGTATATTTTGTAAATATTTGTATATAAAGAACATTTTAATATGGGCCCATACTTTATTACTCGTTTATATGTGTATTTTTATACATATATTTTTAATGAGTTTTATTGATTATTTTACGAGTATACTAGCTAGAAAGAAAGTATTACATTTTTTGTATCAAAGTAAAGGTTTTTGTAAACCCCTGCGTTATTATTCCGATGCCTTAAGGTATGAAATTTACCTTTTCATGTAATTTTCTTTTTTTGAAGGAAAGGGTAAAATGGTCAATTTGCATGCATTTCTAGATGTGGCCATTATAAAGTGTTAAGGGGTGATGTCATTGAAGAGAAATGAGGGTAGAATGGTCATAAATTTGATTGATATGGTTAAATGGCATAAACGGTAACCAAGGGTATAATGGTTTTTTCATACAAAGCCATATAGTTAAGTATCCATAAAAGTGCACCAAGGGTAAATTAGTCATTTACCTAATGGGATTGCTTAGTTACCAAGTGTTTAAAAGAAGTCCAATGGCATTAAATGAGTGCTAATCATTATGTTGTGGTGGAAATGACCAAAACGCCCTTATATGGAAAATTTATGCCAAATGACCCTTATGTCTAACTTTTATTGACCAATCATAATAGAGTAACAATGAAATAAATATCTACAACGTTTTAAGAGAGAGGAGTCGGCCTTGTACACCCCAAATGCATCATCTTCTTCTTTATCTCTCAAATCCACCATAAAAGCCACTAATCCAAGTATTTTACTTTCAAATTTTCATAGGATTTCAAGTTGAATTTCGAAGGAGATCATCATCCACACTTTAAGAACTTCAATTTCAGGGTTTAAGGTGAGTTTCAAAACCCTAGTTGTTCTGATTTTTAGTTAAAAGAGAAATTCATAAGTGGTTATGTGTGTAAGGTAGAAAGGGTGAACCTTTGGAGCTAAGGAGGAGTGTCTTTGTGCTTTGAATACCAAGGTAAGGAAAAAATCTCCCTTATGACTACAATTGATAACACCTAGGGTTGATGGAACTTACATTTATTTATGTTAATTTGAGTATGATGCTATGTTTTGGTTATGGATGGTGTAAATGGGTGTGTTGATCGGTGTATGTGTGCATATGGAGGATGATTAGGCCAATTAATTGATTTGTAGTTGGACGATGTTTTGGCACTTTTTGGTTCTATAAAAAGGGAGGTTTTTATGGCCTTTTATACTTAGAATAATATGGCAAATACTATGAATGTGCAAATGAAGGTGACATGGTTAAAAATGAATAGAATTCGAATTTGGCTTTTTAAGACTTATACTATACGTGCTTCACTGAATCAGTTATAACTGAAGCTATAAAATTTTGATTGAGCTGATTCTTGAAGTATTAAAAATTTAAGAAATAGACCTAAAACTTTTGTGTTTTAGCCAAAAATTAATTCGAATTGGAAGATGAGGAAAAAATTGATTGAATAGTGATGAATTGTATGGCATCCACCTACTCAAATAAAATTCCTTTTTTTTTTTTTTTTATAAATTCTAATAATCCACTGAATAAACTTACTGTTTAAATTCCTTATGTTGTATGAGAAATTGAATGACTAAAATTAATGAATTTAGTAGGAGAATATTCATGTCATGGAGTTTTGCTAAATTGATTGATGAGTTGTGCAATTGGCCAAGGTTACATGTTAAATGAATGAATAGTATGATTGAGCATGGGAGATGTTATCCCATATGTTTGCATTCATAATGGTAATGCATCTAGCTTATTTAGTTGACTTATAAAAATATTTATGAAATGTTAAAGAATGAATTCCATGAGTCTCTTGAGGTATAAACCAAGATTAGAGGAATGAAATCTTTGTGGAAACCATGAGTCCTTTAAGGTGACGACCAAGAACAAGGTAATGGTTCAAATGAATCCGATCGGATAATAAAGACTAATGAAAACATCAAGTATAAATACAAAAGAAATAAGCATGCCATGTTTATGAATATTGCATAAGTCATATATGTTCTATGTTATGTTATGTATGGTTATGTTATGACTTATGTTTATGTATGGTTATGTTATGACTTATGTTTATAAGAAAAGTCCAAAGTGTATGATATGTTTTATGAACTTGTTAATGTCAATGAATGACGATCATGTCTTGTAGGTAGGTAAAGTCCTAAGTAATATACTTGTATAATGAACCTGAGTAGTTTTTAAATGGCCATATTCCCTTACTGAGCGATTAGTGCTCACCCCACGAAATGTTTTAAAATGTTTTGAAGGTAAGGATTAAGGCATGAAGCTAGGAGAGGATTCCGAGGGACGCTATGAGCACGAATGGATGTTTTAATGACGCTTATTGAATGGTTTTGCTAGTATTTAGTGTAGTAATTATGTTCACATTTCATAATGCAGTAAATATGTCCATGTTCTATAATGGAGTAAATATGTTTATGTTGATAATGGAAATCAAATTGCTAGTAAATTTTGTAAAAGTGTGTATGTTCTAGTAATTATTACTATGGATTTCATAAGTTACTCCAAGAACGGAAACTATATTATTTGACTTGTACAATGAACTTATTAGTTTAGAAATTAAAAAGAAAAAATGTTTTTAAACTACAGGTTTATTCTTTAAATATAATTTTAAAATAAACTTCTTTCCTAGGCGTGTGTTTTCTAGGTTCTCAATGGTCAAGGGATACTTAGGAAATACCTGGCTAGGGAGGGGTTTTACAGTTTTGGGATTTAACAGTGTGCCTCTCTTACCACATTGATGTTCCGTAGTCGACCGATGTAAGTTATTTCTTTCCTTGTAGTAGATGAGTTGATTGAGTTAACTAAAAGTGTTGGTTTATGTAGATGAGATGTAGAACCCGAGGAAGCAGTAGGAAGGAAATGAGCACGGGTGAACCTTCTAACCCTCTAGAATCTACTCCCCTTGTCCTCGATAAAGCGAGGATTTGTAATATTATACAGCAAGTCTTGGTAGAAAATCGGGGAGGCTCCATACCGGAGAGAGTTGAGACCCCGGTTATTATACCGACCCCTAGAGAAGAGAAAGAGAGGCCGGTACCCCCAGTAGTGCATAATCGTATTGAGCTGATATATGGGTTGCCTAGTCAACACCAACCGTCAGAATTGATGGGTACTGTGGACCCAATAGTGGCAGATGAGTGGTTCGGATCGGTTGAGCTTACGACGACACTTTTCCCTATGATAGACCAGGAGAAGATTCAGTATGCCAGTTTCTCATTTAGGGGTGATGCCCGTATATGGTGGGAATTGATGGAGGATACTCATGATACAACTTTGATGACCTGGGGAGATTTCAGAAGATTGTTTGAGGCAGAATATAGAACAATTGATCGAGTCCATGAAAGGATTTAGGAATTTATTAGTTTGCAACAGGGGGCTAATTCAGTGAAAGAATATTCAGTGAAATTCAATTGCCTGGCAAGGTTTGCGCCAGATGTAGTGAGTACACCAGAATTGAGAAGAGATAAGTTCGTGCATGGGCTAAAACCAAAAATAGCTCGAGATGTAATGGCGGTGCCCAGCCCCCTCAAACATACAGTGAAGCTTTGGAATGAGCTTTACGGACGGAAATATTTGTGAATAAGCTAACCCTAACAATTCCATCAGTAGTAGCCCCCAGAATGTTCCACCTTCTGCTCCACAGAAAGATAGAGCTTATGCCCCCACTAATAGAGAGGTGAGAAATAAGAAAAAGTTTCAACCCAAGAAGAACATAAGGGATTGGCAGAATAAAAAGCCGACAAGCAGTGAAGTTCCCCAATGCCAGAAGTGTGGAAGAAATCATTCTATGGAGTGCCTTAAATAGTTGGGCCAAAATGTATGCTATAGATGCTAGCAGCCAGGGCATATGATGAAAGATTGTAAAGCCCCTCCTGCACCTGCAGCGTAGACAACTAGAGGTACCAATGCTCGAGTGTTTCAGAGTAAAGCTGAAGCTAGCCCATCCGCAGTTACTAGTCAGTTATTATTTCATTCAGTTCACCTTTATGCATTAATTGATTCTAGTGCCACACATTCATTTATTGCACAAAGGATTTTAGAGAGATTAGGTTTAAAACCTATTAGAGTGAATTGTCCCATTAAGATAGAGTTACCAGATGGTGTTAGTGTAGTAACTCAAGAGATGCTTCCATGGGAGTCGTAGTGATCCATGGAAGGGAGTTGCCAGTGGATTTGATAGTGTTTGATAAGCCCGATTTTGACGTTATTTTAGGCATGGATTTCCTGGGGAGATTTGGAGTAGAGATTGATTGTCGAAAAAAGAAAGCAAGATTTAATCTTGATGATGGAGATAAGTTTAATTTTGGCAAGGGTCACCAACTTAGTATGTTAATCAGCAGTGTAAACGCCAGAAAGATGTTAAGAAAATGGTGCTCAGGTTATATTGCTCATGTAGTGCACAATAGTGATTTCCCACAACCAGAGATTCAGAATGTGCTAGTAGTTCGGGAGTTTTTAGATGTCTTTCCAGAAGATTTGCCAGGTTTACCTCCAAAAAGAGAAGTAGAATTTAGTATTGAGCTGGCACCAAGGACCGCACCAATTTCTAAAGCCCTTTATCGGATGGCCTCAACCAAGCTTCAGGAACTCTTAGACAAGGGTTTTATTCGACCTAGCCATTCTTCCTAGGGTGCTCCAATTTTGTTTGTGAAAAAGAAAGATGGATTTCTACGGATGTGTATAGATTACAGGGAGTTAAATAAAGTGACAGTGAAGAATAAATACCCGTTACCTCGCATAGATGATTTGTTTGATCAATTGAAAGGAGCAGCATTTTTTCAAAGATTGATTTGAGGTCGGGTTATCACCAAGTAAGGGTTGCAAAGCAGGATATTGCCAAGACTGCTTTTGAGACCCAATATGGGCATTATGAGTTCTCTGGTGATGCCTTTTGGGTTAATTAATGCCCTAGCAATCTTTATGGATTTAATGACCAGGGTGTTTCAGGATTGTCTTGATCGATTATAGTGGTGTTTATTGATGATATCCTGGTTTATTCTAAGATAGAAAAGGAACATGAAGAGCACCTAAGATTTGTACTACAACGATTGCGAGATAAAAAGTTGTTTGTCGATTTTTCTAAGTGTGAGTTTTGGCTAGATCAAGTTATCTTTCTGGGCCATACCATCTCAAAGGAGGGTGTATTAGTGGATCCAAGTAAGGTAAAAGCAATTCTGGAATGGCAACAGCTGAAGACAATAAAGGAAGTTAGAAGTTTCTTGGGGCTAGTAGGCTACTATAGGTGGTTTGTAGTAGGGTTTGCTCAGTTGGCTAAACCGCTTACAGCTCTCACCAAACAGAGAACTCCTTTCATTTGGTCGAATGTCTATGAAGAAAGTTTTCAAGAGTTAAAAAGAAGATTAACCACAGCTCATATTCTTGTGTTACCACAGCAGGGTGTAGATTATGACATTTATACAGATGCCTCATTTCAGGGACTTGGTGCAGTATTGATGCAGTTGGGTTAGTTAAAAGAGTATGAGACGAGATACCCTACACATGGCCTAGAGTTGGCTGCTATAGTTTTTGCACTGAAATATGGAGACATTATTTGTACGGAGCAAAGAGTAACATTTATATAGATCATAAAAGCTTGAAGTATTTCTTCACCCAAAGAGAGCTAAATATGAGACAGGGGAGATGGTTAGACCTGGTTAAAGATTATGACTGTGAAATTAAGTATTAGCTGGGGAAAGCCAATGTAGTAGCAAACGCCTTGAGTAGAAAAAGCTTACTTGTCCCGACTGATAAGGCGTAAAGAATTAATAGAAGAATTGTGCAAAGAATAGATTGAGGTCATACCAAGAAGGATTGCCAGGTTAGAGGTTCAGTCTACCTTATTGGAAGAAATCAGAGAAAAGAAAACCGGCGATGAGTGGTGTCAGAAAATAAGTCAACAAGTGCTTGAGGGTAAGATACTAGAGTTCTATCTGTTAGATGGTGTCCTCCGTTTCAGGAGTCGTTTGTGCATTCCTCAAGATGATGAGTTAAAGAAGAGAATTCTTACGGAGGCTCATGACACACCATACACTGCTCATCCTAGAGCAACCAAGATGTATCAAGACTTAAAGAAAGGTCATTGGTGGCCAGGTATGAAGAAGGATATTGGAGATTTTGTAGCTAAGTGCCTGGTTTGTCAACAAGTGAAAGCAGAACACTAAAGGCCATCAGGGTTGCTTCAGCCGCTTAGTATTCCTGAATGGAAATGGGGGAGTATTTCGATGGATTTTATTACAGGTCTCCCTAGAGTGCAAAAATGGTTTAATGCTATATGGGTGATAGTAGACAGATTGACCAAGTCAGCCCATTTTCTTCCAGTAAAGGATAACACTACTTCGGCTCAATTGGCCCAGATTTACATTAAAGAGATAGTGAGACTGCATGGTGTACCCAAGACAATAGTATCAGATAGAGATTCCAGATTTGTCTCAGTTTTTTGGACTAGTTTACAGAGGAACTTGGGTACCAGATTAGCTTTTAATACCGCCTACCATCCTCAAACAGATGGCCAGATAGAGAGAACGAATCAGATACTTGAGGATATGTTGATGACTTGTTGCATGGATTACAGAATGTCCTAGCATGAGATGTTACCCTTGCTAGAGTTTGCTTATAGTAATAGCTATCAATCTACAATTAAGATGGCTCCTTACGAGGCCTTGTATGGTAGACGTTGTAGATCTCCACTACATTGGGATGAGATAGGTGAGAAAGATGAGTTGAATACAACTCTTAGGCCAGAACTAACTCAGAAAATGATAGAAGATGTCAAGTTAATCAGAAGTAGAATGAAACAAGCCTAAGACCGGCAGAAAAGCTATGCAGACTTAAAGAGGAAGGATGTTGAATTCGAAGTGGGTGATAAAGTGTTTCTAAGAGTTGCCCCCTACAAACGGGTGATGCTTTTCGGTAGTAAGGGAAAGTTAGCATCGAGATACATTGGTCCATTTGAAGTATTACAGCGAGTGGGAAAGGTAGCCTATAGGTTGGCTCTACCACCCAACATGGACATAGTACACAATGTATTTCATGTCTCGATGCTTCGACAATATGTAAGTGATCCCTCCTATATATTAAGTGTAGAGGATGTGGACTTAGAAGAAAATATTGTGTATGAGGAGCGTCCAGTTCAGATATTGGACATAAAGATTAAAGAGCTCCGAAACAAGAGTATCCCTTTAGTGAAAGTCCTTTGGAGAAATCATAAAGTTGAAGAAGCTACATGAGAGGTGGAGCAAGATATGCAGAACCGTTACACGAAGTTGTTTGTTTGAATTTTGGGGATGAAATTCTTATAAGAGGGGGAGAACTGTAATGCCCATATGGAGGTACGTAATTTAATTTATGCTCTTATACCTTTAGTTGATTTTTGCTAAAGTTTTTTTTGAGAAAATGTGAAGAAAATGCCTTAAACTTGCATTAAGGGTAAAATGGTGTTTTCACTCAAAATTAGTTGAAAAAGTGCGGAGTGAAAAGAGATAGATTGTCATGGAGAATGCAATAAAAATGAGGGCATTATGGTAATTGACTAAGGGACATAGATGGAATTTTAAAGAAAGTGCAAGGGCAAAATGGGAAACTATATATAATTTTATGTTATATTAAGGATTGAAGAGTGAAACCCTAGCCACTCTTCAACCCATTTTCACGCCACTTCTCCAACTCCTCTCAATTTCTTCACTTCTTTTTCAAAAAAAATTCATAGATTTTGAGTATTTTTCAGTGGATTTTTAATCTCAAGCAACTTTAGGTAAGATCCTTGCACTAAGAAGTGATTTTTCATTTTCAAAGTGTTGAATTTTGATGGTTTGTCCTCATAGGATTTAAGAAGAAGAGAGTTTGATCAAAGAAGATTCTTAAAGGGGTTGGATTGCTCATATCAAAGGTAAGTAAATCCCACCCAAGTTATGATTTGAGAAATCAAGTATGTAGAGATTTTACATATATGTTTGTGCTTATAATTTTGAGAATTGTTACTGAAATTGATGAATTATTGATGAGTTTGATGGTTATTGATGAGTAGAATTTAGCCATGAGAAGTGGTTTTGGTTGTATGATGATTAATTGAAGTTTGGTTGAAGTTAGAAAGAGTTAAGTAGAATTTTTGGGAGTGTATTGTTTTAGACAGGTTTAGTAATTGTTTAAGGGAGTTTTACTCCAAATATTAGCGGCTTGAGAAAGAGAGAGAATTGTAGTCAAATTAGAGTTTGATTATGCATGCAATATGTTTGATGAAATGTCCAAGAGAAGTGTATGCATGAGTTTTATTCATTTGTGAATTGATATGAGTTTGTGGATGGGAGAGATACTTATTTTTATGTTACATGGCATCCTTGCATTTAGAAAGAATTATAAGCATGAAACCATCTCCATGCATACATATTCATAAGAGCATGAAAAAGCACTATAGTTTGTTAAAGAGAAAATAGAAAGAAATGAGAATATTAAAGATATTCAAATCTGAAATTTTAATTAAAGAAGTGTAAAAAGATAAAAGGAAGAGAAGGTTGTCGCGATGGGGAGCCCCTGAGTGACATAGTCCCACATGCACGTCGCCTTTAATGAGCGGCCTCAGAATTCAGAAAGAAGACTTCCACAGTCCGTTAGAAGTGCGTGTGGATGAGGACTGTACCCAGAATTAGAGAATTTACTTACACGGCCAAGGCTCCAAATCCATGCCTTAACTGAGTCCGATCGGCAAAAAAAGAAAGAATAGAAAGAAAGAAAGAAATAGAAAAGAAAGAAAGAAAGAAAAGAAGGAATAGAAAGAAAGACTAGAAAAGAAAGAAAGAAATGAAGAAAAAGAAACCGAAAACAGAATAAGAAAAATAGAAAAGAAAATGCATAATTTATGCATTTGTGCATTTACATCATGAATATGCATAATACCATGCTCATTATCATGAGTAGTGAACAATTAGAAAATTAAGAGAAAAACTGTGAGCAAAACAGAGAAAGAATGAGAAAGAATAGAGAAAGAACAGAGAGAAGAACAGAGAAAGAATAGAGAATACTCGAGAAATGAGTTGTAAGGAAAGAAAATTCAGGATTTAAGCAACGGATAGAGAAGGGTAGCATAGCTGGTTTACTTACTGAGCAATTAGTGCTCACTCCGTTATTTTCAATGTTTTTGCAGGTATTAGGTGAGTTGCGGTCACTTAGAATGTCACGCGATGGAGGGGTTGGGCTACACTGTCAAGTTGCTATTTTGAGTATATTTTGTAAATATTTGTATATAATGAAAAATTTAATATGGGCCCATACTTTATTACTCGTTTATATGTGTATTTTCATATATATAATTTTAATGAGTTTTATCGATTATTTTACGAGTATACTAGCTTGAAAGAAAGTATTACAGTACTTCATTGTTTTTATCACTAGGCATTCTTCGTGAAAGTTCTTGCACTTATACCCCATAACAAAATAGGGTTGTTGAAAGAAAACATTGTCCTCTTTTAGAAGTAGCTCGAGCCCTAAAACACCAAGCCATCATACCTGTCTCATTTTAGGGTGAATGTGTGATCACAACCACATACTTGATCAATTGCATGCCGAACAGAGTCCTTCATGCTAAGAATCCTTATGAAATACTATTCAAGCAGCCCAACATTGATCACCTTCGAGTGTTTGGCTGTCTCTATTATGCTACTGCTCTTAGTTTTTTATCCCGAGCCACCTGCTATATTTTTATGGGCTATCCCATACTCTAGAAAGGTTACCACCTTTATGATCCAACTGAAGATCGATTTCTAATATCTAGAGATGTTGTGTTTCATGAAGACATATTCCCTTTTGCCAACACTGCCCCTGTTTCGTCTTCATCTCCACGGTTGTTTTATGACGATGATGCTCCCACTTTACCAAGCCCTCTTTTTTCTATGATACCTGCTCTTAAGGCTCCTCAACAACCTATTGTTACTTATTTGACAACCATTGACAATATTCCAATAGATTCCTCTCCTCCAGAATCTTCTCTAGAGTCTTATGATTCAATTCTAGCTTTACCTATCTGACGAACTAGTGGGATATTTATGGCTCACTTTCTTATTTGTTCTCATGTGAAATTGTATGTCTTTATAAAAACTATTTAATAAAGAATACAATTGTAAATAGGAATAGAATTCAAGAGTCCTATTAAGAATTGAAATATGAATCCTACTAGGAAAAGAATATCCCATATACTACCTATAAATATAGGGGTGTAAAACAATTCAACGTTATGAGAGAATATGAGAACACAGGGTATTTTGATGTAAGGGTTATTAAACACCATGAGGAGAATGTCTTAGAAACTGAGATTGTTTCTGTTCTAGGTATTGGGTTGAGCGTGGTTAGAAACTAGGATTGTTTTCGCTCTGTTTTGTGTACCAGGTTTATGGTGTTGTGTACTCTTGTATATCGTGTTCATGAAACTATAGTGGATTTCTCTCATCCGTGGATGTAGGCGGGTTATGTTGAACCACGTAAATGTCGTGTCTCTTTGTGTGGTATGATTTTACTTCTTATGTTATTATCTCAAGTATATGTTTTCCATTGCATGATCTCCTAACACGAACTACTTGTCAGACTTGGCCACCGATGTGGACAAAAGATTATGAGTGTCCTACAATATTAACATATTCAAGTACTCGGTATCCTACCTCTAATTATGTGAACTATGATCGTCTCTCTCCTATTCACCGAGTTTGTGTCAGTCACATTTTTGCCAAGCGAGAACCCACTTGTTACTCAGATGTGGTTAAACATTCCTATTGGTGCCAAACAATGGCTGATTGACTTGCTGTTTTGAATCAGAATCACAAATGGAATTTGGTGCCACGTCTTACTCATAGAAAACCTATTGGCTACAAATGGGTCTACAAAATTAGGCATCGTGCCGATGGGTCAATTGAATGATACAAAGCCCGCTTGGTAGATAAGGGCTTCACTCAACGTGAGGGGTTTGATTATCAGGAGACTTTTTCCCCATTAGCCAAACATGTCACTGTCTGTGCCAGTTGGTTCTATTCACGACTGTCCTCTGCATCAAATGGACATTCATAATGCCTTTCTTCACGGGGACCTCCATGAAGAAATCTATATGGACCTTCCTCCAGGAATCCGTAGACAAGGGGAGCCCACAATATGTCGTTTGCGAAAATCCCTCTATGGTCTAAAGCAAGCATTGATGCGTTATAACTACAACATGCAATGATAGCAAGTGCACTAGTCGCACAAAGTAATAAAGTGATGAGTGAGTATCGTTCTCACGAGGATTGATTGTTAAGCACTAATTTTCCTAAGTGTTTTTCAAGTTGGAGAAACTGAAATTGTTTGGATTAATGGGAGATTAGAGAATAAACTAAAAACAAAACTTACTAAGTATTAAAAACTAATTAATGAGAGCAAGAATTTAAAGCAAGAGTAATATCACTTTTAACAAAAGGTTAGGGTTTTGACTTCATTCGAACTCTATGGATGAATTTTAAGGATTATGCTATTTACACACTCACATGCACGGATTGTAAATTGAATTCTCTAAGTTGTCAAACATATATTCTCAGGCTATGAATTCTTAACTTTCCCTATTAAACTTCCGCACCCAACAATTTGAAGAATAAAAGATCCAAGTTCATTAAGCTAATGGAATCCTAGATTGATTTCATTGGTTCTCAAATCTATCTCTAGCATTCAATACTACAATGGTGATTACCTAAGAAGCTCAACATGATTCATTTCTCAACCTCATCATATTCATCAAGTAAAATCAATAAAAACAGAATAACCACGCAATCTGTGCAATAGAATCTAAAAATAACAATAATCAATTGATTAACCCATAGAAATCCGAGTTACATCAAAACCCTAACCCAAAATGGGTTAGTTCATAACTAAATCAACACAAACAGCAAGAAAAACATTAAACATAGTAGTCAACATATTGAAATAAGAGAAAAGAAAAGATATCTCCCCTAATTGAAGAATCCACAAGGTTGAATCTCAAATCTTCTCACTTTCTCCACAAAAATGTCAAATCTATTCTAAACTCAATGAAAATTAGACGAAACTAGACGAACCCCCTCCAACTTGGTAAGGTTTTTCTTATATAGCTCGCCCAAAAGACCTAAACCTTTCCTAAAATAAAACTGTGCGTTTTGGAAAAAACTAAAATTCGCAGACTTCGCCACGGCGAAGAAAGAATTTTGCCGCGGCGACGAGGTAAAATGGACTCTCGTGCTTAACTGCTTTCTCCGCGGCGAAAGAATGGACTTCGCCACGGCGAACTTTCATGAGAATTCTGAAATTATAAAATTGCCCTCCGCTTGCTTCTTTGCTAGAATCTTCGATCTTCGATGCTCTCCCATGGGAACAAGCTTCATAGTGCTTCACTCTACTTCAGAACTCTCCCAAATTCTGAGATTCGCTTACTTCTAGGTCCAGAAACTCCAATTCGCTCATTATTTTCTAAAAATGTCTATTTTGGCCTGCAACAAAAAATGTATAGAATTAAGTAGCAATTCAAGCATAAATGAACTAAGAAGTATCTAAAATCCGGCCAAAAAGCCTAATTAAAACAGTATAATTCTCGGATTATCAAGCATCCCGACAATGGAATGAGAAATTCACAGAAGCTCTCATTGGCATAGGATTTGTTCAGTTCAAACATAACTATGCATTATTTACTTGGCATAGAGGTAAAACATTCATTGCTCTAATTATCTATATCGATGACATTCTCATTACACAAAATGATGAAGTAGGCATCAAATTTAAAAAAAAAAAAATCTCAATAGACAATTCTGAATAAAAGATCTAGGAGAGCCAAAATATTTCCTAGGAATCAAAATTGCAAGATCTTTAGTAGGGATATCTCTCAGTCAACAAAAATACGTCTTAGAACTCATTTTTTATTCCGGACTATCAGGATGCAAGCTAAGTGTGATTCCAGTAGAACAGAACACCAAGTTAACCACTCAAGAATATGACAATGGGACATCATCCTCAGAAAATGATCACCTTTGGAAGATCCTACAAACTACCAAAGACTTTTCGGTTGACTGATTTATCTCACAATGACTCGACCAGACATCAACTATGCAGTTCACATTCTTAGTCAATTCATGCACGGACCTAAACGATCTCACATGGTTGCAACAATAAAGGAATTGAAATACTTGAAAAGGTGTCCTGGTCTAGGACTTCTTCTTCCTTGTAACAAAGGCTTAGATATCACAGCACATTGTGATTCAGACTAGGCCAAATGTCCGATGACAAGGAAATCACTCACTGAGTTCTGTATAAAGCTAGTGGGAGCACTTATTTCTTAAAAAACAAAGAAATAATCTACCGTATCCCTTTTTTCAGCAGAAGCCGAATACAGAGCTATGACAAAGACTACATGTGAGATCATGTGGATTTTGGGGTTGTTGGAAGATATTGAAGTACAAGTAAGGAACCTATTCTTTTATACTGTGATAACAAGGTTGCAAATGACATAGCGGCAAATCCAGTATTCCATGAAAGAACGAAACATAGAGAAATTGATTGCCATTTTGTGAGGAGCAAAATACAAGAAGGGGTAATTAAGACTTTACACATTCATATTTCAGAACAACCAGCGGATATTTTTACAAAGCTATTGTGCAGCAAACAACATTCATATCTAATTAGCAATCTTGGAGTTTTCGACATCTACAAACCACAAGCTTGAGGGGGAGTGACGAAATGTAAAAGGGAATGCTACAAATTTCCCTTAATCTTAGCCTACTAAGATCAAGGAAATTATTTGTGTATTTATATGTAATTAAGTTTCAATCAATCACCCTAGTTGTTGTGATTGATCATTTGATTGAATGATTTACAAGGATCCTTATTCCTAATTTACATTCACAAATTTGTATAAATTGCCCAATTGTACAGGCTACAATTTAATTCAATACAGAAAAATATTTCTGCAATTCTCTTCTTTTTTCTCTTCTCAGGCATACTCTAGTAGCGTTGCTCTACTTCTCTTGCCTTCTCCTCCAAATTCTGACCATATATATAATGTCAGAACAATTAGATAATTCCGCGTACATATATATACACGTAGCTATAGTTAATGGGGTTGAACCTTTGACAAGGGAGGAAAATTACTTTATACATGAGCTAATTAGAACATAACTATCTCAGCCAATACAATATATTAAAATATTAATAGGTTTACCTGGTAATTTTAATTTGTATATATGTTGTACATATCAAATTTAGTTTGAATTTCCTATCTAAAGATACTCGATCATGGGCAACATAAATATTGAATGCATAAGTTCTAGAATCTAAACTGTATGAGAGTTTACTTTAATTAAGCCTTTATATAAAGAAAATTGAAAGAGTGGCAAGGGAAAAAGAAGAACATAGAAAAGCATGAGACACGGTGTTGTGGTGCAGTTGGAATTATAAATTAACATATAAAGTAGTTTAACTTCTAGTTATAGAAAATCCACCATCTTTCACCTTGCTAATCTTGGAACCTCTCTGCACTGACACTTATTGTGGTGGAGTTCCTTTATGCCCCCTCAGCCTCGCTTTTGAAAAATCTCCGAAACTAGTAAAACTGCTTTTTCATGAAATCAAATGCGTTCAAGAAATTCTCATTTTGATTTCCCTAAATGCAAAAGATGAGTTTCCTTAAAAGATTATGAACGTTCCAGAGGAATTTCTTGAACATTTTTTATATATGTTTATATAAGAAATAATAAGACCACTTGCATATAAAGGTCCCACTTCGATTATATATGATTCATTTGTGACCTTAGAATTGGAAATATTCATTCCTTTATAAGATTAATACTAGTTAGCAAAGTGTACATCCAATCAAGAACCAAATTCCAGGGACCCAACAAGAGAGAGAAGATTGTGATAGAATTTGAGGTGGATCTGACTCTTCACTCAATAAGATCTTGTTGAATAGGAGGATTATCCCTTCTCATAAACCAGTAGGTTTGAACGTGTCTAGTCGGTGTGGATTCCAACATTTCCTCTCACGGTCAAGCTCGTATGTTGGGTCATGCCTATTGATGGAGGTAATTGTTGGCTCTAACTCTTCACCCGCTGATCAAGCTCGTATGTTGGGTCATGCCTGTTGATAGAGGTAATTATTGGCTCTAACTCTTCACTCGCTGATCAAGCACTCAGCTCAACTGAGTCTAACTCTGATATCATGCTTGATGAAGGTAATTATTGGCTCTAACTCTTCACCCGCTGATCAAGCACTCAGCTCAACTGGGCCTAACTCTGATATCATGCTTGATGAAGGTAATTGTTGGCTCTAACTCCTCATCCACTAATCAAGCACTCAGCTCAACTTAGCCTAACTCTGATATCATGCTAGAATTTGAGGTGAGCCTGACTCCTCACTCAATAAGGTCTTGTTGAATGAAAAGATTACCCCCTCTTATAAACCAATAGGCTTAAATATGCCTAGCCGGTGTGAGACTCAAACATATTATATAAATAACTAATTCATCTTAATTTATAATTGATATTTGCCATAAACATAGGGAGAGAAAGAAAATAAATATATAGCAAAGCAATATAAGATTCTTTCTTGATGTCCCACAGATCTTAGACTTACCGTCTCTTAAACATAGCTTAGATCTAAAGAGTGACTTGCAGATCACTTCAAAAGCTTTATAAATATGGGATTTCTGCTTTCATGCCCTATAAGAAAACTCCTAACTGATTTTTATCCATTTTCTTTCCCTCTCTCATTCGCATTCTCATTCTCCTGCTGATTCAATGGCAAGAACCGTAGAGCCTCTTGTTGTTGGGAGAGTGATAGGAGATGTTCTTGATTCTTTCTCTCCAACAATCAAAATGTTTGTAAGTTACAATAACAAGCAAGTGAGCAATGGACATGAGCTCTTTCCTTCCACAGTTTCCTTCAGACCTAGGGTTGAGATTCAAGGAGGTGATATGAGAACTTTCTTTACACTGGTAAATTCCTTTCCTCTTTTCAAATTTCTCTTCTATAATTATTCATTACATTGGGGACTCTATGAATTAATTTCTCATCTTATTAACTTGCATCTTGCTAACAAAAAAAAAAAAAAAAAAAAATTATGTCTTGTTAATTGCAGGTGATGACAGACCCAGATGTTCCTGGACCTAGTGACCCTTACTTAAGGGAGCACCTGCACTGGTATACCCTAAAACCGTCAAAAAATTCTTATGTAGTGGTGTATATTAGGATACTCTTATCTTGAGTCTTTTAATTTCATACATATCAGACTATCAGTGTTAGTACAAACACGTGTCGAAGTAAAAACCCTAGTTCATGGTTGATGGCCAACTTTCTTCAAAAATAAAAATAAATAAATAGCTTCACCAAAAGCCTAAGGGGACATCAATAGAAATGACATTTATGTCATGTATAGAAAATTCTATTTACTGAAGTCATTTGTACCCGCAATCAATACATAATTATCACATAATTTTTTAAATTAATAACTATCAATCATATTGACGATAAAGATTGCGAAGAGAGAAAGTGCTTATGTAAATTATTGGATACCCATTGATAATCTAGATTTTTTCCATGAGCAATATTCAAGTTACTACTTTGTTAAAACCATGTAGCCACTGCACGTCAATCATACCAATATAATATAATCTACAAATGCTAAGTGAGAAGTAACAATAATTCTGGGTTAACCTTTTTACAGGATTGTGACAAACATACCAGGAACAACAGATGTTACATTTGGTAGGTTATATAATTTACTTTGTAGATCTTAAAGGATTTTAATAATTTTTATTAAGGAATTTCATGTATGTCAGGGAGGGAACTGGTGAGCCACGAGATGCCAAGGCCAAATATAGGCATCCACAGATTTGTTTTTGTTCTATTCAGGCAGAAAAGTAGACAGATATTTAACCCACCTTCTTCAAGGGATAACTTCAGCACTCGAGTTTTCGCTGCCGAAAACGATCTCGGTCCACCTGTTGCAGCTGTTTACTTCAATGCACAAAGAGAAACTGCAGCTAGAAGACGCTAACCAGAGCCCCAAACCCCCCATTTGGTGCAGTCTATTTGGAAACCTGAAAAAAAAAAAAAAAAAAAAAAACACTTATAATAAGAGAAAAGTTAGGTGATGTGAAGCAAGTGTTTCTTGGTTTTTATCCAAAATTACTCATTTATAATCTAAATAATATGCAGTAAGGGAGGGAATTACCATTCTCTCTAGCTGCATTTCCGCCATTGTATTGTGAAACATCGAGTGGTTTTTGTCAATTCAATTTGAGAATATTTATGGTAAATGTGGGACAACTTATTTGATATATGTCTCTAAAATTGTTTCTATTATTTTTTGTTGGGTTGTCTTCAATTGTCCCTAAAATTACACGTTGAATATATTAGAAAACAAAAATTGTAGTATATTAATATATTAAATAGAGTAAACAAAATATTCTCACCTAAGGTTTGACGAAATCCTAAGTTCAACCCCAAGTTATATTAATATATTCTCACCCTTAAAATGACGGAAAAATGTTTAATGTAATAGTAAAGGGGTAAATTGGTCATTTTTCATGGGTGGCGCATGTTAGGACTGCAGCCTCACGGCAGATCCTCCGCACATTAGCAGATGGCGTCCCCGACATTTTTCGCCAATTTTCTAGTGATTCTTCCACCCAAAATCACCCTTGTCACCACCATTTGAACCCCCATCCTCCCCTCTACAAAATCAAACCCTTCACAATCCCTCATCACTTGCTGATCGCTAGCCACGGTAACCGCGACATGCGACTGGTTTTTGCCGCTTTTCAGCCGTTTTAAACAGCGAAAACCCCAACCACCACCACCATTTGACTCCTCGCATCCTCCCCTACAAAACCATTAACCTTCCCAGCCACGACAGCTCACCACTTGCTGTCCACCACTTCACCAAAAAAGGGCCGATAAACACAAACTCTCAGTCGATGAACGGCGACGAAACGATTGTTGAGGACATAGGGGTTTTATAGATTTGGAGACGGTGGTTGCAGTGGTGGTGTCCAATTGGATTTTCGTCACCAAAATCGATCGGAATCCAGTGAAGAACACCGAAACCCTAAGCCTAACGGCGCCGACGATTGGAGGGGCTAATGAGTCGGGAACCAGAAGGGTTTTGGACAACGGACTACGGGAAGTTGATGGGGGTGATCATGGGGTTGAGGCTTGTCACTTGACTCGATCGGGTGCCCGACTAGGATGTGTAGTGATCGAGGGTGTTTTTGATATAATTTAAAAATAAAATGGTAAATTTTATAATTCTACTAATTTAGAGATTAAAACATAATTTATTAATTTAGAGTTAAGGGCATTATGATAATTATACTCTCTAAACCCTAAAAATTACTAACACTGTTATTTTAAAGATGAGAATCTAGAATAAATATAATCTAAATAACAACTTGAATTTCAACGAAGCTTGAGTGAGAATATTTCGTTTACTCTATTAAATATTATATATATATATTATACATTAATACAAATAATATTTTAATATGCTTTTAAAATAAGTGATAAAACAGCCCTTTTAGTTTAGGGTCTTTTTCCATTTTTTTATGCACTTAAAAGGTACGTAGAAAAATGTGCACAAAGGCATAGAGTCAAGCGAGTTATCATTTGATTTCTTTCTTGTACAGATTATCCGATCTTTGTGGGACATGTTTCTGACCCTGCACCCATACGGTAATTTGAAATTACCGTATGCTTAAATTCATCGGCGACAGAGTTTCCATACATAGGAAGTACATTTCAGTACCATCATTGAAATAAACAACTTTCTCTTTTCTCTATTTACACTGAAGCCCTATTTTTCAAATTGTTACAACTTACAATATGACATGCGCTAGTTTCTGCGTTTGACAGCGATGCACATTTCCCTTCTTATATAATTTATATATTATATTCTATATTGTTTTTGTTTTTGTTTTATTTAAAAAAACTTGTTTGGATTTCAAGCCCGTGCTGCCTGTTAAAAAAAAAAAAAAAAAAACAGGTACTTGTGTTTGTTTGAGAAGTATATACTTAAACTTATATATATACCGTTAATGTGGGAATTGCGTTGCAATAGGGTGATCCCACGTCATACTAACCATAAAACGATGCCAAAAATAACATTAGATCTAAGTCGGAAAAACCTATTGCACCGCCGAAAACTTCGTTGCTACATTGACAATATACATCGACACAATTCATCGCACAATTGAGCCTCTGTCTGATTCATTTTTCGCCCGTCAAAGCCCCTATTCCGACACAACTGCCGCGCCCCATTTGGATGCCTTCAATATTGCATGAATAGTTTAACAATTAACATACAGGATTATGGATTATTGTGTGTAGCATATAATTAAAAAAGCCAACTAGCACTACACACAATTTGATGTGTAGCGCGGGCAATATGATTTTGTTAGTAAATTTCTCCCTCTTCACTGGCTAAGATGAGAAAGACCATAAGAAACATCTTCAGATTTATCTATCTGTACTCTGGAAGATTTTTCAACTTATTGTCTTTGAACTTCTAGTAATTCGATGCATTCATGCAATACATAATTTCAAAGAAAATTCTATGTTCTGAACAGGTTTAGCATAACTATTAAAATCAATAACTAAATAATTAATGCGTCACAAAAATTTAACAAAAGAAGAAAAAAATTAATATGGTTCACATAAACTCGTCTACCTCTGGAGGATCTAGAAAATGTGATTTGGGTTGGCCCAAAGCATATAATTGTTGGATTGTGTTTAAAATGTTATCTATGTTGTAATGTGATGGACCTCCACCGCCTTGAACTTAGAGGCCGTGGGGCGGTCAAAAGGGGGAGGGATGTTTTTTTTATAAATACCCCCCTCCCCATCATTCTTAAGAAATATAAATATTTAGAGAAAGATAAGTCTCATTGTAGTCCTATTATTCTTTCTCTATACATATTAGTCTATTTGCTTTATATTATTGGTAATTATTATACAACAAGTTATCACCACGAATAAATTAACAAGTGTAACATTACACCCCCGTTGAAAGTAAGTACTTTGATCTTACATGTGTTTTTTAATCTCTATTTTCGCCTTTATGATCAGATTTATTTATTATTATTAAATTTCGCCTTTATGGTCGGATCTATTTATTATTGTTAAATTCTGCTTTTATGGTCAGATCTATTTATTATTGTTAAATTCCACCTTTATGGTTAGATCTATTTATTATTATTAAATTCCGCCCATATGGTCATATCTATTATTATTGTTAAATTCTACCTCTATGGTTGGATCTATTTATTATTGTTGAATACCACCTTCATGGTCAGGTCTGTTTATTCTTGTTGAATACAGCATTTATAGCTAGATCTGCTTTTATTATATATTTGATAACCAACATTAGTAATTGTGCTTCCATCTTATATATGATAAATGAACTTGGAATTTCATTAATAAATATTGTTTTTAGAACTTGAAGTTCTAAATACTGATTACAAACATGAAGTTTGTAAAACAGAGACAAGAAAAAAAAAAAAAAAAAGGACCTGAAGTTTCATATCATGAAGATGAAGTTCTGTAAACATCCTTATCAATGTAATTTTTTTAAGAATGGACTTCAAAACCGAAACATCGATATCCGTTAATGGTGGAGATATTTGTATAGTAGACAGTGCAACAATGCACACCATCCTTTGGGAAGGAAAATATTTCTCAAGTTTGACCATTACTGAGGCTAAAACAAATACTGTATATATCAGGATCTACAAACATAATTGAAGGCTCCGGAAGAGCAACACTTTTGTTACCAAGCGAAACTAAATTAAGTATCCATGATGTTTTATATTCTAGCAAATCTAGAAGAAATTTGCTTAATTTCAAAGATATACGACTCAATGGATACCACATTGAAACTTTAAATGAAAAGGATAGAGAGTTTCTATGCATCACTGCTAATATTTCATGTCAGAAGCATGTGTTAGAGAAACTTTCTGCTTTCTCATCAGGGTTATATTACACATTCCTTAAGAATGTTGAAACTTATGTAGTTATGAACCAGAAGTTCACTGATCCTAAACTTTTTAAAATTTGGCATGACCGTCTTGGTCACCCAAGATCTACTATGATGCGTAGGATCATAGAAAACTCACATGGGCACCCATTAAAGAACCTGAAGATTCTATCACCTAATGAGAGTTCTTGTATTGCTTGCTCACAAGGCAAATTGGCACTTACGCTATCCATCACTAAAGTTGGTCCATAATCCCCATCATTTTTACAAAGAATTCATGGGGACATATGTGGACCTATTCATCCACCAAATGGACCTTTCCGCTACTTTATGCTATTCATTGACACATCGGCACAATGGTCACATGTTTGTCTACTATCTACCCATAATGTTGCCTTTGCTAGATTGCTGGCATAAATCATCAGATTACAGGCATACTTTCCAGATTACCCAATTAAAGCAATACGTCTAGACAATGTTGGTGAGTTTATAAGACATTTGATGACTATTGTACAACAATGAGAATTGATGTTGAGCACCCATTACCACATGTACATACCCAGAATTGTATAGCAGAATCATTTATAAAGCTCATTTGTAAAGCGTATCCAATTAATTGCAAGAACTTTGCTATTATGTACGTAATTACCGACTTTTGCCTGGCCTCATGTTGTTTTACATGTTGCGGCGTTAATTCGCCTAAGACCCACTGCATATCATCAACACTCTCCAATAAAACTTGTATTTGGACATCAACTTAATATATCTCATTTAAGAACTTTTGGTTGTGTTGTGCAAGTTCCAATTACACACCCCCCCCCCTTCAAAAGCACCAAAATGGGACCCCAACGTCGTTTGGGAATATATGTTGGCTATGACTCACCATCTATCACTAGATATCTTGAGCCACTGACGGACGATCTATTTACCACACGTTTTGTGGATTGTCATTTTGATGAGACAACATTCCCATCTTTAGGGAAAAAGGTAAAGCCTCTTGAAGTAAGGCCTGAACTTTCCTAGAAAGTGAATTCTATGTCTCATTTAGATCCTTGCACGTCTCAATCTGAAATTGAAGTGCAAAGAATAACACATTTGCAAAACATTGCCAATCAAATGCCTGATGCATTTACAAATGCAGCAAAAATAACGAGATCATATATTCCTACTATGAATACACTAGCAAGAATTGATGTTACCAATAAACAATCTATGTGGGCAACGATCGATTCATCTGTTACACGCCAGAAGCGTGGTAAGCCTGTTGGAGCCAAGAATACTATTCTTAGGAAACGAAAGACACATAATCAAATAGGTGCCAATATTGACAATACTAGAATAATTGAAATTCCACATCTTCTAAACTAACTCCAGAAGAGTTAATGGTCCTTGAAAGGACACAAGCCCCTGAAGAGGAACAAATCGTTGAAGGAATGAAAGAACATAGAAATGAAGAAATTTCTATAAACTATGCTCATAGTAAAGAAATGTAGAATCGTGAAACAACTATTGTTGATAACATATTCTCATATGCAGTAGCTGCTGGAATTTTGAATGATGAGTTTGAGCCACGTTCTACTGATGAATGTCGAAAGAGACATGATTGGCCAAAATGGGAAGAGGTAATTCAAGCAGAATTAACCTCCCTAACAAAACGTAATGTATTTGGACCTGTAGTCCAAAAGCCTAAAAATGTGAAACCCATAGGATACAAGTGGGTATTCACAAGGAAAAGGAATGAGAAAACTGAGATTACTAGGTATAAGGCCAGACTAGTAGCTCAAGGTTTCCTATAGAGACCTAAAATTGATTTCGATGAGACGTATTCACCAGTGATGGATGCGATCATATTTCGATATTTGATTAGTTTATCAGTCTTAGAATGACTTGATATGCGTCTCATGGATGTTGTCACTGTGTATTTGTATGGTACACTAGATACTGATATCTATATGAAAATCCCTGAAAGATTCAAAGTGCTTGAAGCAAATAAAAGGCATATATATTCAATAAAATTGCAAAGATTTTTATGTGGGTTGAAACAATCAGGACGAATGAGGTATAATCGTCTCAGTGAATATCTGATGAAGGAAGGATACATCAATGATTCTGTATGCTCGTTTGTCTTCATAAAAAGGCACAATTAGGATTTGCAATTGTGGCAATATATGTCAATGACATGAACTTAATAGGGACTCCTGAAGAGCTCACAAAAGTTGCCGAGTACTTAAAAGGAGAATTTGAAATGAAGGATCTAAGGAAAAAAATGTATTGTCTCAGCCTGCAGATCGAGCATTATTCAAATTGAGTTTTGTTCCATCAATCAAATTATACTGAAAAGATCCTTGCGATTTTATATGGATAAATCTCACCCCTTGAGTACCTTAATGGTACTTCAATCTCTTGATCCTAAAAAGGATCCATTTCATCTAAAGAAGACGACGAAAAGATACTTGGTCTTCAAGTACCATATCTAAATGCAATAGGTGCATTATTATATTTGGCATAATGTATGAGACCAGACATAGCATTTGCAGTAAATCTATTGGCAAGATTTAGCTCTACACCAACTCGCCGACATTGGAATGGGATCAAACATGTCTTTCGTTACCTTAGTGGAACAAAAGATTTGGGATTATTTTATCTAAGGAAATCAGTTAATGATCCTAAATTAGTTGGCTATACAGATGTTGGGTACCTTTATGATCCTCGCAAAGCCCACTCCCATACGGGATATGTTTTCACTCATAATAGTACTGCAATATCATGGTGCTCAACAAAACAGACATTGGTTGCTACTTCCTCCAACCACTCTGAGATTCTTGCGCTTCATGAAGCCAGTCGAGAATGCGTATGGTTAAGATCTGTAATCCATCATATTGAAAGTACATGCAAATTGCCACATAGCTCAGATGGTCCCACAATTATAAATGAAGACAATGTGGCATGTATTGCCCAAGTCAGGGGAGGATATATCAAAGGAGACAGAACCAAGCATATTTCACTGAAGTTCTTTTACACTCACGAACTCTAGTAAAACCAAGAGATTGATGTCAAACAAATACGCTCTAGTGATAATCTTGCAGATTTATTCACTACGGCCTTACCGACATCAACATTTGAAAAGTTAATGTATAACATTGGTATGTGGCGGCTCAATAAGTTACTAAATTAATTCCACCATTATGAGGGGGAGCATTAATCAAGAGGAGCATCGATTTGGGGGAGTTTTCAGAAAAGTTTATTGTACTAGACATATGTGCACTGTACTCTTTTTTTCTTGATCCGGTTTTGTCCCATTGGGTTTTCTTGACAAGGTTTTTAATGAGGCTATATGAAGCACGTCCAGTTTCACGTTACAATTTCTTTGTAGAGTTGTATTTCTTTACTTAGGCTTTTTCCCACTAGGTTTTTCTTGAGTAAAGTTAAAATACAATTATCCGTAAAAGGTTGAGGTTCAAGGGGGAGTGTTGTAATGTGATGGACCTCCACCACCTTGAACTTAGAGGCAGTGGGGTGGTCAAAAAGGGGAGGGATGTTTTCTATAAATATCCCCCTCCCCTTCATTATTAAGAAATGTAAAAATTTAGATAAGATAAATCTCATTGCAGTCCTATTATTCTTTTTCTATACATATTAGTCTATTTGCTTTATATTATTGGTAATTATTATACAACAATCTATATATATATATATATATATATATATATATATATATATATATATATATATATATATATATATATATATATATATATATATATATATATATATATATATATATATATATATATATATATATATATATATATATATATATATATATAATTTCATGTAAAGTTATGCATAAACTGGTTTGAGTAGCTATTATATACATATAAAATGAGATTTTGATTAGTATAGCATTTGATTGTTGGCTTTTTGAGCAAAGGGAAGAGGGCTACAAGAATAAAAGTTTTGAGAATTCTTTTTGAATTATATAATTAAAATAGCGGACACAATTATTACAAAACCGTTCCATTTATTGAGTATAAATCATTACTGTATTTGGTTCGTGAGGGCTGTATAAATAATTAATGTAATTGGTGAACAATAAGAACAAATTACTTAACGTTTATTTTACTAAAATGTTCTTCACAATTACTTAACGTTTATTTTACTAAAATGTCCTTCACAAGATTAGTGGATATAAATCAATAATGTGTTTGGTTAAACAAGTATACGTTTGGCAAAGCCACATATAAAGGACATATCAATATTTACGTTTTCTATCCATTATCCATGAACAACATCCAACTTTGCATATTTGGTATCTAACTTTGTTCAGACATGTAACTCGGAGCAAATAACGAGTTTGAATCAATTATTGCCATCGTCAAAAATAAAAATGCCATTTGTTGGTATTTTTTAAACAGGAATAGTCAAATAATTTCAAGTGTTTAAGTTGAAATAAAAAGTCTACATGTCATAAGTTAATACTAGTTGTTGATGCTTGATTTTGACACCAACTATTCGCGTGAGAAATGTTAAGCGGGCTCAGAAGTCACACGTGATTATGGAAGTAATTAGTTTAGTAAAGAATGAAGAACAATGTTTAAAGTGGTTCGGATGCTCACAAAGTGAATCCTACATCCACTGATATTGTATTAATGAGTGACATCAGGTCGCGTTCAGCGAGCTAAGTTACAACTTAGAGAATACAAGAGAGAGAGAAAGAGTATGCTATTCCAGAGTGAAATTAGCCAATTCTGCAAATGAGAGAGAAGGCCTCTATTTATAGTGGGATGAATCAAGGTAATGATTACTAAATCTGCAAGTGGGGTGGATACCCTGCAAATCCTTCTTTGCATCCTATTGCTCACCTGCCCGAGTGATTTCTTCGACTTATGCAGGGATTGGACACGTGGACCATTTCCAACCATTCGCCAACCTGGCGTATACCACTACACTGGCAGGAGCATGCCACTCACGTCATTACGCAACGTGGTCGCATTTGAGTGGTCCTGGAACCTTCTTAAGTTCTAAACCCCCATGCTGACAAGACTCTACGTCAGCCCTACTTTTTTAGGCATAACAGAAGTCCCCTAGTTTTTAAGGTTTGAGAATCGAACCTTGAGAACTTCTCAATTATGCCTTGATTTGACATGTTTCGAATGACGCCTGATTGATCTGACTTGGCTACAAAGAGGTTGTAAGACATTTCTATATAGGCGACCTGAAGTGGTCTCCTTCCGCGAGGTCTACGACCTGGACCAGACCTTATTCAGTGCCGTATTGATGTGCCCCTTATTTTGACCGAGGTCTGTGACCTGGTTATACTTAATGTATTTTTTGCTGAAGGCAAGGAATCACATCGCTTCGTAGCTGATCGTCACATTGCTTCGCAACTGACCGTCACATCGCTTCCCAACTGACCGTCACATCGCTTCACAACTAACATGCGACGAAGAGTGTTTTTGTCCTAACGACCTCTTCAGATGTTATCTGTTGTGCCTTGGCAGCTAATCCATTAATGAAATACCTTTTACTCTGACAAATGTGTCCTATGAGCAATAAGGGCCAGCCATGCGCATTAAATGTAAGCCATGCTGAAACAACATTCCTTATCAGAGCATTAAATGGGGATGAGAGAGCATTTAATGTGGAGGAGGGAAACGATCCGTCGCTCGATTATTTCAACGGAGAGAAGCGATAATTTGATTTCTCGAAGCATGACGGTTACTCCTTCCCGTTGATTGACGACATGTAGTTATGATCAACAACGAGAGATGATTTTCGTCCTAAAGGTCGCTTGGCTTCAGGAGAACCAATCGCCACTTCCTCCACTATAAAATCTTGGGTTCACCTTAAGCAATGTCACAATACTCACTTTTTCAGAAAGAGCAAGAAGCTTTTGTGGGACCGAATTTTCCATCCTTCAAATTGGTGCGCACTTGACGTTCCAAGTAGGAAGTTCAATCCCCATATTCAAGAGGTAAGGATGATTCTTCCATTACTTTCCCTTTTCAGTTTTGATGATAAACATGCATAATGGTGGGCGTTTGCGGGTGGTTGATTGGAGAATAGGCTTTCTTCGAGGGTTTGAGTCTTTGGGGGTGGTCCCCAAGGATTCTTAGGGTTTTTCTAGGGTTTAAGGAAGACATTGTTTATCTTTTCTTCGACGTCATCGTACAAAACTTTGTACGATGACTGATTAATTCCTACATGTCGCTCTTTTTTAGACCATAGAAGAAATGGACCTTTTAGTGACCAGAACAGATGAGGGAACGAGATCGCCAATGCAGGATGCCTCAACGGGTCCCTCATAGAAAATCATGTCAATAGCCATAGGGGAGGAAATTCAAAAAGCGATAGACCAATACGCAATTAGCGTAGATGTATATCAACATAAGACGTATACAGATCGGAATCTGCTAGAGGGAATGGTTGTGATCTTCGAGAACATATTCAAATGTGGAGCACTGATTCTCTTCCACCCTTTCATAAGGTCGATCCTCGATCACTTCGGGGTCGCAGCGTTACAGCTGATGCCAAATGCATATATGATAGTCGTGGCAATGTATATCGCATGCGGCAAGAACGGTCTCGGTGAGCTAACCGCTTTAGAGCTCGGCTACTTGTATTACTTAAAAAAGAGCAAAGACAATGACTCTTTTTACCTCTCGAAGCAATCTACAATCAAGGGAGGAATACACAGTTACCTCAGTAATGTCAGGGCGTATGAGACAAAATTTTTCATTTTTCCATTATGATGGCATTTGCCAGTTTAGGGAGCTGAGTAGGTTTTCCTTTCTTTTACTTGGCGAATTTTCTTTCTTTTATCCTTTGCTAATGAACATTTTTGTTTCTTCGTAGTAAACAAGACGACCAACTTATCGGCTCTCGTTGACTTTAACAGAATAATCGCCTTCGGTCTTCTGTCCGAACAGAGTCGCGACGAAAGGCTACAACCGCCAACCTACGAAAATATGACTTTTTCAACCCCGAAGCGACCTTGGAATCCTTACCGAGTAAGTATCCGTAACCTTAGCCAACTTTGCTATTTGGATACAACGAACTGTTTTGCTAACGATGTTCGCATGTAGCGACCATGCCACCCAAAGTGCCCAGGTTGCTGAGAGCTAGGGAGTTCACCTTCCCTCGAGTCAATGCCATAGGACCACTCGAGGCAGCCTCGGGTAGTCCCTTCGTTGAAGGGACACCGACGAGGGCATCGACTCGGCCAGCGGATGCTCCCCAGCCTGCGACTGCATGTCCCAAGCAGAAGAGGTGGCCCAGAAATCCAAGAAGAGGAAGCAACTTCGAGTCCAGGAGTCAGAGTCGAAGCCGAAAGGCTTGGGCATTCAGTTCGGGAGGTCGCAGCCTTACCAGGTCTTCCTCTCAAAAAGGCCCCCGCAGGGGCTCGACTGGCATTACCATTGCCCCTAAGGGTCCGTACAGGGGGCAAGGGGAGGTCGCCGCTCTTGGGAGTAGAGCGGGCAAGGTGCCACCTGCCGTGGGAACGGGTATGCCCGTGCTGGATTATATAGGGCAACTCCCGGAGCACTTGCAGCCGGTGATGTTCACCCTGTTAGAGTGCCATCTCGCACAGGCTTTTGAGCAGTTTGTGGCCTCTAACGCCGTGGACTTGACAACCATGGCGTTTCACTGCAAAGCTAGGTAAGAGGGTTCGTCCTCGTCGAGGACTTTCTTACATTTCCCTTACTTTTTTAATGAAAAGGAATTTAACCCCCTGTTCCCTTCACTATGCGGTCCCTGCTCGCCATGCACCTAGCCTACCAGAAGACTCAGTTGGGAGCCACTGAGGGGCTCATCGAGCTAAGGGAAGAGAACGTGCGGCTGAAACAAGACTTGGAAGCTGGACAGACACAGATGAACCTATCCACTGTTCAGATGAACCAATATCTGCCAGAAAGGAATGCTACACTTCGTACGGTGGATTTCTAGAAGACCAGGTTGGAAAAGAGGGGAGAGGAAGCTAAGGAGCTCCAAAGGACAGTGGCCAGACTCACCAAGGGGGTTGGCGAGAAAGAGTTGGAGCTACGAGCGAACTCCGAGCTAGCCTTATGAGCAGAACAGGACAAGGCGCAGCTATGGGAAACCTCCGAGAAGCAGAGGTGGGCACTTGAGGCAGAACTCCAGTTGTCCCAGAGACGTGTCGCTTCGTTAATCGAAAAGATGAAGCGACAAGAGCTGGAAATTAAGATGAGAGCTGTCGATTAGTCGATCTAGTCCATTTATGCCCTACGACCAAAGAATCCAGCCATAGACCTCACCGACCTCCCGGATGACTACCAAAGGATCCTCGCTTCCATGGCACAGGCTAATGACGAGGAGAAAGGTCAAGGACCTGATCCGAGGGATGAGCATCCGGAGGAGTACATCCCGGAGGAACCGGCGGCTAACCAGGTGGTCGGTGACCATCCTAGGGATACTGAGGTCGCACTCTGGGGCTTGGGGACGAAGGCTAGTGATGGCTTCTGCTTCTGCTTGTTATAATTGTTCCTGTTCTCACAAATTTGTACTTTGCTTTTTTATTTTTTTACAATAAATAAAGAGGTTATTTCCTTAATCATTCGTGAGTACTTATAATTTTTCGTATCTCACAAACATTACACATGTGGACACAAGGTCGCTTTCTAACTATTTGCTTTAGTATTTGTACAAATGATATATATGCGAACAGAAAAGCACATGTGCGAGAAACAATATCACATAAGAGCTTATCTTATTTACAAGGCTTAAAGGAGTAAGTCTATATTAGAAAATTAGAAAATGAATTCGGAATTACTGATAATAGAGGCGAAGATGTTCAGCATTCCAAGCTCGCGGTACTTCGGAACCGTTGAGCCTTTAAGGTGATAAGTCCCTGGTAGTATCACTTTAGCGACGCGGTATGGGCCTTCCTAATTTGGCCCCAATACTCCTGTACTTGGTTCTCTTGTACCGAGAAGGACTTCTTTTAGAACAAGGTCAGCGACCTGGAAGTCTCTCCTCCTAACCTTGGCATCGAAGAACCTTTTTGCGCGTTATTGGTAGGCTGCTACCCTCAGCTGAGCATTGTTGTGATGTTCTTCAACTAAATCTAGACTTGCGCGCATAAGCGCTTCATTGTCTGTTTCATTGAACAGGTCTCTCCGAAGTGAACCAGTTCTTACTTCTACTAGGATCATCGCCTTGTAGCCATATGCTAGCGAGAAGGGTGTTTCTGAAGTAGAGGTTCTTGGAGTTGTCCTGTATACCCATAGGACTTCTAGGAGGTCGTCAGCCCAATTACCCTTGGCAACGCCAAGTTTGGCTTTCAAAGTATGCTTGATGGTCTTGTTGACAGCTTTAACCTGGCCATTTGCTTGCGGTCTTGCGATTAAGGCAAACTTTTTATGGATTCCCAACTCATCGTAAAACTGCTTGAATTTCTCGTTATCGAACTGTTTCCCATTATTAGAGATGAGAGTATGAGGAATTCCATAGACACACTATGTTTTTGAAGACGAAATCCTTAAGCTTTTTGGTAGTGATCGCGGCCAAGGGTTCGGCCTCGGCCCACTTGGTGAAGTAATCCACCGCGACCACCGCATACTTGACCCCTCCCCTACCAACTAGCATAGGTCCAATAAGATTGATTCCCCACATGGAGAATGTGTTAGGAAATGATCAAACATGGCAGCGGAAAAAACAAAAACATTTACAACATGGATCGTTCCTTAGAACCAAGATTAGGGTACAAATTTATAGTTTATATATTAAATAAGAATCTGCATATTTTAGATTAGAGTTTAAGAAATCATACGCACGTTTGGAGGTTCCTCCAACTTGTCTCTGAACGTATTTCGCTATCGACCCAAGTATAGGATCGAACCGATGTAGTCTACACGAAGATAACATCAAGAAACTAGAGAGGGATTTGCTAGATCTTCTTTAGCCTTTAAGAACCAAAAAGAAATCAAAGTGTATTTGATTTCTAGCAAAAAGCAAAACTGGCATGAGAGAATGTTAAAGGGGCTGGAACTTTAGTTTAATATCATTGAAAAAAAAATTATTTCACAAAGTGTGCACTTATATAGTGCACACTTTAACCTATTCTATCATAGAATGGGCTTGGGCTCCAACCCAAACACCCCTTGTATCCAAACATCCCTTTTAAGATATTTTAATTTTAATTTCTTATTATCTCAATTAAATTCAATTTATATATATATATATATATATATATATATATATATATATATATTAACTTTTAACAATAATGATAATTTATTTAAATATATGCAAACACACTTATTTAAACGTAATCTCACTTATTTAATTTTAACATCAAATTAAATAAAGGCTACAACCTCAGCAAATTTAATTGCACTGTGAAATTACCAAAATACCATTTCGCCTAAAAAGACGAAAACGCCCTTCTTCAAAACTAATTCTTAAATTATCTTCGATGTGTGTGACTCGTAGGCTCCTCATCATACCAATAGTGTGTAGTATCGCAATTAAAATCCAATTAACCGTCTCACTACACACAAACCAAGATTGGCCCCTAGCAAGGCATCATGGCCACCCGATAGATTTAGATTCAGTGAAGCAGCTACCAGTCAACGATATGGTTACCGTACAATTCGATCATTTCATCATATGTTATCTCAACGAGACCAAGGCATAGAAAGAGTGTCAACCTTCAGTTACTCTCGATATTGTGTATTCAGTTACTGGACCAATGACCTGCATTATAAACTGGATAGAGTAACAACTCAATCCCACTATGGCCACAGTTTTAGTGTCATTGCCATTTACTGAATTGCGCCGTGAGGTAACTTCTCCCGTACCCGGGAGTGATGAATCCTCTGTCTATCCACCATAGTCTTGATACACTTCTTAATGCAGCCAATCACTACCATATTGACAGCTCTGAAAAGAACTACGTTAGGCTAGTGTCAAACTACACCAATCGGTGCACAAAGCGCTTCGGTGATCTTAAGTCTAAGGATCAAATGCACCACCATTCGTTAAAGGATTTGTTCCATAGACACTAGGGTTACCATCCATATGGAATCCTCTGGTGGATCAGTCCAGTGAACTTGCCTATAGCAAGCACCCATGTGTTGCACCAGGTTGTCACCAAACAACCTTGACAAGTGAGATCAGTCACTGCCTTTCTACAAGGTCGTTCACCACTATGATAGTCTTACCGTATTATCTATGCCCTTACTTCAGAATAATACTGGGGCTACGGACATTTCTAGAATGGTCACCTTATGTGCTCATAGGGTTCTCACTATCAAGATTTGAAACACTTGATACCCTCGTCATGGTTCTACCATTCTAAGGACATATATCAATACATACAATGATGATTTACGCGATATAGTATAAAATGTCTTTTATTGTTCAATGAACATTATTATAAAGAGTCAATTCTACAATAATTGATTGGCTCTAGGGCATTTACTCTAATAGAATGGCCAGGGGCTGGTCATGGTTATCAACTGGTGGGAAGGAGCTCGCAGCATGTTTGCGAATCGCTGGCACTTGTCACACTTTTTCACAAAGTTGAAGGTATCCTCTTGGAGTATGGGCTAGTAATACCTTTGACGAACAACTTTTTTGGGGAGGAATCGCGCGACAGTGTGATTATCGTAGATCCCTTCATGTATCTCTCTCATGATATAGTCAACTTTCTCATTGGTTACACATCGAATGAGAGGGGCTTTAAAACCTCGCTTGTACAATTAATCTCCTATAAGTGTGTAACAAGCAGCTCTAGTTCACATGGTTCTTGCCTCAATCTTGTCGTCGAGCAAGGTCCCATCTCGGAGATACTGAATAATTAAGGCTATTTAGGAAACTGACTCTGCCATATTAATGGCTTGTTTGGGCGAGCTGATACTAGGGATCTCTATGAACAGAATAGGAATACTTTCTAGCGTATTTGAGTCCAGCGACAAGGCTATCTTTGCCAAGACATCAGGGACAGAATTACTGTCTCTAGGGATCTACGTGATCATGAAGTGCTTGAATGGCTCAAGCGCGGCTTTAGCTTTCTTCAGATAACTGATCATGTTTTCTTCCTTGGCCTGATATTCCCCCAAGATCTGGTTAACGACCAGCATGGAGTCGGCATGGATGCTGATTGCAGTTGATCCCATTTCTTTTGCCAACCGCAGACTAGCGAGCAAAGCTTCATACTCAATCTCGTTGTTGGTTGCTTTGAACCCAAATCAAAGAATGCCGTGAATGCGAGTCCTTTCGGGACTAAGAAGGAGAAGGGCAATTTTCCTGTTTGAGGATCTATCGACATAAAGGCTCCAAGTCAATAGATTCTGAACAGTTTCCTAGGTGACTTCGCTGGCTTGTTGCTCAGATTCCTTAACCGGTTGATATGAGAATTCCAAAATGAAATCGACAACAGCCTACCCTTTAATGGTTGCTTTCGGTCTGTACTATAGATCGAACTGACTTAGCTCTATAGCCCACTTGAGCAACTTACCCGAAGCCCCTGGTTTTTGGAGGACTTGCTTGAGCGGATAGTTGGTCAATACATGGATTATGTGGGCATGGAAATAAGGTCGTAACTTCCTGGAGACGATCAGCAGAGCATAAGCTAATCGCTTCATTTCTGGATACCACATTTCGGCGTCCAACAGACGCCAGCTCGCGTAATATATTAGCCATTGGACCCTGTCTTCTTCCTGAATTAGAGCTGCACTGACCGCATACTAAGAGACGGATAGATACAGAAGAAGAATTTCTTGAGAGAGAGGCTTAGACAGAAGAGGTGGCTTTCCGAGGTGTTCTTTAATGCTCTGGAATGCTTGTTCGCACTCGAAAGTCCATTCGAACTTCTTGTTGGCCCTTAGTATATTAAAGAATGGCGAGCAGTGATCTGTTACCTTTGATATGAAGCGACTGAATGCCGCTATTCGCCCATTGAGACTTTGAACCTATTTTCAGTTGGTCGGGCTTTTCATATCAATGAGAGCTTGGATCTTTTTGGGGTTGATTTCTATTCCCCTCTGGTTAACCATATACCCCAAAAAAAATTTCGAGGATACTCGGAACGAACACTTGAGAGGATTGAGCTTCATTTTGTACCTCCGGAGTATACCGAACATCTCAGCGAGATGTGCTATGTGATCTGAAGCGACATGCGATTTGACCAGCATGTCATCAACATAGACTTCCATTGATTTCCCAATCTGCCAGAAAAATATTCAGTTAACCAGTCGCTGGTAAGTTGCCCCAACGTTCTTTAGGCTGAAGGGCATAACCCTGTAGTAATACAGCCCCCGATCTGTCACAAAGAAGGTATGCTCTTCGTCCAGTGCATACATCAAAATCTGATTGTATCCTGAGTAGGCGTCTATAAAATTCAGCAGCTCATACCCGGAGGTGACATCAACGAGTTGGTCGATTCTTGGTAAGGGAAAGCTATCCTTCGGACAGGCTTTGTTGAGGTCAATGAAGTCAACACAGGTCCGCTATTTGCTGTTAGGTTTCTTTACCAAAATCAAGTTGGCAACCCAGCTCGTGTAGAGTGCCTCTACTTTTAAGGCAGCATATCGCTTTGGATCCATTGCTTTTCTCTTCAGGCAGACAAGCCTGACCTCACTATCGATATTCAAGGCATGGCATATGATATCCGAGCTGATCCCGACCATGTCGGCATGAGTCCATGCGAACACATCGATATTTTCCCTAAGGAAGGTGATCAGGTCATTGGCGAGCTGGGGGTTGAGATTCCTCCCAATTCTCAACACTCGACTCGGCTCACTCTGACCGATCGATACCTCATATAGGTCCTCAACCGGCCTATTGCAAGGACATTCCTGGATACGAGGATCCATGTCATCCTCAGTTGGGCCAGGTTGTGGCTCGATCCTGCTGATCGCCATTGCCTGTTCAAGGATGCCGAGTGGAGTGCATTTTCCCTTGCACGCCATCTACACTGCCCTTACATAGCAGTCACGAGATACGCGTTGAGATCTGCTTACTTCCCCTATCCCTGTCGAGGTGGGGAACTTCATCTTTAGATGGTTGATCGAGGTGACTACTTTGAAGCTTCGTAATAGAGGTCGTCCTAAGATGCCAATGAAAGTGGATGGATAGTCCACTACTAGGAACTCAGTCCTTTTAGTCATCTCGTCGGTATCACCCAACATGACCGGGAGCTAGATCATCCCTTTGGGAATCAGATGATCCCCCGTGAAGCCATACAGAGGGATGGAGGCAGGCTTTAGATCGGCCTCATCCAGTTTCATCCTTTCGAAAGCTCGTTGGAACAAGATATTCACGGCGCTTCCATTGTCCAACAACATTATGTGGACCTTACACCGCCCTATTTCAGGCATGATGACGAGAGCATCATCGTGGAGATGATGCAATCGTACCGCGTCTTTCTTAGAGAAAGTGATTTCCTCCTCTCTGCAAACCTTCGCTGGTCGCAACATCGTGCTCATCACACTTATGGGGTCATGGCGAGCTGCACAGGTATACCTTTCATGGGCACCTCGCGAATTCCCTACAAGGTGTGGTCCCCCTACACTATAGAGACCTTTGCGACCACGACACTTCTTTCCTAGTTCCTCTTGATTTTTCTCCCAAACAGGAGCAGAGTCGTCAACATACTTTTTGAAGTGCCCCTACTTAATGAGGTCCTCAATTGCTTGCTTGAGGGCCTGACACTCATTGGTGTGGTGCCCATTATCCCGATGATAGTGACAATACTTTTTATTGTTTCTAGCTAAAGAGGGAGTTTTCATGGGCTCGGGCTCTCAGAAACAAGCGGCCTCCTCGACTTATCCAAAATAGCTGATACTGAGGCATTCAGAGGGTGTATTGACTTTTGTCATGATCGCGACGAGGAACTGGGGAGTAAGATTTCTTGGGCTCGTATCTCTGCTTCTTACCTTTTCGTTGATCGTCATTAGCCCATCTGCGATCAGCTCTCTTGTTCTCCCCCCAGTCAAGAGCACCGCCCGAAGGACCGGGGTCGTGGCAGTTAAGCGCAGCCATAGAGTTTTCAATACGGAGGTACTTTTCTGTAAGGTTGTAAAAGCGGGTGAGGGAAACATCGTCCTCGGACTGCAGCTCCTTCCACAAGTCTGCCTGTGGGCGAACTCCTGCCATAATGAGAGTCCAAACGGACTCTTCGGGAGTGTGAGCTACCTTATGGAGCTCCCTGTGGAACTTGTCAATATAAAATTGGAATGGCTCATCCTTCTCTTGCCTTATATTGCTCAAGTAGCTTAACGGCATTGAGAACTTCCTGTTCGCCTGGAAGTGTCTCAAAAATGTCGAGCTCATCTGAGGCCACGAGCTGACTAATCCTGCTGGGAGCGACCTGAACCATCGCTTGGCATGGGAGGTAAGGGTTACCGCCAAGCAACTGCATTTTGCTAAGTTAGAGACTTTGTGGAGTTTTAATGAGGCCGTTGAACTCATACAGATGATCCTGCTAATCAGAATTCCCATCGAATGCTTGCATGTCAGCCTGAATCTTGACGGGAAGGGAGCAGCTAACACTGTTGGAGAAAAGGGAGACGCTTTTGTGACCTGCCCTTACTCATTTCACTAAGCCTTAAGCTGATCTAGAGCTCGCTATAGCTCCTCCATCTAAGGCAGCGAGGCTATCTGGGGATCGCTTTCCGTAACGTGGGTTCGACCCTCATGGTTGCGGTTGAGGAAAGACCGTAGGTCGGATTCCTCCTCGCCTTGGCTGGAAGTTCCAGCCAATCTCGACACATACTGGCTAGAGCCGTGTGATGGCATTGAGTGGTTTAGGGAACCCTCCCGACCTCTGCGATGGTACAAACTGACTCGCGGATAGGTGGGAATCCCTTGCGCGACAACGATCAAAGTCGTCATTTTGGCGATAATGGGAATCTCCCTGCCTTGCACTTTTGTGGGAGTGCTCGTGCGATGTGGCACAGGACGGCTCGGGCTGCAACATGTCACCAAGTCGCAATGCCACCGGTATTCTACCCAGGATACGATCATTGTTCGCTGGTCTCTCAGAGCCTTTGGGTTCGTTATGCGCCACTTGCTTTCCCTTTCTTTGACACGCTGCAGTGCGCGCGGTATGGGCTTTTGCCCTTTTCCGCTCTTTCACGCGACCTGCAGGCATTTTTTACGGTGGCACCACCTCCTTTGATTCGGGTGGCACGACCCGATCCAATCGGTCTAGCCAAAGACCCGATCCAATCGGTCTAGCCTTTGGCTGACCGTTTGGAGAATATTTTTGAACCTCTCCAGGTAACTCATGACGGTTGGATCAAGTCGTGAGCTTGAATGGGATATCCCCTATGATATTTTGGTGAGCTCCTGAAGTGCCCTCCTGTACCTGGGGGATCTCTTCATTGCCATAATTGGTTCGCTCAGATTTGAAACCAGGAGCCATTTGCTGTAGTGGGACCGATTAGTCAGAGATTCGCCTAATGAAGAACAGGTACTAAATCCGGCCCTTTCCTTCTAGTGCCAAACTATTGATGCTTGATTTTGACACCAACTATTCACACGGAGAAATGCTAAGCGGGCTCAGAAGTCACACATGATTATGGAAGTAATTAGTTTAGTAAAGAATGAAGAACAATGTTTAAAGTAGTTTAGATGCTCACAAAGCGAATCCTACATCCACTGATATTGTATTAATGAGTGAAGTCAGGTTGCGTTCAGCTATCTGAGTTACAGCTTAGAGAATACAAGAGAGAGAGAGAAAGATTATGCTATTACAAAGTGAAATTAGCCAATCCTGCAAATGAGAGAGAATGCCTCTATTTATAGTGGGATGAATCAAGGTAATGATTACTAAATTTGCAAGTGGGGTGGATACAGTGCAAATCCTTCTCTGCATACCATTGCTCACCTGCCCGAGTGATTTCCTCGACTTGTGCAGGGATTGGACACGTGGACCATTCCAACCATTCGCCAACCTGGCTTATACCCACTACACTGGCAGGAGCATGCCACTCACGTTATTACGCGACGTGACCGCATTTGAGTGGTCGTGGAACCTTTTTAAGTTCTGACCTCCCAGCCTGACAAGACTCTATGTCAGCCCTACTTTTTCAGGCATAACACTAGTAATTAATTTCAACCCAACACGAAGTGCAGTTAGTTTCCACCAAAGATCTTATGATGACCCTTGAAGGTTGTTTCAATGTCGCGGCATTAAAAGTCTGTAATGTGAATGACAATTGTTAAAATGAATTGACAATATCCCTGCATTATCATTGTTTTGTTATGTTAATAATTAACTAAGTTTTATGCTTGTTTGTATTGAGCGATAGTTATACATTGCCAAAACTTATATTAATTCGTATTCGGGCAAATGTTTTGTTCAACTCAGATTTTTTCCCATTAGATCACAAAAACTCATAGTATGAAATGGAATATGCATTGCCATGCATATACGAAACTATTACGCATGCACGTTTATTGCAAAGTGAGAAAAAAACACAGCTTCCCACTTCATAGAAGTAATTGGATAACACGAGTTTCATTTCCTTAAATAGCCAGTGGGGTAGTTATATTTTACAAATAAATTAATAAAATTTGACACCGCTCCTTTTCCTAATTTTTCTTTACACTGTCCCCTGGTGCTGAAGTCCTCCAGAATTCATGACTTCATCAACAACAAGAATCCAACACAATTCAACAATATAATACATCGTTATACAATAACCATAGAGATTATGATGTTCTCAAAGAATTAGTTTAACCACTTATAAAAAAAGGCGCAAAGCACTTTAAAATTCTTCAGTCCATAGTTTGTCATGAAAGTATTGCAAATCCTTAAGACCAAACCAATCCTCCTTCATCTATAGTGTCGAACAACAAATTCATTGTTGAGCCCTTATGTGTTTTCATGTGCCAAAACTAATCAAAAAATTGATTGGTATTTAATGAACATGCAAAGGTATGACAAGGAGTCATAACCAAAATAGAAGATGTTGTTTTCCTAGTTAGTATGACCGTGTAGGACAAAGGAGTGACCGTTACTAATTTCATAGAGATGCCCAGATGAACGTTCCTACAGCACGACCATGTTCCAAATGATCATGCATTCTCCTGCCCAAAATAGAGGTAGGCAAGGCCCAGTCCTAGCCGGGTCTAGGACTAGTCCCAAATTGAGACCGGTCATTCAAGGACCAATCCCAATTGGGCTGGGATCAGTCCCAGGCTAATGAAAATTCTCAAGGCTCGGACCGATCACTAGGACTGGTCATGGGCCCATAGGATTGTTCTATGGGCCTGCAAAATCACATTTAGCCTCCCTTAATTTTTTATATCTTTGGGCTAAATAAAAAATTATGTAGGGGGGTTTATGTAATTTTTTGGAAGGTGATTTGAAAATTTTTTAATTAATTAGTAAATAAATATAAATGAATGGTTAATTGGTTACAAATTTATCAATAAAACTACACTTACAACTTTTTCATACAACCTTGATGTGGCAGCTCGTGATTGGTCAGCTCGCATTTAAGCAAACGAGACCCACTACGAGTTGACCCATCATGAGCTATTACATTAGGGTTGTATGAAAAAGTTGTAAGTGTAATGCTACTCTAAATTTATATGGTTTTAATTTAAAGAGATAATTTAATTTTAACATAAATATAATATTCACACTTCACAAATAAACAATTAAATAAATTTATTTTTATTAAATTATTAATTTACATCGTCAAAATTTACATTATCCAAATCTGTGTTTTTAAAGAGGTTGAGTAGTTCGGGATCTTCAAGATGTTGTTGTAGTCTACTATTTGCATGAGTCCAATCCTCTAAACAGTTTATGACTTCAACCATTTCATTGGTTAAAGAGCATCTTCTGTCTTCAACAATGCAGCCACTAATTGAGAATGTTGACTCAGATGCAATTGTCGACACTGGCACAAATAAAATGTCGCATGCCATTTGGGCTACAATGGGGAATCAACATTGATTTTGGTTCCACCATTGAAGTAGATCCATCTCACGCTTCTCCTGCTTCGTCATGCAGGACATGTCCATTTGTTGGTATCGTTGTAGCTCATTTGGTCCATGTCTGTACAAGCTGGAGTTGCTACTTCCACCACCACTACTACTAAGTTCCATATACGTCCACATACTCGATCCTTGTTGATAAATGTCTTCATCAAGGTCTTGCTAGTCATCTCTGCTGAGCATTCTATATAAGTCCACATGCTCGATCCTTGTTGATAAATGGCGAAATCTGATTCTAGTGGAACTTCAAGAAGGTTGCCTTGAAAAAGTGGATGTACGAGGCTTGTGGATATAGCTCCGAACCACTATAACTTTCTAAAAATTTCTTCTCTCTCAACTCATTTATTATTCCTTACATATTTACTTGAACATCATTATCACTTGTTCTTATTCATTGCTCATATTTATTGCTCTCTCATTTATTGCTCACCATTGTTTATCTTTATTGATTATTAACATTGTCATTCATTGCTTGTTGAGTTTATTTATTGCACATTGATAGTTAAACTCACTATTATTCATTGGTGTTGTTGAAAGTTTTTATTCCAAAATTATTTTCATTGATTCCTATTCACCCCTCCGCCCCTCCCCCCTCTTCTAGGAATATTTGCCATATAAGATTTTACAATTGGTATCAGAGTTGGGGCCCTTGTGTAGAAAATCTAATAGGTTTCAAGAGTTAATCGATCTAGATATGGGTAGTGCATCAACACCTATCTTTAATGAAGGTCATTGTACTACAAGACCCCCATTGTTTTGTGGTACACATATTCTAACACATGTACAAAAGATTTTTCAACATGATAAACGACCTCAAGGGTTTTGGAAAGAGTTTTTAAACTCTTGAA
Organism: Pistacia integerrima; assembly: GCA_026225825.1. Taxonomy (NCBI): domain Eukaryota; kingdom Viridiplantae; phylum Streptophyta; class Magnoliopsida; order Sapindales; family Anacardiaceae; genus Pistacia; species Pistacia integerrima. The sequence continues at coordinate 13,500,806 of CM047744.1, forward strand.
CTTGTAAAGAAAATCTTTCGTTCATTGCCAGACAGTTGGACAATGAAGGTGACCTCAATTGAAGAATCCAAAGATCTCACCAAAATGAAAATGGATGAGCTCATTGGTAACTTGTTGACTTTTGAGATGAAGAGAAAGCTAAAAGAATATTAAAGCAAACAAAAGAGAGAGATTGCCCTCTAGATGATAAATGAAGAAGAGGAAGGCTATTCCTCTATGGAAGAAGATGATATCAACTTCTTGGCAAGAAAGTTCACTAAGTTTCTTGGATGGAACAAAAGATTTAAAGGAAGAAATTTTCAAAGGTTCAAACCAAGAAATGAAGAGGAAAATGGCACCCAAATATCATTTTCCATGAGTATAAGAAACTGGACTATATTCGTCAAGATTGTCCTTAAGCCAAATGGAAGAAGAAGGACAAGAAGGACAAATTCTACAAGAAAAAAGTTCTTGCAGCCACATGGAGTGGAAGTGGTGACTCAAGCGATGAAGATGAGTCAAATGAAGAACAAACCAACCTTTGCTTCATGGCCAAGGAGTGTAATTCGGAACGAGACTTCGAATTTGAGGTAAATGACTCCTAACACTATTCTTTCAATGAATTACAGTGTGCATTTGAGTCATTAATGGAAGAATATGAAAAAATTTCTTTAAGAAACTGAGTTTTAAAGAAACAAGCATGTACTTTGAAAAATGAGCATGAAAAACTTTTGAGTGATCATGAAAAGATTGTAAGTGAACATGAGCAACTCAAAGATGATTTTGATTGTGTTGCATGTGATAAAATCCTTTTGAGTAAAGAAATTGATGTTTTGAAATTATCTTGTGTGGATTTTCAAAATGAAAGCATTAGTTTCAAGAAAGAGCTTGAAAATACCAAAGGGATTTTGAGTAAATTCACTTTAGGAAGCAAAACACTTGATGAAATGCTTGCTTCACAAAGATGTGCTTTTAACAAAGAAGGTCTAGGCTATAACATGTTTTCAACTTTTGGCATTCTAAACTTGTAAAAACTTCATACCAAAAGCATTCAATCATTTTAAAGAGCTTTCACTTGTGATTTTCTTACTCTAACTCAAACCCTTTGTAAAACCCCTCCCAAGCCAGGTATTTCCTAAGTATCCCTTGGCCATTGAGAACCTAGAAAAGACATGCCTAGGAAATGAGTTTGTTTCAAAACCTATACTTTTGTTTGTTTTGTCTTTGTTTTTTTTCTTTCAAACATCCATATCCATAAAATGATTCAAGAAATTTAGCTTCCTATGGAGTTACTAAAATAAGTATATAATATCATTTACTAAAATCATTTAATCTTTTTCATTCATTTGGCAAGGAAATGGTCATACTAGGTTTTTTAAAACATATTTACTTCAATATCCATAAACCAAAAACCATTTAATGTTATTTTACAACAAAACTCAAAACATAGCAAAAGCATTCCTTCGTGCATATGTCATTCGCAAGTAGCCTCTCCCAGCTTCAAGCTTTAATCCTTACCTACAAAACATTTTAAAAATTTCATGGGGTGAGCACTAATCGCTCAATAAGGGAATATGACCATTTATAAACTATTAAGGTTTATTATACAAGCATATTACTCAGGACCTTACATATCATTGACATTATCAAGTTCATAAAACATGTCATACACTTTGGACTTTCCTTATGAATATAAGTCATAACATAACCATACATAATATAACATAGAAACATATATCACTTATGCACTATTCATAAACATGGCATGCCTATTTCTTTTGTCTTTGTACTTGACATTTTCATTAGTCTTTATTGTCCAATCGGATTCATTTAAACCATTACCTTGTTCTTGATCGTCACCTCAAAGGACCCATGGTTTCCACAAAGATTTCATTCCTCTGATCTTGGTTTACAACTCAAGAGACTCATGGAATTCATTCTTTAACATTTCATAAATTTTTTCATAAGTCAACTAAATAAGCTATATGCATTATCATTATGAATGCAAGCATATGAGATAACATCTCTCACGTTCAATAATTACTATTCATTCATTTAACATGTACCCTTGGCTAATTGCACAATTCATCAATCAATTTTGCAAAACTCCTTGACATGAATATTTTCCTATTAAATTCATTAACTTAATTCATTCGATTTCTCATAAAACACAAGGAATTTCAACAGATGCCTTTTATCAAATTTTTTTTTTTTTAAACCATAGGATTATTTAGTGGTTTATTAGAAATTATAAAAAAGATGAGAATTTTTATTGAGGAGGCGAATGCGATACAGTTCGTCACTTTTCAAGCAATTTTTTCCTCATCTTTCAATTTGAATTGATTCTTGGCTAAAACATAAAAGTTTTAGGTCTATTTCTCAAATTTTTAATACTTCAAGAATCAGCTCAATCCGACTTCTATAACTTCAATTATGACTGATTCAGTGAAGCATGTACAGTATAAGTCTTAAAGAGCCAAATCCGAATTCTATTCATTTTTAACCATATCACATTCATTTGCACATTCATAATATTTTCCATATCACTCTTAGTATAAAAGGCCATAAAAACCTCCCTTTTTACAAAACCAAAATGTGTCAAGACTGTTAGAGTAGATGCCCTAGAGCCAATCAATTATTGTAGAATTGACTCTTTGTAATAATGTTCATTAATCAATAAAAGGCATTTTATTCTATATCGCGTAAATCATTATTATTTCAATATGTATTGATATATGTCCTTAGAATGGTAGAACCGTGACGAGGGTATCAAGTGTTTCAAATCTTAATAGTGAGAACCCTATGAACACATATGGTGGCCATTCTAGAAACGTCCGTAGCCCCAGTATTATTCTGAAGTAAGGGCACAGATAATATGGTAAGGCTATCATAGTGTTGAACGACCCTGTCGAAAGGCAGTGACTGATCTCACTTGTTAAGGTTGTTTGGTGACAACCTGGTGCAACACATGGGTGCTTGCTGTAAGCGATTACACGGCAGCAAGTTCACTAGACTGACCCACCAGAGGATTTCATATGGATGGTAACCCCAGTGTCTATGGAACAAATCCTCTAACGAATGATGGTGCATATGATCCTTAGACTTGAGATCACCGGAGCATCTTGTGCTCTGATTGGTGTAGTTTGATACTAGCCTAACGCAGTTCTTTTCAAAGCTGTCAATATGGTGGTGATTGGCTGCATCAAGGAGTGTATCAAGACTATGGTGGATTGACAGAGGATTCATCACTCCCAGGTACGGGAGAAGTTATCTCACGGCGCAATTCAGTATATGACAATGGCGTTAAAATTGTGGCCACAATGGGATTGAGTTGTTGCTCTATCCGAATTATAATACAGGTCATTGGTCCAGAAACTAAATACATAATATCGAGAGTAACCGAAGGTTGACACTATTTCTATGCCTTCGTCTCGTCGAGATAACATATGATGAAAGGATCGAATTGCATGGTAACTATATCGTTGACAGGTAGCTACTTTGCTGAATCCGAATCAATCGGGTGGCCATGATGTCTTGCTAGGGGCCAATCTTGGTCTGTGTACAGTGAGACGATTAATTGGTGTTAATCACGATACTATACATTGCCGGTATGATGAGGAGCCTATGGGTCACACACATAGAAGATAATTTAAAATCCAAGAAGAAAGAAGGGCATTTTCGTCTTTTAAGGCGAAAAGGGTATTTTGGTAATTTCACAGTGCAATTAAATTTGCTGAGGTCGTAGCCTTTATTTAATTTGTTAGAAAAATTAAATAAGTAAAATTACGTTTAAATGTGTGTTCGCACATTTAAATATATATTAAATTGGGAGTGTTTGACAACATAGGGTGTTTGGGTTGGGGAATAGGGCAACATGATTATTGACTATAAAAAGAAAAATGTGTTAATTAAATGTGAATTAATATTTCTTTGAAAAAAACACAGCAGCCCCTTTGAAAACATTCCCACGGCAAAAGCACTTTTGCTTAGAAATCAATTCAATTTGATTTGCTTTCTTCTTAATCTTGAAGCCAAAGAGGATCTAGCAAATCCCTCTTTGGTTCCTTTTGAGATTGTCTTCGTGTGGACTACGCAGGTTCGATCCTACACTTGGATCGGTAGCAAAACATTCGTTGACAAATTTGGAGGAGCCTCCAACGTGCGTTTGTTTTCTTTAAACTCAGATTTATTTCTCCTGCAGATTTTATTTAATATGAATTGTAAAATTATACCCTTGATCTTAGCTCATGTAAACGATCCCTGAATTATTTTTTTTGTTTCCGCTGCGTGTATGGGACTGTTTACTAACAAAGACATCATCCAACTACAAATCTCTTAATTGGCATAATTATCCTCCAAATGCACACATACACTAATCAACACACCCATTTAAACAATCCATAACCAAAACATAGCATCACATTCAAATTAACATAAATTAAAGTAAGTTTCATCAACCCTAGGTTTATCAATTTTAGTCATGAGGGAGATTTTTTCTCCTTACCTTAGTATTCAAAGCACAAAGCACTCCTCCTTAGCTCCAAAGGTTCACCCTTTCTACCTTACACACATAACCACTTATTAATTTCTCTTTTAACTAAAAATCACAACAAACTAGTTTTTAAAACTCACCTTAAACCTTGAAATTGAAGTTCTTTAAGTGTGGATGGTGATCTCCTTCAAAATTCAACTTGAACTTGAAATCCTATGAAAATTTTGAGAGAGAGAAAGCTTGAATTAAAGCCTTCAATGGAGGAAAATAAGACTTGAAGAAAAAAGTTTGGTGTTCTAAGAATGTTGGCTGACTTAACCAAAAAAAAAAATCTTATAAACATTTCAGGTGTGTTTGTTTTATTATTTTATATAGGATTTTTGAAAAAGTAAGAGTTGGGTGGTTATTACGAGATAGGATTTTAACAAAAACACACCCTAAGTTTGTTAATTTACTAAATACCCCTGTAATAAAACATTAAAAATTAACAAAAACACCCCCACCCACCCATTAAATACCGACAGCCAGCCACCACCGCTGGAGGGTGGCTAGAGTTGTTGTATCGATGTACGACCGGCTGGATCTGGCTGGTCGTGCACCAATATGGCCTTTTCTAGCCAGATCCACTGTGGATCTAGCTAGAAAATGCTAGATCTACAACTAAATGTGGCCGCGTTTGGTCATCAACAACAGCCAAAGATATGGCCATCGTTAACGACTAGCTACGGTCAAAGATCTAGCCATCAACGGCTAGATCTTTGGCCGTAGATCTGGCATTTTCCGACCATATCCATGGTAGATTTGGTCGAAAAAGGCTAGATCGGCGCAATATCGACTAGATCCAACCGGTAATGAGCCATTATACCAAATTTCCACCACCTTCCGGTGGTGGTGGCCAAAATCTGGCAAATGTGGGTGGGTGGGTGGGTGGGGGTATTTTTGTCAATTTCTAAACTTTTGGGGGGTGTTTAGTTAAATTAACAAACCTAGGGGGTTTAAAAGTAATTGAATAAAATAGAATAAGATTTTCAGAATAAGGAAACGAATGTCTATTTTGGGTAGGATAGGGATAGGATAGTGCAAAAATATTGAAACAAACGCACCTGAAATTTTTTTAATTCCCAAATAGGATTGGCCATCAAAAGTTAGATATATGGATCATTTGGTATAAATTTTGCATATATGGGCATTTTGGTCATTTCTACTACAACATAATTATAAAACTCCTTTAATGCCATTTGACTTCTCTTTTCTACTTGGTGACCAAGTAATTCCATAAGATAATTAACTAATTTACCCATAATACACTTTTATGGATACTTGACTCCTATAAAGTATTATGAAAGACCATTATACCCCTTGGGAACCGTTTATGTCGTTTAACCCTACTAACCTCCTTCATGACCCTTTATCCTAACACTTTACAACATTCATGTCTCATAATGCATGCAAAATGACCATGTTACCCTTTTATTGATAAAAAATCCTTTTAAGGGTTTACACCTTTATAGCCTTGGAATGTTGACGCAGGGTTTACACCCTTGCTCCACCTTACATTTGTATCTTTGTAGATTTGGTTTCTGTAGGATATGCAATTTCTTATCCACTCTATATGAGACAGTTTTGTAGTAAACTTGTTTCTATTCTCATATTGTAAAAGAGTGTGTTACACTCTTGGGGTTTTGTGCATTTCTAGTGAGAGAGCTTATCCTAGTGTGTGTGTGTGTGTGTGTGTGTGTGTGTGAGGTTTCATTGCACCTTGTGAAGCAATTGTTTGTAAAAGTCTGATAACATCTATATAGGATTTGCTTGATTGAGTGATCAACAAAGGTGGATAATGGTATACTCTAAAGGGAATAGCTAGCTTGAATATATATACTTACATGCTTATGATAGTTCACATTCATGATGACATAATTGCACTTGAAGAGACATAAATCACAAATTGTGCAAATTTGCTCGTCTTAAAAGGTTTAAAAGCTTAATTCACCCTAGGGGAGAGCACGAGTAATGAGTAGAACTGGAACTTACGGAACTGGAACCATAACCGAAACCGAAACCGAAACCTACCCCGAACAGACACAGTGCGGATAGGTTCCGGTTCCATTTTATTGGAACCGACACTGTGAGATTCCGGTTCTGGTTCCTATAGATTTCGGAACTAGAACCGGAACCGAAACCTAGGTTAAGAACCTAAAGCGGGTACCCTGCTTGGAACCTGTTTGTGTTTTGGTTTTGATTGAGAAATTTTATGTGAATTGTGATAAATTGATTGAATTCAAGTGTTGCCTAAAGATTAGAAGATTTATGAGTCACATTGGACACAAATGAATGAGTAATCAAAAGTTGAGAACTACTAAATGTGAGTTTTCTTAATTTGTTAAGGGTGTATTTGTAAACTTTTAAGGTATTTTTGTCATTTTTTTAAACTAATAGGGGGTAATTGATTTTTTATAGGGTACCTAGGTAAGGAACCGGAACCTGCATTTTAGGGTTCGGTTCCGGTTCCAATTCGCCTAAAAAATGTAAGGTACCCAAAACCGTTCACCTCTAATTCACCCCCTCTTAGATTATTTCGATCATTCAATTGGTATTATAGTAAGGTTGCCCATTCTTTGATGGCACAAACTACCTTTAACCGTCAAGAGCAATGGCAATGAACATAGGTGGATTTAGCACTAGTAGTGAGACACATACTCCTAATAGATCGATATTACAATTGAGGATAAATTAATTTCTCATTCCCGTAATAGATGAGATTTTAGATAAGTTACACGGAACATAATTAATCTCAAAATAACTTATCAAGACCACTATGAATTTGGTCTAGCCCTCGTTATAAGATGATCAATTACAACAAATTAAAACAAGAATATTTCATGTTTACTAATGAAATAAGAAGGTAATTAATAAGAATAGGAAAGCCAACGTATAATATGATCAATTAAGTCCTAATCCTTTGAAAACAAATTATGCACTCATTGGCTTGAGCTGCTCAATTCCAAAAGCCCCATAAATGGAATCCCAATAACATTTCGTGGCAAGACGGGCACGGAATCTGCAATCGCGAGCAAGTTTGGCATCGGAATTGCGCAGGAAACATCAGAAATGGGCAATAAACAATTGGCAAAAAGTATACTAGTAGTTGCAGTAAAATAGCTCTCGCAGTAATGGGGTGGAGGGATGGCATTAACAGCCTCGATATCGATCTCAAAAAGATCGTCATCGTCTTCCATTTCCGGTACACGGACAAGACTTGAAGAAGCCATAGCCATTAATTGTAGGTTATGTTGTTGTTTAATTAGTTTGTTGATGATATATATATATATATATATATATACGGCGAATTTTGTGTGGTGGGGAAGATGGAAGGTGGTAAGTGGAACGCTCTTCAACAAATCTACAACAATCAACCATCATCTTTACCCCAATGCCATCATAACGTCTTCATGACATATGCTTTCCTTATTTTATTTTTTAACCAAATAACACTAAACTCAATTTTCATATAACTAAATAGTTAATCATTTAGGTTAAACATCTAATTATTGTAATAAATATTCTAATTTCTTATAACTTCAATTATACCTTTTTTTTTTTTTTTTCAAATATATTAATAAAATAGAATTTTTTTGAATTTTTTCTGAAAAGCTTTCGTATATTATTTAAGGTAACAACTTCGAATGAAGAAACTTTTGTTTAATTATTTATATAAGTTTTTTCTGCATTAGAATTCTATCATTTAGCTACTTATTGTCTCTTTCATTTCCCATTTCGATGACTTCGATATTTAATATTTGCTTACATAAATTTATATTAATATCATAATTAAAATCTTAGTATTTTGGTGTCAGAGTAATACTACACATACATCATTTTCATACAACATTATGTGACAAGATATGATTGGTTAATTTAAAATTAAAATTAAACTTTCATCCAATCACCTTTTGCCATATAATATTGTATGAAAAATGTTGTATGGGAATAATGTATGTATAATATTATTCTTGGTGTCAATACTTATTACCAACAGTTAATCTGAAACCTGGGCCCAACTTAAAAGGCAAGAACTTTTCGTCATTAGAATCTAATTAATTAATAAATTTAAAAAAAAGCCGAGTGAAATCGTTTTTAATCGAAACCAGAAAATTTGTTGATTCACATCCGACAAAACCATGACAAAAAGTCAGCAGAAATAGAACTAACTCTCACCTCAAACATTGGCCAGTCAGCAACCAACCAAACACTTTCTTATGGAGTCTTCTGTATGAGTTATAAAATCTATAATTTAATATCTTGTTTTCCACCCACCTAACACTTTACCACTTATCCTTCAACTACAAACTTCACTTTCTAAGTAAATTCAGATCAGCTGGCCAACCATTACACCAAAACTTACTACTTACATCTCTAACTGATCAAATAAAAAACAGACAAATTTATGAGAACCAAATCACGGAAAATCAGTCAACAAACAGAAACATTAACAATGTTATTGAACCATTCACCTGATCCTGATACAAAAAGGAATAGATACTTCACAGATCATGCAAAATATTGCTTCTATAATAACACAGAATGAACGATCAAAGAATTTGTTGAGTTTGCAAAAAGAAAAGATAAACAAGAAAGATATAAACTTTAACTCAACCATCATAATATATTTACACAACTGGGAATAAAATTAACTATTCTAGAGCCGAATACAAGTCCACAGGATGCTTAAGTTACCAGACAAAGAACTAACCTGACAATAAACAAAAGATGGTTGTATCATCAACTCAATTACATGGTCACGTACAATACAGTATAACAATATTGTTCACGTTATTAGCCAACACCAGCTCAACATAGCTTCATTTAAGGGCATTGCAACTAGAATAATTACTCATTCACAAATCAATCAATCCGTTGTCACATAAAAAATTCAATACTAGCACAAATTCAGAGTCAGAAGGAACAAGTCTACATTTGCTCAGCCATAACATGAATATGTTTCTACTTGTATAAATCTTTCCAACCCCAAAACCCATCCACAACAGTGAATTCATCTAAAATCTCCTATCATCAAACTAAATTTCAAAACCACTATTGCCACCAAAAATTAAACAAATGGTTTGCACCTATGATGAACTTAAAATGGCAGAAGATTAAATAGCTTACGAACAAACTTACATGCTCATACCTTTCATTCATACTGATATCTTGTACATTAAACATAGAAGACAAGTAAAAAGCCTTCCATGACTTTTAAAGCACCTCAAATAAATTTAGTTAGTAAGATCAAACACTGGATTAACAATGTGCAGATAAAAAAACCTCTGTAGCATCAAAATCCAGCAAATGACTCTATTTGCATACTAGACATCAAGCAGCCAGAAGCCCCAATTTTTTTTTATAACCTCCATGCATGAACAACATCTCAACATGCACAATATTAGAATGACAAATATGGCAATAAAGGTACTTGTATGCAGACATCAAGTGCATCACAAGCAAATTACAAAATCTTGCCGCCTCTTTCCCCAGGACTCCATGAACCAGTTCCAGCCATCACCAAAATAGACCAAAGGTATAAATCAAGATTAATACAGTAAAAGGGTTCACAAATCTGTAATATTAACCCTAGGAAACTAAATCAAGCAAAATTCCGCAAGTCACCAATTTTCCCAGCAACCAAATTGATCAAACCTAGTGGAAAAGCTAGAAATTGGTTCAAGATTGATGAGATCATATTCAATGTAACGGCAGTAAAGCCACCATAATGAATGTTCTAAAAGTTAGATTTTCTATAACTGGAATTATTCACCAGCTAACAATAATTCACTACAAGATTAAAATCATTAGTCACCGTACAGTAACATGCAATATTGATTTTGGCCTGTGATAGAACACTGACCTGTTAAACCACCAAGATACACACAAACAATCTATCCAATACCAGTTCAAACAATCAATAAGCACAGGAAAGAAAAGGAAATAAACTCTATATTGATATTAAAACAGAACAGTACACCTAGAGGATCATGTTCTATCATCTACCCAGCAATCTAGCAGCAAAATGGAACAATTCTAAGTACAGCAAAAACAAAGATAAAGACTGAACTTCGAGGGTCAGTCACCTCCCCTTCTAAACCTTAACCTTCCTTCAGAATATCCTTCAATTCCCTCTCTCCCTCACTTTTATTCCCTGGCTCATAACCGAATTCTTCCTCCTTCCAATCTCATTAAGCCACCTGTCCTCCCAAAAACAACTCCTAACACTCATGCATAACAAATATTCCTCTACTTCTCACCTCTACCCTTCCTACTGTAGACCAGCCTCCCAAGTGGCTTGTCAATTCCCTCCCCAAGGAGAACCACCTTGTCCTCAAGGTGGAAGGAAGGAAATTGGGAGTTGATTGTGTCAAAATCCTCCCAAGTGTTTTCATAAGGAGGTAAGCCTTTCCATTGAATTAGTACCTCCCATTGTCCATTCAAGAGCATTCTTTTCTTGAGTACAGCTTCTGGTTCAACATGCAAAATAAAATCTTCATTGAGGGCTTCCGATAGGGGTTGGCTATTGGGGAGTGGGAAAGTTGCCTTCTTCAATTGCGAAACATGGAAAACGTCATGAATACGAGTTGAGGGAGGTAATGCCAGCCTGTATGCTACTTCCCCAATTCTGTCCTTGATCACAAATGGACCGTAAAACCTCGGACTAAGTTTCTCATTATACCGACAAGCTAGAGATCTTAATTTATAGGGCTGTAACTTTAAATACACCGATTCCCCTATCTCAAGCGTAACTTCTCTCCATCAGTTATTAGCATAAGTCTTCATTCGGTTTTGAGCCTTGAGGAGATTCTCTTTTAACTCCTCGATTATATTGTTGCAACTCCGGAGTTGTTGGTCGACTTCATCGATTGAGGAAGTGTGGTCAGTATACTTCAACACCGTGGGAGGGTCGCGACCATATAAAGCCTTAAATGGACACATACTTGTGGAGCTACTATAAGTCGTGTTGAACCAAAACTCTGCCCATAGAACCCATCTCGACCACTATTGGGGTTGGCTATTGACAAAGCATCTGAGGTACGTCTCCAAACATCGATTTACCACCTCGGTTAGACCATCCGTTTGCAGGTGGTAAGCTGAACTCGTGCAATTGGGTTCCTAATTGTTTAAATAAATGTCCCCAAAAGTTGCTCATGAAAACTCTATCACGATCTGAAACAATGGTGAGAGGAAACCCATGTAGCCGCACTATCTCTTTAATAAACAGATCAGCTACCCCTTTAGCTGTGTAAGGATGCTTGAGAGTTAGAAAATGGCTATATTTTGTAAGACGATCAACAACTACAAGAATCGTATCTACCCCATGAGCCTTTGGAAGCCCCATAATAAAGTCTATAGAGACATCTTCCCACACTTGTTTAGGAATAGGCAGTGGCTGTAGCAGACCTGCTGGACTCAAGGCTTCGTATTTGTTCTATTGGCAAATAGTGCAGGCTTCCACAAACTCCTTAATATCTTTCTTCATCCCCTCCCAATACACTACATTTGTGATGCGTTTATATGTCCGAAAGAAACCCGAACGGCCCCAAATGGGCGAGGAATGAAAATCATGTAATATTTTCTAGATATGAAGCCCAGATTTAGGCACCACCAACCTGACATGAAACAATGGATGTCGTCCCACCAATCTGAAATGAGGATGGCTATTTGGGTTGACCAAAAGCCGTTGTATGATCCCACGTAACTTGTCATCCTGATGAATGGCATCTTCTAAATCTGTTATACCGAGAAGCAACTCATAGAGAGAGCATGGTTTTCAACAACTTCTAGCATTCTAGAGAGAGCATCAGCCGCCTTGTTTAGTAGGCTAGGTTTGTACTGAATTATAAAGTCTAACCCCAATAACTTGATAATCCATTTTTGCTGATTCTCACTCAACAATTTCTGGTCAGTTAAGAAGTGAAGACTTCTCTGATCGGTCCTAATAACAAAACGTCTTCCCAAAAGTAATGGCACCATTTTTGCACAGCCATGACTATGGCCATTAATTCTCGCTCATAAACTGATTTAAGTTGGAATTTAGAGACAAACCCTTGCTGAGAAAGGCAATAGGTCGCCCCTCCTACATCAACACAACCCCAAAACCACTCGCGAAAGCATCCGTCTCTATGATAAACTCCTTTGTGAAATTACGCATTCTGAGGACTGAAACACTCGTCATGAGTCTGTTTAATTCTTCAAAAGCACCTTGAGTTGCTGCATTCCACACAAACGAATCTTTCTTTAATAGTGGGAAGGCTATGTTACCATAATCTCGAACAAATCGTCGATAATATCCCGTCAAACCAAGAAACCCTGTAAGTGCTCTGATGACCCTTGGCTCTGGCCATTTACTAATGCTCTCTATCTTTGAAGGGGCAACTGCCACTCCTTTTGCTGAGATTACATGCCCCAAATATTCTAACTGTTGCTGCCCAAAAATGCATTTCTTCTTATTGACCACCAATTGATTATCTAACAGTGTCTATAAGGTAATGCTTAGATGCCTTGCATGCTCACCCATCTCCTTACTGTAAATCACTATGTCATCGAAGAAAACTAACAAAAACTTTCTCAAATACGGATTGAAGACCTCATTCATTAATGCTTGAAAGGTGGATGGTGCATCGGTTAGGCCGAAGAGCATAACCAGAAATTCATAGTGCCCTTCATGGGTTCGAAAAGCTGTTTTGTGTGTGTCCTCTGGTTTAACTCTGATTTGATGATAGCCTAATTTCAAATCAAGCTTGGAAAACACCATTGCCCCTTCTAACTCATCAAATAGCTCATCGATAGCTAGAATCGAGAATTTTTCTGGAACTATCACCTTGTTAACTGCCCTATAATCCACATAGAATCTCCAACCCCCCATCCTTCTTCTTTACCAGTAAAACAGGACTTGAGAATGGACTTATGCTAGGCTTTATAATCCCAGAGGCAACATTTCCTTGACAATGCGCTTTATCTCATTTTTCAAATAGTAAGGTACCTATAAGGTCTAACGTTTGGTGGTTGAGTTCCTGGAACTAATTGAATGGTGTGGTCTCTCGATCTGGCAGGTGGTAGTCCTGGAAGTGTGTTAAAAACTTGACTAAATTTCTCCAACACATCCAGTAGTTAATCATCAATATCCCCATTTTCATCATATTGTTTTTGAATCTGTCCAAACTCTATCAAACAACCCTGCCCCGCACGCTGCAATACCTTAATCATAGCCTTGAGAGATACCATTGTTTTGTTAAGTGATGGATCCCCACACAAACTAACAGTCTGATCTCCCAATTTAAACCTCATTGTTTGCTTTCTCCAATTAGTAACTGTCTCACCTATAGTCTCCAGCAACGCAATTCCCAAAACAGCATTAGCACTACTCATGTCAAATGGAAAGAAGTTTTGAACGATGGTAACACCTTGTAACTCCATACAAACATCTCTACACTCCCCTTCACACCTCACACTATACCCATCACCCACTCTAACCCCAAAAGACTGAGTTCCCACTATCAGTATCCCCAATCTTTTAACTACCTCAGAACTAATAAAATTGTGGGAAGCCCCACTATCAATCAATACTATTAACTCCTTACCTTTGATTCTCCCTCTAAGTTTCATTGTCTTCGGGCCATTGATCCCCACCACCGAACTGAGAGAAAGTTCGACATTACCCTGTTGATGCTCGAATTCAGGTTCCTTTGTTTTTCCACCACTAATCGATTCTGGTTCATCTTCCTCTTCATCAATTAAGATGATTTGAAACTGTTTTTCACCACACTTGTGTCTAGGGAAGAACTTACCGTCACATCTAAAACAAAGACCCTTCTCTTTTTTCTTTTGGATTTCTACATCTGTCATCTTTCTAAATGGAAACTCTTTATGTGGGAAGGTTGGTCGCTCAAAAGATCAAAAAGAAGATGGTGGCTGGTCACGATGGAGGTAATTGGGTGACGAACTCTGTATCGATGATTATGGTGTTCTTTGGTTGTAGTTGGAAACATGGGTTCATTTTAGGGATTCTGGCTAATTGATGGCCTCACCTTCCATACAAATGGCCGCCACTATTAGTTTCCCTTCCTCAGATACTCCGTTAAGGTTGAAGTAACGCTCCACTCTAAAAATCCATCCGTAAGGGTCCTCGCCGGAGAATATTGGCATTTCCAGTTTTCATCCTCCAACTTCACTTCGATTTTCGCCACTGTCACCAGTCCCACCAGCTCCATTAGGATTTTCCACTTCGTGAGAGCGAACATTTCCCGTGAACGCATTTCCGTTCTGCCAGCTTCTTCTTCGTCCTTTATTTGTATTCAGGATTATATCTCTACCAAACATTCTCGGATATTACCCATTTCAACCCCTAACTTGGTAACTTCTTTCTCAACTTTAGCCATTCTAGAATCCATTCTCGTCACAACCACTACCCAGAAATCAATGCTTTGATACCACTTGATAGAACACTGACCTGTTAAACCACCAAGATACACACAAACAATCTATCCAATACCAGTTCAAACAATCAATAAGCACAGGAAAGAAAAGGAAATAAACTCTATATTGATATTAAAACAGAACAGTACATCCAGAGGAACATGTTCTATCATCAACCTAACAATCTAGCAGCAAAATGGAACAATTCTAAGTACAGCAAAAACAAAGATAAAGACTGAACTTCGAGGGTCAATCACCTCCCCTTCTAAACCTTAACCTTCCTTTTGAATATCCTTCAATTCCCTTTGTCCCTCACTTTTATTCCCAGGCTCATAACCGAATTCTTCCTCCTTCCAATCTCATTAAGCCACCTGTCCTCCCAAAAACAACTCCTAACACTCATGCATAACAAATATTCCTCTACTTCTCACCTCTACCCTTCCTACAGTAGACCAGCCTCCAAAGTGGCTCATCAGCCTGGCATGACTCAATAATGAGGATCCATCATCATTATATAAATATCCACTTCCTTGAAAACTACCAAATATGAGAAACTATTGAAAGTGCTATTAACCCACAAATCCTATCCTGATTCAGGTATCAGAACATAGTTTACAGCTTATGCAAAATATAAAATTGAATACAACAGAAGTTATAAGAAAAATAGTGCACGACCTGCAATTTGCTCATAAAGCAAGATAAATGATAAGTCAAGAAGATGAGATATTTTTCAAAGAAAATGAGATGACTAGAAGCAGATGAGAAGATGAAGTCTTCATTACAACTATATTCTCTAAAGTTTAAATAATTAAATCAATCTAATGTACATTCGCATATATCCTCTAGACTCCAATAAATTCAGCACCATACTCTGAGCAGTCCTTTGGCTTTTGTAATATGATACAACTTAGACTAAAAAGCTCATGCAAAATAAAAATTAACGCTAAAATAAAAAGAAAGAGCTTTCCTATAACAAAGTCTTGAACAATATGCAAGTTTGAAGCATTTACCCCGCAAGTATACAAACATAGTAACTGATAAATCATCCATAAACATTGTCACTGACTTTTATATTTGCTCTTTTAATGATTTGAGAGTTGGGAATTTATGTATTTTAGAATAGCAAGTTGATTGTATGAATTATTATACGTATTCAATTTTGTATTAACTCTAAAGATAGTTCAATTCAATACCATATCAAAAGAGATTCATATACAGCTACAGCTTCCAGAAATTCTCTACTTTGAATACAAAATTCAGTTCCATTCAATACCAATCAATTACTCACTGTATTGAAGTTAAAATATAACAAGAAGCGAAAAAAGAGTGTAAATCAAGAAACAGGCATACGCAATCAATACTCGATGTTCCTCTCCTCCATCAGCGAGTGAAACCATCAGATTGGTTGAAACCCTTGTAGCCCAAAGAACAAAAACTGCAGCCACCACCAGTCGAACAAGCCCGCCCTGAGGCAAGAACAAGGACAATGCCGCTAGGATCACCACCGGAAGCATACAGTAGCCAATCACACTAGTACACGTGTGCAGGTCGAGATTCCCATTTCGTCCAGCTAACATATTGAAAACGACGTACAAAAAGATTGACGAAACCACAATCCATCCAAGAATAACGCCGAATTGGAGCTTTCCGGCCAGGAGTTGAAAGAGACCAAAGGAAAGGTAGAGAAAAATTGGGCCTGAAAGATCGGAGTCTTTATGGACAGTGGGATTCACACGAAATGGATTTAAAATCGATTTGGTTTTTTTCCAGATTTGATCAGGGTGGATGCCGAGCTCGTCCAGAAGAGGTTTTTCGTCATCAAATGAAGCTGGGCCACCAAGGGACGATGTCGACGAGGCAATAGAACCACCGTACGATGCGAATGCGGAGGCGGAACCGATATCAAATGACATAAAAGGGATAGAAGAGCTGGCAGCGCGTTGTGGCTGAAACGGGGCCGTTGGGACTCGGCGTTGGTTGATGTTGCTGGTGGCAGAAGGATTGCCCCCAGCGGGAAAGATCACAGGTGGCACCGTGAATTCCTTTGTCATCGTTTTTACAAACACGATTGATCTATTTCGGATTTTTTTTTTTTTTTTTCTAATTTCGTTTGTGAAATGAGGAGGATGAAGAATTCACAAGGTGTGAATATTAAGTAATGATAATGAATACTAAAATCTCAATATTAAGACTTCACTATTAAGCTATGTTCACTTGGCGTTGGCTTGGGAATTCTTACTCTAACATAGGGTGCGCTCGTCATGTCGCATTGGACTAAATTAATTTCATGGTATCGATTGGAGTAAATTGGATAGGGTTGAAATGAATTATATTTAATATTGTTGAGTGTTTGTTATAATATGTTGGGATCCCACATTGAAAGAGAAAAGGGTGGGCAGTGGGTAGTTCAGAAAGGCAAGGGCACCCATCCCTTGGCAAGCCGATTTTCCAAGGAGAGTTCTACCCAAGCCCATGAAAGACCCATGGCCCAACCCAAATTGTTGAGTTATTGGAGTGGGTTCCTATCAATTGGTATCAGAGCATGATCCTCGTGTGCGTGACAACAAGACGCTGTGGCAGGCCGACCTCGCGGCAGGCGACCTTGGGCCCTGGCCGCTACCCCTCCCCAAGAAAGAAAGGGCATGGAGGCCCGAGGGAAAAGGGTTTTGGGGATCTCGCGTAGTCACCCGGTGGGATAAAGAGGCCTGACTGGGGTGAAAGAGGCCTATGAGGACGCTTGCATGTAGCGGTGGAATGTTCGGGATCCCACATTGAAAGAGAAAAGGGTGGGCATGTGGGTTATAAAGACTTGGGCACCCTCCCTTGGCAAGCCGGTTTTCCAAGGAGAGTTCTACCCAAGCCCATGAAAGACCCATGGCCCAACCCAAATTGTTGAGTTATTGGAGTGGGTTCCTATCATAATACTACAAGTAAATGACATGATCCCACTCGAGATTTAGCGAAATCTTAAGTTGATATCCCTCGTTACATTTATTTCACATTATCACCCTTAAACCAACGATGTAAGCAATTTTTAAGGCACAGAGGGTGTTATTATCATATTACCCTTGACAAATAAATTATTTTTTAACCCCCAAATTAGTAGAATTAAAAAACTTACCACTTTGCTTTCAAATTTATTTCAAAAACACTCTTTTCTTCAACCTTACTCTTCCACATCGTGATTGCCGTTTTTAGGCCAAATTGGCCTAATTTTGGCGTCGTTGGAACGCCTCGACACCACCGAAGACATCCCCTCGCTCCCTCATCAAAACCCCTATCGTCTCCACCCCTTTACACCGCCAAATTATCGACACCGCTCGTTGTGGAATCACGCACTTCTTACCGATTTTTGGCAATTTCGACGATGAAAATCAAATCTAACACCACCCTCTTAACTACCGGCGTGCGTGCTATCTAGGTTTTTTCCTTGGCGTGCCCCCGAGAGGAGGAGAGTTGGGAATGGTTGGGGGATGATGGAAACCTAGAAGAACACCCACAATCAGTTCAAAAAATACAACACAGCACTCCAATAGCAACAACCAATACAAAACTACAAAAAATAAGGCTTCAAAAAGCTCCAAAATGAGCAAATCACAAAAACCCAATGGCGAGAGGCAAGCGTTTCATGGCCGACGATCGGAGGGAAACCAAGTAATAGGGTTTCAGGGGTTTTAGAAAGAGGATGCCGGCGGTTAAGAAGGGTGTTGTTAGATTTGATTTTCGTTGTCAGAATCACCAGAAATCAACAAGAAGCGCACAATTCCACTACGAGCGGTCTCAGTGATTTAGCGGTGTAAAGGGGTGGAGATGATAGGGGTTTTGATGAGGGAGGTGAGGGGATGTAGTTGGTGGTGTCGGGGCATTCCAACGACGCCTGAATCAAGCTAATTTGGCCTGAAAATGACAATCGCGAAGTGGAAGAGGAAGGTTGAAGAAGAGGGTGTTATTGAAATAAATTTGAAAGTAAAATGATTATTTTCTAATTCTACTAATTTGGGGGTTAAAAAATTATATATTAATTTATTGGTCAAGGGTACTATGGTAATAGCACCCTCTACACCCTAAAAATTGTTGATGACGTTGGTTTATGGTGGTAATCTGGAATAAATGCAAACAGGGGTATCAACTTTGGATTTTGCTAAACCTTGAGTGGGAATATGTCGTTTAATCTAATACTGCACTAAATTTATAATTAATTAATTAAATAAAAATAAATTATTTAAAATATGAAATAAATAAAAATAAATCTTTTAAAATAAAATACTTGAGAAATAAAAAAATTTGAAACTTGCCACCGATGATGATTATGGCAATGCGCCCAATGGCACTGCCAACATCATTGGGTATATTGCTGGAAGATCTATGCAACAGTGGTGACAAAGTCTTTCGGCGAAACCATTTTGTTAGAAAATTCAAAAAATATTGGTCATCGATGGTGATTCTAGCAGTACATTTGGGTACACCATCGATAGCGGGAAGTCTTCTCGTTAATCTTTTTCGTCGTTGAATCTTTTTCAGCTTTTTTTGGCGAAACGACTTTGCTAGACGACCCCCAATAATCACCGTTAGGTAGATCATTTGGCGATCTACCCAATGACAACTAACGACCTCGTCGACCACTTCTTTGATTTTATAATTCATTTTAAAATAAAATAATGAAAGAAGTCCTAAGTATACCCAATGGGAGGTGCGGGTAGGGGTGTATATGAGCCGAGTCGAGCCGAGCCGAGCCGAGCCGAGTATCTCATGGCTCGAGATCGACTCGTGATAAACAGTGCGAACTCTAGCTCAAGCCGAGCTTGTTTGAACTTGGATACTCATGCTCGAGCTCGAGCCAGCTCGAACTCGTGAACTGCTTGTGTATCTGATGAAAAATACAATTCCAAAGCTCTATCCACTTCTGATTCAACGCAATCTTGCAAGACATAGCTAAGAATTCACTCAAAACATAGCTAAGAATCTCTCCAAAACAACAATGAACATAATACAAAAAAATAACAACACAACAACAAAAGCCAACCATCTCCCAACCACCATCAAACATCTCCTACCACCTTAAAATCTAGCATAACTCACAACAAAAGCCACCATAAAACAACCCATTCTAAAATCCCCTCAAAACTCATCCAGATCTAGCCGCCGACATGGCCTATGTAGGCAACCAGATCTAGCCAACCACATGGGCTACACAGTTGACCAGATCTAGCAGGCATCGTAGCCCACATGGCCATCTGTATTTGGCCGTCTTTATGACCTCAGCCAACCATGGTAAAACGAAAAAAAAATGAAAGAGAGAAAAATGAGAGAAGAAATAATGAAGGGAGAGAAAATAGAAAAGAAAGTAAATAAGAGGAGAAAAAAGAAAAACAAAGAAAGGAAGAAAACCGGAGAAAAAGGAAAAAGCAAAAAGAGGAAGAAGAAGAAGAAACGACATGAAGAAGAGAAGGGAAAAGAGAGAGAAGTGATAAGGGGAGATATTATATAATATTATATATATATTTGTTATTATTATTATATGTTGAGCTTGGCTCGGCTCGCGAGCTTGGCGAGTAGAGTATCCAGGTGTTCGAACTTGGCTCGTCGACTGAGTAGAGCGGCTCGAGCTCGAGTTCAGCTCAACATTTGTCGAGCCGAATTCAAGTTTTTCTCAAGCCGAGCCCAAGCAACTCGCAAGTGGCTCGGCTTAGCTATCATCCCTAGGTGCAGGTCTATTTTGCTTCAATTAATCCAATGCAAATTACAGTCCAATCCTTCCAAACTATAGCCAAACATGTGACTAAATTTCAAAAAACCGTTGTAGCGGCATTGTTCATATCTTAGTACAGTGCAATAATACAAAACCAAAGCACCTTTAGGGTGCATTTGTCACATGTTTTGAGTGACATCAAACTAAATTTATAATTAATTAAAAAGTACAATTTAAGTATTTAAAACTGAATTATTTAAATATTTGAATAAATAATAATATATATTTAGAAATAAAAATTTTGAAATTGGTCGATGAGGTGGCTAGTCACCAATGAGATTTCGACAAAGCATCTTGCAACATTGTTGACACAATTAAGTAGATCGATGCATGATCTACCTAACAGAATTTTCACAAATGTACAAAATCGTACAAGTAATAAAGGATGAATAATGAATGTCGAATCTCAAGAGAATTATTACTACCAAATACCAAATTAACCTATCTTATTATTATTTGATTAATCAGATTCTTTAAGAATGAATTACTAAAATTAAAACAAATTAAAAATTAAACAACAACAGAATTTTTATCAAAACTTTGGTTGAAAATCAATATGACTAAACCTATGGTACCGATTTCACACCAATTTAATCATATACATTGACAATTATTGCTAACCTAATTAAGCTTTTTCTAAAGGTCAAATTCCCTAATATTCTGCTAACTTTCTCGTAAAAAATTATTGGATTAACTCTTAATCATCAACTCAAGATATCTCTAAATTGGATTAGAAGTTAAAAGATAATTACGTTTTATGGAATTTACCAAAGCCTCATAGATTGCAGTAACTTATCTTTAGCGTTCGCTCAATCTACGGTTTTATTACCTTAGACTAATTACGTTTCATCTCTTGATCTCAACCTAACCTATAAAATCATTCAACTCTTGGATCCATAAGAATTGAAAGCATTACATGCAATAATAAAACTTAGAACAATGCTTAACAAATTTTAACAATAATAAAAATCAACACATATTCATAAATCAAGCTTCATCTTAGCCCTAGAAAATATATTTAGTTCATACTTTCAATAATAAAAACAATCATTGTATTAATAAACATGAGTTCAGAAAAAGAATAGAAAAACTTCTCTAATTGGTGAACCAAAAACTCCAGGAATTGTTGTTTCGATCTCCCCAAAAAGTGACTAGTCTTCTCTCTCTTTTTCTCCCCACACAAATAATAGCTAAAGACCTATATATATAACACTAGGGTTTAAGAGCGTGATTAGGAAAAATTTTATTCCAAAATAAAACAAGGAAATTTGGACTAGGCTTAACACAGCTCATACATGCCCTGGAAACTACTGTCGTTGTAGCAACATAAATCTTTGTTGCAGCGTACGAAGAGTTCCTCTAACGAGCCCGATATCTTAAGAATTAGATAGTCATTAACATAAGAATTGTAGCTCTCCAAATCAGCTTTCCAACACCACAAGAATCATCTAATTCCGAGGTCCAAAGCTCAAGTTATGGTCAACATACTAAAGCACGTTCACAATTGAAGAAATTTCCAGGATTTGCAATTTATCTTCAAAAAACCATAATTTTCTTGTTTCAACTGATCCTTGTACCATTTATTCCTAGCTGTCACAAATTTCCTCACCAACATTATGCTTCATTCAAATATAATTTATAACTTGAAAATACTCAAAACACATATGTGATCCCATAAAAGATATTTATGAAATAACTAACTCAAATTTCTTAATTTAAACTAATTTTCCCTCAAATAATCTTAATAAATCACTAAATAAACATGTATTTTCAAGCTCTTATTACAACCCTCAACCAGCTTCTTGCTAGCCCCTAACAAGCTAAGTGATAAAACAAGTCTTTTAGCTTAAAAATGAAATAAACAAACTAAAACCCACATCTAAACTATCATAAATCACTTCTGTAGATTGTCACAGTTGTATTTAGCATTACAACAAGCCTCTAAACCCCTAGGCGATCCTAGTTGGATGAGCTGTAGTCTCGTGAGGGTTTCTAGTGATGATACTCACAAACATCCATACTAAACCTAACTTACACTAAAAAATAAAACTAACAAAAACAATAATTCCTAGATCAATTCATATAATCGCCTCAAAAATTGCATACACACATAACAAATAGAATAATTAAAAACCACCTCAGCCCAAAGATAATGCAAACATCAATTATATTTTTGTTATCAACTCTAGAACATTCATCAATCACAAACCATCAATTTAAATACCCGGATGATTTTATGCACAACATTCATGGATAAAGAATTGATCTTTAGTATTTGGGCAATGACTCAAACATAAATCATGGAATCAAACTCCATAGGTTCACTTTTCAAACCACTCTCCACCAATGTAGAACCACACACTATCTTGGATCAATAGGTCTTCGTAAAGGTTATAATGCTAGGTTAGGGCAAGGACCGGGGAAGGGGGGGTGTTTTGTTGGTTAAGGAAGGTTAGTTGACCCTCCTTGACTTTGAAAAATTATCAAATATATATATATATATATATATATATATATATATATATATATATATATATATATATATATATATATGAAATTAAATTTTAAATTCATCAAAGATATCAAATTAAATTCTTAGTTTTACAAAAAAAAAAAAATCTCGTAAATACATTTAATAAATTATATAATGAATTTTATATCTATTATTTAATTGTACAAAGAACAAAATGAAGAAAGTTTGTATATCTTTTCATATAGTTTATAAAATAAATATCATTTCTAAAATTCGTTTGTCAATTTAAACTATTGTCAATTGTTTTGTGTTTCAATACTTCTTACTTAAAAAAAAATCATATAATTAATACATACATACATTATACATATATATATATCAAATTAAATTCTTAGTTTTACAGAAAAATCCCACAAATACATTTAATAAATTATATAATGAATTTTATATCTATTATTTAATTGTACAAAGAACAAAATGAAGAAAGTTTGTATATCTTTTCATATATTTTATAAAATAAATATCATTTCTAAAATTTGTTTGACAATTTAAACTACTGTCAATTGTTTTGTGTTTCAGTACTTCTTACTTAAAAAAAAAAATCATATTATATATATACTTCACTTAAATTGTAGATGCTCAGATGGAGAATCGAACTTGATAACTGTGTGCCTATCCACAATATCTCTAATTCGTTCTACCATAGATGGGTCATATCAAAATATTGAAGTTAGGACCAAAAGATAGATATTAGAAATATGTATTTTGATGCATTATTTTAAGGGGTCGAAACATAAAAGTAAAATTACAGCAAAAGTTATAATATTTTACTATAAAAGCTAGATAAATCTTTGAATATTTTATTAGTAGAAATTTTATTGTAGTTTAATTTGAAGGTGTTGTTATTTGTGTTGGCTTAATAACTTGTTCATTTGTCAATTTTCTTGGTTTTGTTTTGCACTCGTTAAAGTATTATAAATTTATTTCATATAGTCAAATAAATTTATTAATTATAAAGAGCATTATAAATAAATACTCATATTTTTGTATAACTTATATCCAATATATTATTTATTGTAATTTTATTTACAATTGTATTGTTAAGTTTAATTAACGTTTTGACCCCTCTAGAATGAGTTTCTGGCTACATCCCCACTAGGGTATGGGTTCATGAAAGAATGAAAAGGAATTAAACAAAAATTAAGAGACTTAATCATCACTCCTTCTCATCAGAATCAAATAAACATGAATATACTTCTTGTTTTTCACCCAACTTTTTCCCAAACTTTATTGAGCGTTTCCTTCTCACACTAACACAAATCCTTTTTCTTCACAATTTCACACCTTCGCAATGTTTTCCAAATAGAAATAGAAACAAAAAACCAATGTAAGCAAAATCCAAAAAAAAAAAAAAAAAAAAACAACATAATGAGAACTGCATTCTTCCAATAGCAACACAACTCCTTTATTCCTCCATGCTATCCTCAGTGTATTCATTAGTAGATTCTTCATCTTCCACATCGGGCTAATAAACAAATTCATTCCATGCACACCCAGACGCCTCTATCCCAGCATGAGTGAGTTACAAGCGTTGCATCTCATAAAGTACCTTCATTTGCTTAGTCATCCAGGATTGTTGTCGATCTCGCTTCTCGCTCAATTTTCCATATCCTCACTCAACTTGGCCAATTGATCCTTCTTAGATGTAGAGACTATTGTATGTGACTCCACCTTGCCCCCACTTGTAAGATTATTCAGAAATTACTTTATCAAACATATGCTAGGTTGTATCAACATCTCATCAGAGTTACATGGCACTCCTGCTCACATACACAATGCAGTTGTAAGATGAGTGAAGTAATAACCTGTTTTCAAACGCTTTGCCAAAATATGAATTTGGTGGAAAATTATTTGGCCCACATTCATACTCATCTATCTGTGAATTGCAAATAGCAAAATAGCTCGAGCTTTACTAACATAACTCATATGCTTTGTAGGCATCAATTTGGAGCAAACGAAGTACTGTTGAATTCGCGCAAATGCTTACAAGTGCTTACTTTCAAATGTTTTATGCTCACCAGTAGAAATAAGCTATTTTGCATTCTTCTCAGCCAACACTCTTATCACCTAATCATAATCCACCTCTTGCTCGTAAGCCACATATTCATCCTCATCATCTTTGACATTCGGTAGCTTATAAAACTCATTGATAGTGGTTACATCAAACACAATATGTTTGCCTCGAACCATTGTTCTCCCATTAATGCTTTCTGGAATGTTAGCATAAAATTCCATGACTATAGAGTCCACAACAACAGCCTGAGGTTCTTTGCATAATGTCTACCAACCCAAAGTTGGGATTTTTGCAAAAATTCCATGAACATTCAAAGTGCCAAAATTCATCCCTCTTTCCTTGATAAACCTTCATGTTTTCTTTTCCATATTCTCATACCGTTCTTTTGCAACCTCACTCATAAACCTCATATCATTTGAGGGCTTCCCCATTCCTTTATCTTTCCCAACTCCACTTTCCTTCCTTTTAGGAGCCCTTTTTCATAAAAAAATAAAAAAATAAAAAAATAAAAAAAAAAAATATATATATATATTATTCTAACAAATAACAACTCCCACAACAATATATTCTCAAACAAATCAATCAAAATACTATCACCACCACTTCCAAAATCATAATGTTTATAATATAATGTCATAATTAATTAAGTAATCATTTCCTTATGTAATGTTATAATTAATTATGTGATCATACTATAATATAATGTTATAATTAATTAAGTAATCATACTATAAATCTTTAATATAATATTATAATTAATTAAAAATCTAATCATTTAATTAAGTATTGTACTAATGTTTCATTGTTTGTAATGGAATGTTATAATTAATTAAGTAATTATTTGTTTATAACGTAATGTTATATTTAATTAAGTAATCATACTATAAATTTATAATGTAATGTTATAATTAATTAAATTCTAATTATTTAATTAAGTATTGTGTTAACGTAGTAAGTTACTAATGTTTATAATATAATGTCATAATTAATTAAGTAATAATTTAATTATGTAATGTTATAATTAATTATGTGATCATACTATAATGCAATGTTATAATGAATTAAATAATCATACTATAAATTTTTAATGTAATATTATAATTAATTAATTTTTTAATCATTTAATTAAGTATTGTACTAATGTTTATAATGGAATGTTATAATTAATTAAGTAATCATTTAACTATAATATAATGTTATAATTGATTAAGTAATCATTTAACTAGTAATGTATTAATATTTATCAATTTATTTTATATGTTTTACTAGAACTTGATAATTGAAGTAAATAACTAAATATTATATTATTATTCAATTAAATATACTATTTTATTCAAAAATAATTCTTTTAATAACATTAAAATACTTTTAATTGGTCCTAATTCCAATTGTACACTTAATTAATCAAAACGTTAATACTAATACATTATAATATATTAAAGTTTTTTATATGGTGTAGCTTATGTGTAATAAGTATAATTGTATATTTATTTAATTAGGTTATTGTAAAAATTTAACTTTTTCCATTTTAATTTTTTATATGTGAAATTATAATAGACCCCCCATTCTTCACAGATATTTCATTTCAGCCTAGGTTCCAAAACAGGGTACCCGTTGTAGGTTCCAAGCAGGTTCCAAGCCGGGTACCCACTATAGGTTCCTTTTTCCAAGTTAAAGTATAGAACCAAAACCTACCCATACAGTGTCGATTTTGGGTAGGTTTTGGTTCCGGTTCTACTCACTACCCGTGCTCACCCCTAGTGGTAACAAGTTCCGAATATATTGATTATCGATCCAAAAGAATATTGAGTATATGAATTTGACATTCTATGAATCCATGCTCAGTCAGGTTATATCAATGGAGATTTTATCTGCATGGTACATATGATCTGAAAAAGGGTTCAACGAAGTATTCCTTCATTGTGGTTTAGGGACTATGGCAAATTGTTAGATGTTAACCATAGTCATTGGGTCTCTGGACTGTTGGAGTAGGTGCCCTAAAGGCAATCAATTATTGTGGAATTGACTCTTTGTAATGATGTTTATTAATCAATAAAAGGCATTATCTACTATATCATGTAAATCAAAGTTGTATGTATTGATATATGTCCTTAGAATGGTAGAACCATGACAAGGGTATCAAGCTTTTTAAATCTTGATAGTGAGAACCCTATGAGCACATATGGTGGCTATTCTAGAAATGTCTATAGCCCTAGTATTATTTTGACACAGGACACAGATAATACGGTAAGACTATCATAGTGTTGAACAACATTGTCGAAAGGCAGTGACTAATCTCACTTGTCAAGTTTATTTGCCGACAACCTGGTGCAACACATGAGTACTTGCTGTAGGCAAGTTCACTAGACTGACCCACCAGAGGATTCCATATAGATGGTAACTGTAATACCCACATTAAGAAATATGGTAGGGATTATTTTACAGTCATAGTGAATATATTTAACTAGTTTTATAGAGGAATTCCATAAAAGTTTCAATAGGGGCAAAATGGTCATTTCACATAGAATCACGTGTTCAAGTGAAAAGTGAGTATGATAAATATAATGTATTAAGTGTGCTAGCCATGAGAATAGAGTGGTAGATCGGTTATGGACAATACACGTGATGTGATGCCGAGATAAATACATGTTTGTAAAGTAATAGGAAGAAATTAAAGAATAAGGGTAAAATGGTCTTTTCACTCACAACTAGATGAAAAAGTGCTGAGTGTAAAGGAAGCAAAATAATGTGAAGATGATGATACAAATGAGGGTAATTAGGTAAATGACTAAAGGACATAGATGAAATTTCTTAGAAAGTGTAAGGGCAAAACGGGAATATATATATATTATTAGTTGTAAGGCTTCAATTGACAAAACCTTGGCCATTCTCATCCCTTGAGCACGCCACCTCTCATCCATTTTCTCTCAAGCTTCTTCATCAAATTTCAAAGAGAATTCATAGGGTTTAGCTTACATTTTTGTAGATTTTCTATCCTAAAACATCCAAAGGTAAGATTCTAGCACAAAAGTGTGTATTTAAGCTTTAAAGTTTTGAATTCTTATGTTTTTACATGATTTAGGTCCAAGAGGAAAATAATTTTAGCAAAGGAAGGTTGAATCATTAGTGTTGTACAAATTCAAGGTAAGTAAACCCAATCTAAGCTTTAATTTGAGTAGTATATGTGTAAGTTGATTCTTGATGTTTGTGTATGATGTATGATAAGAAGTTTTGGCTGTTTAGATGCTTGTTTGATGAAGAATAACGTGTAGAAGTTCAGCCAAGATGAGTAGTTATGTAGATGTGATGTTTTGGTTGAACCTTGGATGAAATTTTGAAGAGTTGATGTTGAAATTTGGAAGTGTTGAATTCGGCCAGAATAGGGGCTGAGTTTTTGTTGAATTTGCTTCCAACTTTAAGGTATTTGGAGAGATGTGGAGGTGTGGCCAGCCATGTACTTATATGTGCATGTAAAGTGTTTGGTGAAATTTCAAAAAGAAATTCATGCATGAATTTATCAAATATTGTTAAAGATATTGTTTGAGAAAGGAAAGAATTGATGTTAAAAGGTTGTATTAGACTTGACCAAGTATAAGTTTAAGTGTTTAAGAGTGCATTTTGTTATGCCAAAATTTAGAACAACACTTGGTTATGTTAGTTCAATGAAATGAATGGCCTTTAGCGCATGGTTCAAGTTGCTTGAACTTTTAGCATTAGTTTGAATGGCATATTGTATTTAGTCATTGAATTATGAGTTTTGAAACTTATGACTTTAGAAAAGTGATGGCAAGAATTGCAAATTAAATTGTTGCAATAGTGTAGTATTGATGATAGTAAAAGATGGGTGATTATATTATAACATTACAATATGCCACAATAAATTGTCAAGCTTGTATGCTTGAAATTAGAAAGATCATTCAAATAATGGCTTGGCCAAATGAGTATATTGTTATTTCTTGTTTTGAGATTAGTTATAAACAATATTTAATAAGTGATTTTATTCTATAAAGAATAGAAAAGCTTTCCCAAGTATAGATATCAAAAGAAACATCAAAGAAATAGAAGTTTGGTTTATGTATTAAATACATGACCATTTTAGAAATTGATTGGTATGAGTATAGTTTTCATGCCTTATTATATATTACAAGCTATAGAATTGTGCTAGAAGATCTTGGGAATATGTTGTATTGGCCAAAAGTTTAGTTAAGAATGTTAGAAAGAAATTAGAATTTAGCAAAAGTATATATGTTGTGCTATATGTTAGATTGTATTTACAATGATTAATATGACAATATAGATTAATGTATAGAATGTAGCCAAAAGAAAAGAAGAAAGAAGGGCATGTATGACAATGTTGATGGTCATGTTAAGAGAATGCAAATTTATGGCATTAAAATTTGTATTTAGAAGTTGTACAAAGCGTGTTTGTAACATTAGAAAATATTATAGACTAGTTTAATGACATGATTATGTGATATATATATATATATATATATAAATTTGAGAAAATCTAGTAGCATAATTGGGCAAGTTAGTAGACTTAATACCTAAGTTGTGGCATAGATTTTTATAGAAGAAATTAGATTGCCCAAAATGTAGAATTCATTCCCTAGTTGAATTGTGCCATTTTAATATCTCACTAATAGAATTATAGAAGAGTAGAATTTATGAGAGACAATGTAATTGTGTACGTGTACATTTTACGTAGCATGATAAAATGGAAGAATTACATAATTATGTAGAAATTATAGAATTGCATACGTACACACGATGCATAGAATTCAAAAATAAAGAATAAAATACAAAATGCTTAAGTTAAGCGTGTTATTAGAATAGAACTTTGGGCTTTCCAGAAAAATATAGAAATAAAAGCCTTAGAATTAATAGAATACATGCCAGAGTCAGACACGTATTTTGGGATCATGCATAGACAACATATAAATACATGACATAGCATAGCATGTATTTCAGAAATTTTAAAATTATTGGAAAATGTCTAGCTAGTTATTTTTCAAATTTATAGAGCATGTTTTCAGAGGGCTGTTGGGATGGGGAACCTGTGAGCATTTGCTGCGTTAGTTAGTGGCGATAGAGATGCAAAAGTTTCCCACATGCACGCCGCCATTAGTGAGCGGCCTCAGAATAGAAAACATAATTGTACAGTCTGCTAAAAGTGCATGTAGATGAGGACTGTACCCATAAAGAATTTCAGAATACGCTCACACGACCAAGGTTCCAAATCCATGCCTCAGCCTAGTCCGATCGGAAAACCAAAACAAAATACAGAAAGAGAAAAAGAAAGAAAAATAGAATGAGAAATAGAAAACAAAAAGAATTTCAGAAAGAATTAGAAAAGAATTTTCAGAAAGAATACAAACCTGATCATTTGCATTTTATGCATCAGACATTTTATGTGCATTGCATTTTATGCATTTATGCATAGATTAAAGAGTTGATTTTATTATTGCGTGTCTGACTAGCCAAGAAAAGAAAATAGAAGCCCATGAAAATAGAGAAGAGAAGAAAATAAAAGCCCATGAGAATGGAGAAGAAAAGAAAATAGAAGCCCATGAAAATAGAGAAGAAAAGGAAATAGAAGTCCATGAAAATAGAGAAGACAAGGAAATAGAAGCCTACGAGAATAGAAAAGAAATTAGAGATATACGAGAAAGGAACATAAATTAGATACATGCTAGAAAACAATAAAAATTAGAAACATGACAAATAGCAAAGAAACTTAGCGATTTGTTGAGTAGAGAAGGAAATAGAAAGATATAATCTAGCAGAGAAGAGAAATAAAATGATAAAGAATAGCACAACACTAGAAAGATTTAGAAAGATTTGAGAAAAATAGAAGACTGCTAAGTAGTACGCCTGAGAATAAAGAGAGAAAGCAAGTAGAAATTTAGAAGCAGTACAGCGAAAATGGGGACAGCGGAGTAAGAGCATAGTTAGATTTGATTTACTTACTAAGCATTTATAGCTCATCCTGTTGCTTTCTTTATTTTTGCAGGTATTAGATTGTAGCGGTCGGGAGATGTCAAGCTGGTGAGAGGATTGCACACATGTCTCAGTGAAGGAATTAATGTGGATCTATGTATGTATTTTTGGTAGTAATAAAATTTAGAAAAGCATCTTCACGCTTTCCGATTCATTAGAAAATGATTCTTATTATTTGTATATATGTGAGAAATAGTCATTGTGTAATAGCACTTTATAACTAGATTAAGGATAAAAAATTTAGACAAACACCCTTTTTAAGCTAGCAATTCTCTGGATTCTCTCTATAGGATACTCAGTGAATACTTGCCTAGTGAGAGATTACAGTAACCTAGTGTCTATGGAATAAATCCTCTAATGAATGGGGGTGCATGTGATCCTTAGACTTAGATCACTGGAGCACTTTGTGCACCGATTGTTGTAGTTTGACACTAGCCCAAGTAATTCTATTCAGAGCTGTCAATACGGTAGTGATTGGCTGCATCGAGGAGTGTATCAAGACTATAGTGGATTGACAGAGGATTCATCACTCTTGGGTATGGGAGAAGTTATCTCACGGCGCAATTCAGTTAATGACAATGACAGTAAATCTGTGATCACGGTGGAATTGATTTGTTGCTCAATCTAATTTATTATTTTGGTCATTTGTTTAGCAACTGAATATAAATATATGGAGAATAACTGAGATTAACACTATTTCTATACCTCAGTCTCGATGAGATAACAGATTATGAAAGATTTTGATTGCACGGTAACCATATCGTTGACAAGTAGCTATTTCGCTGAATCTGAATCTATCGGGTGGCCGTGATGCCTTATAGAGGCCAATCTTGGTCTATGTGTAGTAAGACTATTGATTGGTGTCAATCGCGATACTACTCACTGTCGGTATGATGAGGAGCCTACGGGTCACACACTAAGAAGACAATTTAAGGATGGTTAACTATGGAAGGGTATTTTCATCTTTTGGACAAAAAGGCATATTGGTAATTTTGCTATGTAATTAAATTTACTGAGGTTGTAGCCTGTGTCCAATTTTATTGGAATAATTTAGCAAAGTTACGAGTTTAATTATTGAAGTTAATATTAATATTTAATTAAATAATTAAACAGGGACCTATGTGCGATTTCACCTAAGTTTGAGTTGTAGCTAAACTTTGGGGGTGGAATTGATATTTGGCTTTTCTATATAGAGAAAAGCAAAATAGGTTTTCAATGAAGAGAATTCATTTTAGCCATGGGAGTTAGATTTAAGAGAGAATTTTTCTCTCTTCATTTATTCACTCATCTTTCAAACCTTGAAACCTTAAAGCCAAGGATAGCAAAACCAATCTTTGGTCTCTGACGTACTGTCTTCGTGTGGATGACGTGAGTTTGATCGTACACTTGAATCGGTAGCGAGATCACGTTCAGAGATATTGACAGAGCCTCCAAACCCTAGTATGATCCGATCCTTGTTTGGTTTTGTGTTATTTCAATTTAAGCATGTAAAATATATACATATCAGTCCCTAATCATGGGTTTATCGGAGTAATCGATGGGAAAAAATTTTCATTTTTTGTTGCGTTTACCCCATCGATTTACTTACACGGACAAGTTTTTGAAAAGATCTAAAACCATCTCATAGCTAATCCACGATGGACCAACATTGTCACACCAATAACCTTATGCAATTAGAGAAGAAAGTGGATAGAGAAAAAATTATCCGAAGGAGGCTAGCACCTTTTAAGGGTAATAATTGAATTTCTGTATAAATCATTATATAGAATTATTCATGACAATTTAAAGGTTAAAATGGTCAAGTAATAATTAATTGGATTTAATTATAATATCTTAAAGTGTTACGATAAAATAAAATAAGACATGGACCAAATTACTAAATGCTTGGGCTCTTTTAAAATAAGATTTTTATAAGGACATGCAAGTAAAAAGTGGTAATTAAAATTTTGCCCTGGTCTATATAAGTTAAAGGAAATTGGATTTTAGAATACAATTTTCTTTTCTCTTATCTCTCTACCTCTCTCTCTCTCTCTTACCTTGGTGGTGTTAAAGTGTGGAGGATTCATCTTTTTGGATCTTGGCTTCATCAAACCTTGGCACTAGGAGAAGGTATAACCCATTACTTCTTCCATGTATGTGTTGTTTTCATTCCTAAGTTCTATATCTATGCTTGCATGCTTGTCATCTTATTTCCACCAATATTTCGTATCTTTCAATTGGCAATACCTAGTTTTTATTCTCATGATGTGTATAATGAAATGTGTGTGTTTTTGTGCTTATTGGTATATAATGCATTTCTTTTCATCACTCTTATATGTCATTACGATTGTGTTGATGTGTTGATATCTTTTTGGTTAATGACAAAAAGGGGGAGAGATAATGCATATGCATATTAAGTTTGATTGTGTGAGATATTGAAATATCTTTTGAAATGAATATGTCTCTCTTCTTTGATCTTCAAAAAGAGTATTACACTCTTACTTTAAAAGCAGAATGAATATGCTTAGTGTATGGGGGAGCATTATGCTCACTTTATTTTGGATTACGCATATTCTAAGGAGGAGCTTGTCAATTTTTGTTTTTGGGATGTTGTGAATTAACTTGTAGTTTTATTTGAAACTCAACATTTGCTTAGTTTTGTCATTATTCAAAAAATGGGAGATTGTTGAGCCCTCATGTGTTTTGATATACCAAAACTAAATCAAAGAGTTGATTGATTTCTAACAAACATGCTTAGGTATGACAAAGAGTCATAACCAAAAAATAAATGCAGTTTTTCCTTTTGGAAGGACCGTGCAAGATAAAGGAACAATCGTTCCTTTGTATTAAAGTTGCTCAGATGCATGTTCCTCTTATCACACAACGTTCTGTGCCATTGTGCATGCTTTTGTCCAAAATGGAACCAAGTTGCTCACACCAGTACGACCAAAGCAGCATGCCCGTTCCATCCAAGTCAAAAGTCAAAGCTCTCAAAGCTCAAACTCTTCGCGCCTTTGACAAATCTTGGAAGACAAGACTTGAAGATCAAGTTGAAAATTCAATTATCAAAAGTGGAACAACTGCTCTCCGTGGTGGAACGATCGTTCACACTCAAAGATCATTCTTGACTGAACGTCAATGTTCTAGGTAGTCGTTCATGCTACTGGATTTTTTATGGATTTTAAGCACCAATGGTCAGACCGTTCCTTGTGGTGGAATGACCATTCGCGGTGATGATACGACCATTCCTCATGGTGGAACGACCATGCCAGAAACCCTAAAGCTATACGAATTGACTGTTGGTGTCAGGAACGGCCGTTTGCGATGATGGAACGATCATTCCTCTCTGTCTATAGGCTTTTCAAACATGCATTAAATGCAGCAACGACTCTTTGCAACCAAGGGAGAAGTCAAGCTTAAATAGAGCACTTTAATACTTAGAAAGGTGGAGAGAATATCAAAGATTCAAGTCATATCAAAACATTCTCACATAATCCCTTGAGCTAAAAATCCAAATCAAAACATCACTCTCTTGTACTCATTTGTTTTCCTTTGAGAGTATTGTTCTTATTGTGTGTTCAAGGCTAAGTTAAGATGCAATCTTTCTCACACCTTTTATCAAACACTTTGTGGGTGAAATCCTATAAATCTAAAGGTGAAATCTGGTTCTAGTGAAACTTCAAGGAGGTTGCCTTGAAGAAGTGGATGTAGGAGGCCTGTGGATAGAGCTCCAAACCACTATAAATCTCTGAGCATTTCGCCTCTCTCAACTCATTTGTTACTCATCTCAAACTTACTTAAAGCATTATCATCATACTCATATTTATTGCTCACATTCATATATACATCTCTCTAATTTATTGCTTATTATTGATTAATCATATTGTTTGAATCACTCTCATTCATGGCTTATCATTTGTTCAGTATCATATTTATTTATTGCATATCTTTGTTGGTGTTTGGTGTCTATAACTTGCTTGGCTTGGTCATAGTTTTATTTCCGCAAATGTTTTTAAAGTATCCTATTCACCACCCACAACCACCCCCCCTCTCTCTCCTTGACTATTTTGCCATATAGGGTTTTACATATGGCAATTTTTTTTAATTCCAAAAGGTTTTATTTGGTCAAAAAGGAAATTAAATGTAACAACTTCTTTTCTACTTTCAAAATCATTAAATATATTAATGAAAAGACAAGTATACTTATCAAAATAATTGGGCCCAAAAATTTTTCTTTACTTAATATATACATTCTTTACAAAGTACAATATCATTTGTACAAGAAGACTCTCAAAACAGTGGACAGTGCAGCCAAGTCTCCCCGCTTGCCGACGTCCATCCGACCAAGTCCTCACCTATGACCTGTAAAAACATAGAAAATAATGGGGTGAGCATAAAGATGCTCAGTAAGTAAATCTTTTATTCCATAGTCCCCGTGTATTACTCTTCAATTCTTTTCTTACTCTACTTCTAGCTCTCACTATTCTTTTCTTTCTTTCTATTCTCATCACCCATGGAGAATCTCATAATAACATGCATGGATGGGATGCATATGCACTAATCATAACAATGCATTTCTCTCTTTTCTTTTCTTTCTATTCTTTTCTCATGTTTTCTTATTCTTTCTTATTCTTCGCCGATTGGTCTTGGTTGATGCATGGATTCGAAACCCTTAGTCATGTGAGTGTACTCTCTCTCGTGTATAGCCCTCACCCACGTGTATTTTCACGGCTATACGAATTCTTTTTCTCATTCTCATTCCGCTCTCTCATGGCGGATACCGCTTTCTCATGGCGGTTACATGTGGTTAATTTCTACACTCACGGGCTCCCCATCACACAACCTATTCTCTTTTCTCTTCTTTAGCACTTCTCTAGTGCTAACTCTTTCTTTCTCTTATTCTAAGAGAATTAGTTCTTTTCTTTATCTCTATTCTTAGAGTGTTTCTTTCTCATTTCTCATATTTCTTTCTTAGGTGATTATTCAAATAAACATATGCATATGGATGGCTCATGCCTAGAATCTTTCTTATATGCATTCATGAAATGCAAATATGCTATGTTGCATAAAGTAAGGTTCTCTACTTCTACTCATGCTTCTTTTAGGCATTTCATCAAACAATATGTGTGCATACATAAACTCTACTCTTACTATAATTCTACTTCTTTCTTAACCATCCAAAATTGGAGTTCAACTCCTTTAATTCATCACACATCCTGCAAAGAAAATACACTTCAAATATTCCTCTCAAAATTCTTTCAATTCTATCCATACTTCTACCAACTTTTATCAACACAATCCACCATTTTCATGGTGGAATTCTCTTCATAATCAACAATAAACTCATTCATAAATCCATCAATACATGACAAACATAAAAAATTCAATCAATTAAATCATATAGAAATCTCTACACATCATTCAATCATGCAAATCACACTTAGGTGGATTTACTTACCTTAAACTCAAGTAAAATCCACTTAAGCTCTCCACTCTTGATGGCTTGATACTTTCTCTTAAACCTTAAACACAAACTCAATAAGGATCCTACTCTTACACCAATAAAATTCACATCTGGAGTAAGGATTCTTACCTTTAAGTACTTAGGATCAACTTGTATCAACTTCTAGTCAAAAACCCTCCAAAAATCCTTGAAAAGTTGAATGAAAATTTGAGAGAATTGAAGGATGAAAGAGGCGGTGGAAAGAAAGAAATGAGAAGGTTTTCTAAAACTAAACCTTTAATATCTCATATTTTCTCCCCTCTTTCCCATCTTACCCTTACTCTTTCTTAGGAATTCCATCTTTGTCCTTTAATTCTTTGCAAATGCACCCCCAAATAAACTATTCTCCATGCAATTTCCTTGCATTTCAAGCCCCACTTTTTCTACTAATTAGGGATAAAATGGTCATTGTGCCCCAAAGGAAGAATTCTCTAAAACTCAAGAAAATTTTCAGCCGAGTCTTCGCCGCGCCGAAGCTATTTCTTCTCCCTGGCGAAAACTTACAGCAGCTACACCGTGCGTTGTAGCACCTCTTCGCCGCAGCGAAGCTTCTTCTTCGCCCCGGCGAAGACTGTAACATCAAAATTTCGCCAAGTCTTTACAATTTTCAGGGCAACCACTCAACCAAACCAAACAATTAACAACATACAAACTCAAATGAGGGTAAATCAATAAACATTCAAGCCATTCATCAAATCTTAACTACGTACCTCAAGTGGGGCGTTACATTAAAGAATAAAACTAATACTGGTGTTACTAACAATAATGCTCGAGCTATTGATAAAATCACATTCTCTCACTTAACTTCAAAAGAAATAATGATTCATTTGCCGAAATAGTTTTATTTCCGCAAATGTTTTTTAAGTATCCTATTCACCACCCATAACACACACCCCCACCTCTTCTTCTCGACTATTTTGCCATATAAGGTTTTACACATGGCAATTTTTTATTTGGTCAAAAAGGAAATTAAAGAATAAAACTAATACTGGTGTTACTAACAATAATGCTCGAGCTATTGATAAAATCACATTCTCTAACTTAACTTCAGAAGAAATAATGATTCATAAAGACATAAAAGCCTAGAAGTGATAATGTCTTTGAAGAGGCACAAGTCTCTGAAGAGACAAACGCCACCAAAAATGGCACATGCTCTAGAAGTAGCATATGAAGAAAATGCCTTAGAAGTGGCAAATGCCTAAAAATGGCACATAAAATTGTTGCCCCAAAAGTGGCGCATATGCCAAAAGTGTCATACAAAAATGTTGAAATTTCAATAAATTTTGCATATACATTAGAAATGTGGAATTGTAAAAATATGATCATCGATGATATATCTGTAGTAGCTACTGAAATAATGAATGATGATTCTAAGCAACGTACTATCGATGAGTGTAGATAGTGATAATATTGGCCGAAATGGAAAGAAGCAATTTAAGAAAAATTGACTTTTGTAGCAAATTGTAAAGAATGTGGATCTGTAGTCCAAACACCTAGAGTTGTTAGACTTGTAAGATACCAATAAGCATTCACAAGGAAATAAAACGAAAAAAATGAATTGCTAAATATATGTCCAAAGCCATGGCTCAAGGTTTACTATAGAAACCTAGGATTGATTTTGGTGAAACTTATTCACCATGATGGATGAAATCATATTTAGATATATAATTAACTTATTAGTTTGAGGATGACTTGACATGCTTCTCGTAGATGTGTGAAACTACTAGAAAAAACCTCATCTTTGATAGAATAATTTAACAAATTTTTTTGACCGTTACTCAAAACTGTCAAGAATTTAAAATATTTCTTGACAGTTTGGATGATTAACTATCAAGAATTTGGTAAGAACAAAATTTGTAAAATCCTTAATAATTTTTAACTGTCAGTGATTAAGTTGAAAAAACAAAAACAAAAGAACCTAAAACATTTGCTTACCCCATATTTCACGAAGCCAAACGTTTCCCACCCATTTTCATCAAGGCAAAAGTTTCTCACTCATTTTTCATTCTTTGCAAAAGTTTCTCACTCATTTTTCATTCTTTCTACCATCAATTATTTTTCTCTTTTCGTTCTCCACGTCTCGCTGAGCTTTTCTCTTCGATTCTTCGTTCTCACCTTAAATCCTTCTCCGATCTTCTTCGTTCTCACCCGATTATAAGACAAGCTCTGGCCTTTGAATCCGTGACTTCAGCCACTCGCCAGTTCGTCATTCTTCAAGCTCTTTTCGTGTCGCCATCAGCTGTGCCAGTGCGCCTGCCGCTCACTCTGTATGCGTTCGGTCTTCACTCTACAGTCTTCAGCATCACAATGTCTTTGAAGCTCATTCAGGTAATCTTCGTCATTGCTTCTTTTAGTTTAGTGTGTTATTTTGTTCTCTTTTGGACTTCTGGGTAGTTTTGGATTTTGTGTGTGTTTTGAAGATGCTATATTGACACCGAGTGCTCACCGTTTATCCCGTGAGTGTCTCCTGGCAAGTTGGAGAACTCCTACTTTCAGTTTATGTCCTGTTTGCAGCTACAATCTAGTAGCTTCAATTACTTTAACTTTTATCATGTTGCCTTTTCATTCTTTTCCCCTATTCCTTTTGTTTTGTACTCGTTGGAGCTTTTTCATTATGAAATTTTCTGGTCATACATTCTCAGATAATATGTTTTCACCTTATTGCAGGAAAGCCATCAATGGGCAAGACCTTATTACAGCCCCGACTGATAGTCATTTCACGGTTCATGTTGAGAAAGATTGGGTGGAATCATCTAAAATCGTTGTTCTTTTGCAAGAACTTGAAAATCTTCGCAAATCAGGCTCCAGGAGCATTATATATAGCCAGTGGACTGCCTTTTTGGACCTCTTGCAGATTCCTCTTTCTCAGTAATACATTTAGCTGCCTAAAATTTTTAGAGTATACTAGTTGTGTAAGCATAGCAAACTAGCCCTTGATTAGAACCTCTTTTACACAATTTGTCACATTCACTATTTAGAGAACAATCTGGCTATCCATTTATTAATTTCTCATCACTGCATACTCTTAAGCAAATGATTTGTCGGATGCATTTCAATATGTGATTCATTATGTTGTTAAATCTTCAGGAAGTTGATATTGGGCATGATGGTTGTTTAGGATATGAAATTGTCAGAGATCTTTTAAAACGCTTTTATATGAGTGTTTTCCTGTAATGTTCTGGTTGAATGTCTTGGCTTTGTTATACTTTATCATTGAAGTGTCAGTAATGCTATTTGGTAATGAATATTAAATAGTGATGAATATTTTATACTACTGCATTAAATGTAACAATGTTGTGAAGTCTTATGTCCTAGAAATCTTGCTCACATAGAATTATATTAATCTATTTCTTGTTTTCTTTACAGGA
The DNA here is from genome assembly GCA_026225825.1 of Pistacia integerrima. Lineage (NCBI taxonomy): Eukaryota > Viridiplantae > Streptophyta > Magnoliopsida > Sapindales > Anacardiaceae > Pistacia > Pistacia integerrima. The sequence continues at coordinate 13,540,884 of CM047744.1, forward strand.
ACAATATTACGTTGCTTCGCTTGGATGGAACTCTTAACCAGCGGCATCGTGAAAAAGTGTTAAAACGGTTTTCAGAGGATAGCAACATCCTGGTCTGTGATTCTCTCCCTCTTTTGAAGGTTGGGGGTGTTAACTCTTCCTGTAGATGGCCTAGTCAATTACTTTGATATGGTGGTTTTTACAGGTGTTGCTAATGTCACTAAAGGCTGGTGGGGTTGGAACAAATCTAACAGAAGCTTCCAATGCTTTTGTCTTGGTACTCTCAGAACAACTTTTTCCATTTTTAAATTGTTTGACTTGTGTCTAGTATCTGTAAAGCTTTGACACTTTGTGATTTTATTTGATATCAGGAAATTTTAGTTTTGGGCTTTGGTTGCAGTAAGTGGATTTTTGCTAGACACTATTTTATAGGGGTTTTGTTTCCAGGGAAATGAGGTGTGCTTATGGAGGGTTGTTCAATCAACTTATGTGATGTGAGAACAAATAAAAAAGATAAGCTTTAGGTTGGGACCATGCTTACGGATATATTTTAATTTTTTGTTGAAGGGCAATACCAGGCTTTCTCAATATTTATAGGAAATTATCATCTTTTCAATAACCTAGCTCACTTTAATTAAGTATCAGGGTACTTTAATATTTGCTCCAATTGAATAAAATCTTCAATAGACCCTTTTTTTATGAGTGTGAGAACTTGGAATCTGTTTTCTCATAAGTTTTTTAAACAATTGACCCTTAAATGATAGCACCCCTAGACTTGTTTATGTATTGTAATATATTATAATATTCAAAGCCTGTGATAGTTTGAGGCCCAAGTGTTTGTGAGGCCTTTACTGACCCCCTCTGTTGGAAGTACAACAAATATTCTCCCTTCATTAGTTTTCATTTCTGCCTATTCAAAATGTTTTCGAAATTCTTGAATTGGTCAACATGATTGATGAACCAACGTTCATGTTTCTGCAGGATCCATGGTGGAATCCAGCTGTGGAGGAGCAAGTTGTCATGCACATTCATCGTATTGGACAAACCAAGAGGGTGATGATTAACCGGTTCATTGTGAAGGTACATGTTCCCTAGCAACTAAAGTCAGTTTTTGTGATGAAGCTGCACTTTTCGTTTATGTTTTTGTAAACTAGGAGTTGTTAATCTGGTTCAGAATTTTTTTCAACCATAAATGGAAATGCAGTTGTCTGCTACAAATGATATTTTTTCCAATCATGTGCATGCTTGTTTAAAATTATTGATAATAGGGAACGGTTGAAGAGAGAATGGAAGCTGTGCAAGCACTTAAGCAGTGGATGATTTCCGGAAGCGTTGAATGTGGGTTTTATATAATAAGATATATTAGAGATATAGTTGAGAATAGGTTGGCAGTACCAAAAAACAACGCAATTTTTTTTTTTTTTTAATATTTTTGAATTATAATAAGATATAGTTGATATTTGTTGATTAGTCTTATTGTGTTTACTATCCATTTATATTTGTATAAGTGTTAATGTTGGTTAATTATATAATAATTAAGGGGGTTTTAGAATATCATAAATAAATGTTGAAACAAGTATCTATGGTATGTCCTTAGCATGGGCAAGAAGTATGCTTAGGCTTGTAGTGGAGAAAATAATTATTGTCATGTGTTTGTAAGGATAATGAATCAAATGCAATCTAAATGCTATGCTCATAGTACAATGTAATTTATGCATTGTTGATGGGTGGCATGTTGTCTTTTGATGAAGTTGTTACGTTTTGTTGGTCTTCTATTATGTGTTTTAATCATATATGTTTTGTAGTTGAATTACAAATTGCTTGATTACTAGAGCTCATCATTTGATGGTTTTGCTACTAGACTATAGTAAGATATTAGATATTAGATGGTTTATTTTGGTAGTTACTACTATTGAAGTGTAGCTGGTTGTTACTGTAGGTTTACGAATCAAATTTACACAAGAGAATAACAAAAATTATCTGATCCATAAACCTTTGAACCCAATGATCCTTATATCGATTTACATCGTTCATACATATAATTATATTAAATACAAATATAACTTCATATCAATGTTTGGAGGCTCCTTCAATTGGTTTTTATTGTGTTTGCTTTCACTCCAAGGAAGGAATGCACGAATGGTATCCACACGAAGACAGGACAATGATCATCAATAGGTTTATGTACTAGCTAAACCAATTGGTTCAAGAACAAGAATGCCGAATTTTTCTCTTGAAAAATTCTCTTCTCCAACAATGAGGGCTCACAATTTGGGAGAGAGAGAGAGAGAGAGAGAGAGAGAGAGAGGGCAACTATGGTTTATTTTAGTGAATGGAAAAATATGTTTTAATTTTTAGTTGTACTTAAATAGTGCACTAATTAAAACCCTAATCAATATGGAATAGCCATCTACTTATTCTATATTTAGATTAGCATTATTCCATTATCAAAACAAGGTAATTCTAATATTGGTATTTTAATTTTAAATTTGAATTTATATTATATTCATTAATAGTAATATTATTTTAAATATTAATAATATAGCATTTAAATATTCATATATATGCTTGTATTCACACACACACACACATAGAGGCAACAACCTTAGCAAATCTAATTGCATTGTGAGATTACCAAAATACCATTTCATCTTAAAAGACAAAAAAGTCTTTCTGACTTACTTATCATTTATCTGTCTTCTATGTGTGTAACTCGAAGGCTTCTCATCATATCGGTAGTGAGTAGTATCGCGATTGATACTCAATCGATCGTCTCACTAAACACAAACCAAGATTGGCCTCTAGCAAGGCATCGTGGCCACCTGATAGATTCAGATTTAGCAAAACAACTACCTATCAACAATATGGTTATCATGCAATCAAATCCCTTCATCATTCTTTATCTCATCAAGGTTGAGATGCAGAAGTAGTGTCAACCTCAGATATCCTTGATCTCTTTGTATTCGGCTATTGGACCAACGACCAAAATAGATTGGATTGAGCTACAACACTGTGGCCACAAATTTGGTGTCTTTGCCAATTATCGAATTACTTAGTGAGATAATTTCTCTCGTACCTGGGAGTGATGAATCCTCTGTTAATCCACCATAGTCTTGATACAGTTCTCGATGCAGCCAACCACTACCTTTCTGATAGTCCTGAATAGAATTACGTTGGGCTAGTGTCAAACTACACTAGTTGGTGCACAAGGCGCTCCAATGATCTCAAGTCTAAGGATCACATACACCGCCATCCGTTAAAGGATTTATTCCACAGATACTGAGGTTACTGTAGACGTAAAAATCTACCTGTACGGAAGGGGGGTCTGATCCCGTGAGGTCAAGGCCACTAGCGATCTGCTGCACCTGCACACGTAGAGAAACACACGCGTGAAGCGAACGGGAAACACCGGGATGGTGTTTGCCGTGGGCACTCCGACGCCAAGTCACAAGGCTAAAAGGGGTTGGTTAATTTAGCGAGGGCTAAGGAATAATGGATTACCGGAAGTCTAGCTGGGACCGTGACTACGGCGAATTAGTGAAACTCTGTAGAGGAAGAGTCTCGTGAGGGTGTAATGTCGATGTCCCTTGTGAGAGGGTGGCCGGTCTCGCTTTATATAGTGGTCGCCTAGTCTCCCAATCTTGGTAGAAGTAGGAGTCCTAATACGACTGATGCAAACCCCGAAGAATTAGAGTTGTGGTAAGCCGCCTTATCGGTGTCCGTATAGGAAGGTGATTCGATTAGAGAGTAACTCCGAGTGGGAAAGTGATCGAATAAGAATGTATTCTCGAGGGGGTTGTGGGCTTTGGATTTGTCCATGGACCTAGGACATGGGCCAGTTTGAGAGGCTTGTGCCCGCTTAGTTTGGGCCTGGTTTTTTCCCCATGTTAAGAGAACTATGGTCTGGGCCTTTGCAGGATCGGGCTTGGTCCTTTTTCCCTATTTGGGCCAAGGACGATTTTTGGCCCTAACAGCTTTGTCCCCCACTCGAGAGTATCTCAAGTTAGAGAGTAGGTCGACTGGGGCGACCTCGTTTCTTTCCCCATGGACGAGCAATCATTGGAGAAAGTTGACCGACGCAAGTGATTTGATTGGGTCTTGCCTGGTATCCATTCCCGAACAAGAGCATGCCGCCACGCTACAGCTCCTACTCTTGCCTCGATGAGCCGAAGAGCCAAAGCTGGGCTGCCGCCGCATGTTAGCACGACATCGCGGAAACACCGCGAGGGCGGTTATTCGTCCCGCTGTGTTTCCCGCCGCCTGAAGTTTACCGAGATCCATTCTATGGGCCGTAGGGACGCTGCAGATGGTGAGACCAAACATGTTGACTCCTTCGCCTTGGACGGGCGAATGGACGAGGCTTGATGGCTTCCTGGAAGGTTTTAACTCGGCTACGCCGAGCCCTGCGCTCCCATCGCTCGGGCCTTCCGGCGCTCAACGCGAGACGCTCTCGTAAGGCGGCTGAAGAAGTCATGATGGGATGGGTAACGCCATGTGCGCTATGTGGGGCTAATATAGGGCGACGACGCATCAACGCTGGTACCGAAGTGGCCTTAAGGGTCGGTTTCCGGACCGAGACGCTGAACTGGCATAGGTTCCACACTTCGTGGTTAGGATCGCCTGTCCACGTGTATGGAGAAATGATTCGCTGCGGAGGCGGGAAAACGAAGAGACTCGACAATCGATCAATCATAGCCGCCACGTGTCCGCCTTTTTTCTTTACAAAATTGGGGAGCAGTGCTTCATCTTCCATTTCGCTTTGGTTTCGCTTCCTCTCAAAATCCTTCTTCCTTTTTCCCCGCGATTTTGTCCCGTGTTCTTGAGCGAGAGTGATTCTACTTCAGTCTTCCAAGGTAACTCCTCCTTTTTTGGCATCGTTTTGTTGTTCTTTAGGTAGATTTTTCTTTTTTGATAGGGTTTTTGGAAAGTAAAACAAGGAAGTTTTGAGTTTGGTGGGTTTAGACTGGGTTTCTAGGCGTTTTTGGTGTTAGGATACAAGAGAACTTTTCTGGGTTTGAGTTTTCCGGTGAATTTCCGGGAAAAATTTGGTTGTAGGTGAATTTTCTGGGTTTTGGGTTTAGGTCTGGGAGGTGAAGTCAATTTTGGCTTGGCTTGGTTTGGGTCGGTCGGTACGTCTGACCGAGTGGCGAAAAAGTGTGATTAGGGGAACGGTCGTTCGGGGCGAGTGGGTAGTGATCAAAGACAGCAGACTGCTAGGATTGAAGTTCTAGGTGGATCGGTCGTCCGGGGCGAACGAGTCGGTGTCTTTGAGTCCTGGCCGAGGTTTGTTCAACTGGATAGGTCGAACCGTAATGAGGCTCGTTGTGGTGAAGACGAAAGCTAGTTCACACTTTCTGGGTCGGTCGGTCAAGCGGGGCGACCTGGTGTTCCACTTCGCAGAACGGGACCGAGGCCGAGTTCGGTTTGGAGGGTGGGTACTGCTCGGGTGTTGAAGGGCGATCAGTTCACCCCGATTTTCCTTGAGGGGTCGGTCGGTCGGTGGAGGGGGCGAGTGATCCATGCTCTGGGTGATACGCCGCAAGTTCGAGCCACGAGGTGGACTTGGGGGACGAGCGCTACTATGGTGGTAATGCCTCGGCTGGATGTTCCCGGACCGGTGTCCCGACCGGGTTAGTGGGTGCTCCAGGTCGAGTGGAGCCTGGGCCGAGTGGCTCTCGGTCGGTGATGGTAGGAGGGGAAGACTCCTGAGGCTGCACTCCCTCTACGTCCCAGAGCTGCGAGGGCGGAGGCCTAGCCAGGTGGGTAAGGTGGACTGACCTGGGGACTATCCGCCCTGTGCCGAAAGGCGATAGTGACGTGGCGCCTCCCGTACCGTATCATATTCCCGGTTCGGCTTAAGGTTCGGACCCGCGGTCGCATTTAACGTGTTGATTCGGGGAGGTCAAGGTTGGGTCTCGCGCATACGAGAAGTGGTTTCACGAGGGGCCGAGGTTGCCCAGCCTCGCCTAGTCTCGGGAGGTGCCGAATCATTTCATTATCGCCCCTCCCTGGGCCTTATGCCGAACGCCCTGGAGGCTTATTGATGGCTTTGGAGGATCGTGTGTTCGGCACTGTTGTGTTCGGGTTGCACGTAGCCGCCGTACTGCATTTCCCGAAGGAGAACGATAAGGAGAAGAAGGCGGCCGAGTATCATGAACTGAGGCACGATCGGTCTCATTCTGACTGACCTCATGGTCCAAGACAAAAACCTGGAAAGACTGCATTTTTCTTAAAGGGTCGGTGCCGCCTCTTTGGAGATAGGGGCATGGGCGAGATCATCCCGGGTGGCGAGCCACCGGTGAGAACTTAATTGTTTCTTTTCGTACTTTTGATTACTAAATCTTGATTATGTTTCTTGTCCTGAGCTCGATTTCAATCGCTACTGGCGAGCGAGACGGCTTGGACGTAGCTACCCGGAGGGTGTTAGCCATCCCACTGGAAAGCGGAGGGATTGGGCGAGTAGTGCTAGGCCGAGTCCAACTGGAGGCATGATTCTTCCCGGGCCTCCTGGCAGAGGTATTCAGTGAGGGTACTCCCTTCCCCTCGCCTGAAGCTTGGACTTGGGATGTGCTCCTCGAGCTCCAACCATCTCATTTTTGGTGAGTCGCATGAACCCACTCCAACCGTTGGAGAGTTTGCACTTCGTGCACGCTATGAAGAAATTGCGCCCCGAAAGGCGAGCGAATCCCATCGCCAAAGGCCGAGAAGAGAAGAGGTGGGAGCGCGGCTCCGGTGAGAGCGGATGCGAGGGTCGAGGATGTATGCGACGCCGCCGGCCGGTACCACCGAGCAGAGCCCTCGTCGGGAGTCGGGTCGTCCCTGTCATGCTAGGCAGGAGGCCGGGATCACATCACGATCTCCGCATCACAACCCACTTTACTGGGACGCGACATCAATGAGTAAGCCGCCGACTCCTTCTTGTTCCCGCGCGACGAGGCGCCGCTCAACGGGGGATGGGCGCGGGTTAGTTGCTAACGATCAGATCCTCCCGCATGCTGTGTATGAACGATTTGTTTACTTTTCTTGTTTGACTTTGTTCTCATTGCCCGGTTTTGTTTTGCTGTACTCACAGCGCCTATCTCGAGGAGGTCTCTGCTGGCGCAGAAAAGCGGATACAAGATATATCCAAGGCCAACGCCGGCTTATGGCAAAAGGAAGATCCCGGCCGAACAGAGAGTCGCAGCGCCTCCGGGATAGTGAGGCCGAGGTCGAGGCTGCGTGTGAGTTAGCCGAGAGGACCGCGGAGGTCGAATCCCTCGGGGAGCAAAGGCATCTCCCCTATTGCCGATGACGCCATTATTAAGGCTCGAGGCGAGCTCATCTTGGAGTTTAAAGAGGGGCGGACCTCTCATTGGGATCCGGATGAAGACATTTTGCTCATGCAGGAGTTGTGGCAGGAGATTGGAGCAGGTGGGGCGGGGAGGGGTGAGCAGCCCCCGAGCTTAGTCGGCCCGGGCCGGCTGGGGACGAGCGGCCCGGCCTCCGGGGCCGAGCACTAGGTGTATTCCCCTCGACCGACTTGACGGAGGATGATGCTCGTGCCGAGGATGCTTAGTGCCCGCCTTTTTTTTTTTTCTTTTTTTTGGGGCTCGCGATGCCCTTTCATCCGGCGTCCCGTGCTCTCGTATTTCTAACTTGGCGTTTGGTGCCCTATATATATATGACTTTTGGACATTGGTGTCTCATGTTTCTTTGGATGAATCACCCTCTCTTTTGTTTTTCTTGTATTTGTGCATGTTGCTCGTCCGTGGCTCCGATGGCCGAGACGCAGGTCTTGCGTTCACCTGGGTTCAGGTGTTGTCAACCGGTAGGAATGGTTCATCCGGCCAAATTTCCACAGTGTAGTCCCCTGGATGGGTGACGCTACTTCGCTTAGTTCTTAGGCCTTGAATGAGGCGGTTCGCTTAGCCAAGTCTTGGGAGTCCGAACGCCCTCATCGGGCAAATTGATTTGAAGGTCCGAACGCCGACAAGGCGAGGCCGACCCGAAGGTGTACGAACATCGGGGCTAGGCCGATTTCCCGGAGGTGTTCAACGCTCCCATCGGCAGGCCATTTGAAGGTGCTTCGACGCCCATCGGGCGAGGCCGATTTGAAGGTGTGAGAACTGTCATCGGGCGAGGCCGATTTGAAGGTGTTAGAACGCTTCATCCGGGCAAGGCCGATTTGAAGGTGTACTTTAACGCTTCACTCAGGGCGTAGGCCGATTTGAAGGTGTTCTTCCAACATTCATCTTTCCAAGCAGGCCGATTTGAAGGTGTTCAACGCCATCGGGGCGAGGCCTTGATTTGAAGGTGAGAACGCTCATCGGGCGAGGCCGATTTGAAGGTGTGAGAACGCTCATCGGGGAGGCCGATTTGAAGGTGTGAGAACGCCTATCGGGCAAGGCCGATTTGAAGGTGTGAGAACGCCTATCGGGCGAGGCCGATTTGAAGGTGTTCGAGCGTTCATCGGGCAAGGCCGATTTGGGAGGTGTAACGCAATCGGGGTCGATTGGAGATGAAAATTTCTGAATAATACTTCATTAAATGTTTGGCCGTGAAGCCGACTGCCTCAAGAAGGAGGTGGATAGGCCCACTCATCCTTAAACGAAATAAAAACAAAAATTAAAAGGAGTTCACCTAGAGGTAGTATCGTTTGAGGTGAACGGCATTCCAACTATTGTGGATGTCTTTGTTCCTGGGGTCTGGAGCCCTAGAGGCGCCTTTTCCCGCTTTGATTATCTTGTACCTGCGTGGGTCCGAGTTTGCAGAGTTAATCTCCTTCGGTGTTTTGGAAGATCTTTACAAGGTGGACCGCCTATCCCGAAAGTGCGGATCCTCACGCCGTAATGACGGGCGGCTTGTTGTCCGGTAAGTCAGCGCCACGGATACTTGCTTGTTCTCGTAATTGCCCACGTTGTCAAGGTTCGGGGCAGAGGTTTTGGCTATTGGATTCCTCCCGCCCACCGGAGCCTGGTGGATGGAACCGATATTTCGGGCCGGGATGACCTCGTGAACCATATGTCGGGGTGGGGAGAACGGTGTTTCGCCGCTTGATGATCGGAGCGTGGTTCGGTATGACCAGGACCCTGGGTAGCTGCCGCCCTATGCGCCTTAGCTTTGTAATCGCTTCTTCATTGTCGCATGATTGTTTTGTTTGACGACTGGCCTCGGCCGTTAGCAGGGGCTTGCGGGGTGTCGAAACTTAACTTTATTACATGTCACGTAAATCCTCCGGCTCGAGCTAATGAATCGGGACCCATTGCCTGGTGACAATCTCTTTTGGTATTCCAAACCGCGATCACGTTTTCCGCATGAAAGCTTTGACTTCTGCCTCTAACTCGGGGCCAATGCCTCGGCCCCGATCCACTTGGTGAAGTAATCTGTTACTGCCAACATGAATACCCGTTGCCCTGGTGCCGTAGGTAACTTTCCCACGATGTCCATTCCCCACTTCATGAATGGCCATGGTGTCAGAATGGAGTGGAGTCGTTCTGGTGGGAGGTGTGAGACGGGCAAACCTTTGACGCTTGTCGCATCTCTTTGCGTAAGCGATCGAGTCGGTACGGATAGTCGGCCGAGAGTAACCCTCAGGTGATCACCCGGTGAGCAAGACTGCGTCCCCCTGCGTGGTTACCGCATTCGCCTTCATGGAGTTCGGATAGGACATTTTGGGCCTCTTTCCGGGCTTATGCATTTGAGGGACCCGAGAACTTTCTTTGAGGAGTTGACCGTCATGTAGGGTGAAGAATCGGGCGGCCTTTGCTTTCAATCGGCGTGCTTCGTTGTCACCGGGAGTTCATCGTCTTCCGTACTTCACTATCGGATTCATCCAACAGTCGGTCTGCTCAATGCCCATGGCTTCTCTAGCAGACTTGTCGGGTGGTGGTTCTTTCCAGTTAGCTGGCCACTGCATGAATAGGAGGGGGATGGATGACTCGAAGAACATGGGAGCGAACCTTGGGGCCAAGGCCGGAGCAGATGGCATCGCTTCTTCGCCGGGGATCTGTGCTATCGAGAACTCTTCGAATTCGGCGCAACTCTTTGACCATGCTTAGATAGGATGTCATTTTAGAGTCACGTGCTTACGTACCTTGTAGTTGATTGACCACGAGTTGAGAGTCCGACTTCACTTAGTCTCTTGGCGCCGATTTCTCTGGCCAAGGTGAGTCCAGCTAAGAGGGCTTCGTATTCGGCCTCATTATTCGTGCACTTGAACCCACAACGGACTGCTCGCCGAATGATGTCTCCCTCGGGTGTGACCGGAACTGCTTCCCGAGTCCGCTTCGCTTGACATTACTCGATCCGTCTACTAGGAGGGTCCACTTTGAAGGTGGTGCGCCGTTCATGCATAGTAATTCTTTTTTTCGGCGGGCGGTTTCGCTTGGTGTGAAGTCGGCGATGAAATCTGCTAGTGCTTGGGACTTGACGGCGGTGTGGGATTGGTATGATACGCCGTACTGCCGAGTTCTACCGTCCATTGCATGAGTCGGCCCTTTGATGCTCCGGTTTGTGCAATATTTTCTTGAGTGGGAATGAGGTGATCACAACTATAGGATGGCATTGGAAGCGTCGCCCGAGCTTCTGGATGCATGGATGAGGGAAAGGGCGAGCTTTTCCAGGTTGGCACATCGAAGTTCACTGCGAGGAAGCGACTTGCTAATGTAGTAGACCTGGCGATCGCTTTCTTCTTCTGGACAGATCACTGATATGGCCGCTCTCGAGACCGTTAGGTAAGCGTAGAGCTTCTCTCCGTCCATGGGTTTGGACAGATGGGGTGTAGTCGTATACCTCTTCACCGAGGGCTTCTTCGCATGAGGGGTCCAATAACGCTTGGATTTTTTTCCCCCGAGGGTATGGAAGCCAAGAGGCAAGACTTCTGCGCGGACTCGGAGATGAGCGGCTCGGGGCGGCCACTGGCCCCTGAAGACGCCGGACGCTCTCGACGCAAGTGGGGATGGTATGCCGAGAACCGTCCCGATCTGGGTCGGGGTTTGCTTATTCCGCCGAGTAACCATGTAACCTAAGAATTTACACGAGACGCCGAATGAGCACTTTTCTCGGGTTCAATTCCATGTTGTACTTTCGGAGAATGGCGAATGCCACAGGTTGAGGTGGTCAAGGTGTTGTTCGGGTAATCGGGGATTTGACGAGCATGTCGTCATGTAAACTTCCATAGTCTTCCCTAAGGGTGGTCGAGAACATTTTATTGACCAGTGTTGGTAGGTGGCTCGCTGCGTCCAAACGGCATTACTTTGTAACAATAGGTTCCCCTCTCTGTAATGAAAGCTGTCTTCTCCTGGTCGTCCGCATGCATTAGAATCTGATTGTATCCCGAGAAGGCATCCATGCGAGGAGTTCGTGCCTCCCGCGGTCGCGTCTACCATCATGTCGATATGTGGGAGGCGGGAAAGAATCTTTGGGGGCAGGCCTTCAAATTTACGTGAAGTCGATGCATACTCTCCACTTCCCCGTTTTTCTTCCTTACGACTCACGACGTTTGCCACCATTCGGGGTAGTGGACTTCTCCCCGATCATCTTAGTTGTTTAGGAGTTTTTCGATCTCTTCATTGATGACCTGGTTTCGCCTTTCAACCGCGAATTTCCTCCGCTTTCTCTTGGACGCGGGTGATCTGGATCTACCTTGAGTCCAGGCGGACCTATTCAGTCCTTGGGGTTGATCCCGGCATGTCGGCGGGACCCACCAGTAAATAGCTTCATTCTTTTTTAGAAAGTCTATCGGCTTCTCTCTTGTCTCGGGGGTGGCGGGAGCCTATGTTTGTTTTTTCTCTGGGTCATCCCTGGATGTATCGCACCTCATCCAGCTCCTCCATTGTCGGTTGATCGCTCTTGGTGGAGGGTCGGATGAGGACGTGAATTACATGAGGAATGTCCCTTGCCTTTGAAGCGTTCTTGTAGCAATCCTAGAAGCTTTAGGTCGCCCTTGATCTCCCGCACTCCCCAGCGGTTGGGAACTCGATCGTCTGGTGGAAGGTCGATGGCACCGCCCGCATGTCATGGATCCGGGGGTGGACGGCCCAAAATGACGCCTGTGTGTGGGGACTGGGCACATCACCAGAAGATGCTTTGTTTGTTCTGCCTCGCGAGGAGGAGGTGATTTCCCTGTTGTGTACTTGCTCCCGAGCTGAATCCCACCAAAGCAGTGGTCGTCCAAAGTCTGGTGATATTTGCTTCTTCCGGCCCATCGCTTATGCTTCGAGGAATAGGATATTCACGACGAACCCCCATCCACGAACACCCTTTTCACTAGGATGTTGGCTATTTGCGGGAGAGGACTAAAGCATCGTGGTGAGGGGCAGGGTGATCGGCTCGTCATCCTCGAACCTGAATCACTTGGTGGGAGTATGACTTGAGACCGAATGAAGAGACCGGGACCTCATGGTGGTTGTTTCTAGCATACCGCTTGGGTCGACGAGTAACTTACCCCATCGATTTCGATCCTCCAGAGATGAGCGAGAAACCCAGGTGCTCTTGGCCTCGCAGGGCGACCTGCTTGGAGCTTTTCTGGCTAATGGTGTTCTTCCCTTTGTCGGTGAGTAGGTCACGGAGGTGTCCTTTCTTTAGGAGCGCGGCAACCTCGAGCCGCAAGGCGATGCAATCCGTGGTGTTATGCCCGTGGTCGCTTGTGAAACTCGCACCACTTGGTCGTGGCTCTCCTTGCCTCAGATCCGAGCTTACCCTTAACCACTTGAGGATCCCATACCTTTCATTATCGCTACGACTGGTTGGTTCGATCTTTGGGACTATATTCGGTATTTTGAATTGATTCGATCCCGATTGTCCTGTTGTTGCTTCTCGAGGGTTGGCGGTCATATGGTCTCCCCGGCTCGCCATGTTCCTTCGAGGGGGTTGGCATCTGGCTCGTGCAGGTTCCGGTTTTCTCGCGCCTTCCCGCCTAGGTTCGTATCTCGGAATGGGCAGGCTCGGTTTATCTCATCTTCCTCCCACCTTTGAATCACGGCTCGGGCGGGCAGGCGCTTCCATGGTAGTACACCAGCTTTGTGAGCTCCTTGTATAGTTCCCCGTCCAGGAAGGAGGCCTTTCTGGAAAGTCATCCCACAAAGCAGCTCTGGGGTTACGGGGAATGAATAGAGATTTTCTCCTTGTTGAATCTCGCTAACGACTCAATGGTTCCCCTCCCCTCCGCTGGTTGGTATATTCTATTGTTGGCCGACGGCCTTCTAGCTTCTTGCCGATCCGTTCTACAAAAGTGTCGGTGAATGAGCGGACGAATCATGGATCCGCTTCGGGAGATTCGTGTACCATTGGAGTCACTGGACCACAAACAGAACCGAAACTTTTGCACATACAGTTCTCTAAGCGGCTGGGGTATTGAAACAGAAACATCCGCTCGTTTGTACGAGGCTATATGGTCGCCCAAGGCAATGGTACCTGTATGGTTTCATGTTCAGGGGATACTAATTTTTTGGGGCATGTCGGCCTGTGGCGATCTCGTCCCGCAAAAGGTGAGTCCTGCTGGTAGGTCTCCGCTTTTCTTGGAAGGCTTGGGATTGGCATTCTCCCGGGATACGCCTCACCATCGCCTCGGCGCCGGCCGCTTTTTAGCCAATAACTGTTCACGGGGAAGGGAATGCTATCGGGTCATCATGTCTTACCTGCAGGTACGCCTCGTGGGGTCATCCCCTGGGGTAGGCGACGGATCGGTCCATCGTGCGCCTCCTTGGTAGCATATGTCTTCGTTCATCCCTTCGGCCGGATGGCTCCCATTGTCACGTTCGTTGTTCTTCCCTACATGGATGGTCGTGGGGGAGTTATCCTGTAGTCGTTCTGCCTTTCGGGATGGGTGAGTTCAAGAGCCCGGGAGTTGGTTTGTTTTAACACCCCGCGAGGATGAGTAGGCAGGAAGGGCTTTAGTTGTTGGGATTCCCGGAGGGGAGTTGCATGGTGGAGATGGGATGATCCTTAGGATTCTCTATTAGATCGTTTTGATCACGAGGTCGGGATGGGCTGGCCGGACCTGCTTGCTTGTGTCTTTATCTCCGCTCTGCGAGACGGAGTAGGCCTTGGCCAATGCGCCGACGGACGGGCGCCTCCCTTTACCGCAATCCAAGGGCGGTTGGTGCTCGTGGTGTGGAGAGGGGTTGCATAGAGGGGATAACCTGCGGAACCGGTTCCGGAGGGTGTCCGGTTCCTGGGAGAAACTCGAGTTCATAGAATTGACTTACTTTTTTCTTTCATCGGTTCTCGACCCGGATGGATGCGTTTTCGGCTTGCGGCCACCTTGTCTAAGTTCTTGCATGAGAGCGGTCAAAGCCTCGGCTCGGCCTCGATGCGAGTTAACGTCCTCCGGATTGTTAGCCATGGAATATTCCTCCACGTGCGTGGGGTTCGTCCACGCCCGAATGATTGCTAGAGGCCCCACGGTGGGCGCCAAACGTAGACGTAAAAATCTATCTGTACGGAAGGGGGTCTCGATCCGTGAGGTCAAGGCCACTAGCGATCTGCACCCTGCACACGTAGAAACACACGCGTGAAGAGCAAACACCTTGGGATGGTGTTTGTGGGCACCGATCTCCAAGTCGGCAAGGCTAAAAGGGGTTAATTTAGTGAGGGCTAAGGAATAAGGGAGGCACCGGAAGTCTAGTCGGGGATTGTGACTACGGCGAATTAGTGAAACTCTAGAGTGAAGAGTCTCGGTGTGAGGGTGTAATGTCGATGTCCCTTGGGAGGTCGGCCTCTGTTTATAGTGGTCGTCAGTCTCCCAATCTTGGTAGAAGTAGGAGTCCTAATACGACTGATGCAAACCCTAGAAGAATTAGAGTTGTGGTAAGCCGCCTTATCGGTTGTCCGTATAGGAAGGTGATTCGATTAGGAGAGTAACTCCGAGCTGGGAAAGTGATCGGGGAATAGGAATGTATTCGGAGGGGGTTGTGGGCTTTGGATTTGTCCATGGACCTAGGACATGGGCCAGGTTTGAGAGGCTTGTGCCCGCTTAGTTTGGGCCGGTTTTTTCCCCATGTTAGAAGAGAACTATGGCTTGGGCCTTTGCAGGACTGGGCTTGGTCCTTTTTCCCTATTTGGGCCAAGGACGATTTTTGGCCCTAACAGTTACCATCTATGTGGAATCCTCTAATGGGTCTATCCAGTGAACTTACCTATAACAAGCAACGATGCATTGCACCAGGTTATCAACAAACAACCTTGACAAGTAAGATCACCACCATTTCAATTCATGGTTGTTCTTAACATATGATGACCACCAGACATTATCTCGTGTCCTTAGTTAGAATAATACTGAGGCTACGAACATTTCTAGAATGGTCACCATATGTGATCATAAGGTCCTCACTATCGAGATTTGAAACACTCGATACCCTCGTCACAATTTTACCATTCTAATGACATACATCATAACATACAATGAATATGATTACACGATGTAGAAAAAGTCTTTTATTGATTATAAATATTCTTACGAAGAGTCAATATTACAATAATGGATTGGCTCTAAGGCACTTACTCTGACTGTTGCTAGTTTATGTTTGTTGATCTATTTCATTCTATATGTTTTTATTTGCATGCATTTCCAGTGGTTCATGTATATATACTGAATTTATCTACTTTTCTTTTATAGTTCATGGAGAAAAAAATATACACAGATGCGAAGGTCAATGAAGTTAAAGGAGAATGGGCGACGTACATATCAAACTTTTTTTAATTATTAATGTTTCAGTAATGTCAAAGGTTAATGAGGGCAAAAAGTATGTATCAAACTTTTAATTATTGATGCACTAATGCCATGGATCTTTTATTCATGTATATATACTTAATTTATCTACTTCTCATCTTTTATAGTTGTTTTTGCAATATTTTAAAACTTATACTTGTTGTTCAATTTTGTTTAATAAGAGCAACAGTAATATATGTACCATTCAATAAATTAATTGAGAGATTGTAGAATGTCTAAATTTATTGTTGAATTATGATAATTGTTGTTGGTTGAGGAATATTATGAATAATTTTGTTGCACTATTCCATAATTTAATTTAATTTTACTATTATTATTCAATTTCATTTTATTTATTTATTTATTTATTTGTTAAAAACACTGGACAAATCTAGAAACTGTCAAGAATTTGGTTAAAATTCAAAAAATAAAACCAAATCCTTGATAGTTCGAAAACTGCCAAGACCCTTCCTTGACACGGGCTTCCTTGACAATTCGAAAACTATCAAGGAACCCCATTCTTGACAGTTAATAACTGTCAAGAATCAGGGTTTTTCTTGTAATGTGACTACATACTTGTACGGCACAATAGATACTAAT
This sequence comes from Pistacia integerrima, assembly GCA_026225825.1. Classification (NCBI taxonomy): domain Eukaryota; kingdom Viridiplantae; phylum Streptophyta; class Magnoliopsida; order Sapindales; family Anacardiaceae; genus Pistacia; species Pistacia integerrima. Next base: position 13,557,151 of record CM047744.1, read on the forward strand.
GTTATATGAAAATCCCTAAATGATTCAAATTGCCAGAAGCAAATGTTATTATATGGGTTGATATAATCTAGACAAATGTGATATATATAATCGTCTAAGAGGGTCCTTGATGAAAGAATGACATGTTAGCCATCCTACATATTTATAAAGAAATCAATATCTTGTTTTGCCAATTATGGTAGTATGTGTCAATGACATGAACTTAATTAATTAGAACTCCTAAAGAGTTCACAAAGACTATTGAGTACTTGAATAGAGAATTTGAAATGAAGGCTCTACGGAAAACATGATATTGTCTCGGCCTATAGATTTAGTATTGTTCAAATGGAGTATTGATCCATCAGTTAGTTTATATTGAAAAGATCCTTAAGCGTTTTAATATGGATAAGGTTTACCCCTTGAGTTACCTAAGGGTGGTTTGGTCCCTTGATCCTAAGTATGATTCATTTCATACTAAAGACAATGATGAGAAGATATTTGGTCTTGAAGTACCATATCTTAATGAAATTTGTGTTTTATTATACTTAGCATAATATGCTAGACCGAATTGTTAGAGTAGGTGTCCTAGAGCTAATCAATTATTGTAGAATTGACTATTTGTAATAATGTTTATTAATCAATAAAAGGCAATTTTCTTCTATATCGTGTAAATCAAAATTGTGTGTATTGATATATGTCTTTAGGATAGTAGAACCATGACGAGGGTATCAAGTGTTTCAAATCTTGATAATAAGAACCCTATGATCACATATGGTGGACATTCTAGAAATGTCTATAGCCCCAATATTATTCTGACCAAGGACACAGATAATACGGTAAGGCTATCATAATGTTGAATGACCCTGTCAAAAGATAGTGACTGATCTCACTTGTCAAGGTTGTTTGTTAACAACCTGGTGAAACACATGGGTGCTTGTTGTAGGCAAGTTCATTGGACAAACCCACCAGAGGATTCCATATAGATGGTAACCCCAGTGTCTATGGAATAAATCCTCTAACGAATGGTGGTGCATGTGATCCTTAGACTTGAGATCACCAGAGCGCCTTGTGCATCGTTTAGTGTAGTTTGACATCAGCCTAACGTAATTCTATTCAGAGCTATCAATACGGTAGTGATTAGCTGCATTGAGAAGTGTATCAATACTATGGTGGATCAACAAATTATTCATCACTCCTAGGTATGGGAGAAGTTATCTCACGGCGCAATTCAGTGAATGGCAATGACACTAAAGTTGTGGCCATAGTGGGATTGAGGTGTTGCTCAATCCAATTTATTATTTCGGTTATTGGTCCAGTAACTGAATACAAAAATATCGAAGATAACTGAGGTTGACACTATTTCTGTACCTTAGCCTTGATGATATAACAGATGATGAAAGGATCGGTTTGCACAGTAACCATATCGTTGATAGGCAAGTTGTTTCGCTGAATCCGAATCTATAGGGTGGTCATGATGCCTTGCTAGAGGCCAATCTTGGTCTGTGTTTAGTGAGACGATTGATTAGTGTCAATCGCGAGACTACTCACTGTCGATATGGTAAGGAGCCTTCAGGTCACACACATAAAAGACAGATTAAGGATGAATTGGTGAGAAAGAGTATTTTCCTCATTTGTGATGAAAGGGTATTTTCGTCATTTATGATGGAAAGGATATTTTCTTCTTTCGAGATGAAAAGACATTTTGGTAATCTCATAGTGCAATTAAATTTGTTGAGGTCGTTGCATATATTTAATTTCATATTGAAATTAAAATTAGTAAGATTATGTATTTAAATATATTCATATATTTAAATATTATATATATATTATTTAATATTACTATTTGATGATATTAATATTAGTGAAGATAATATATATGAAATATGAAATTCATATTTGAATTTAAATATATATATTCAATATTAATATTTGATGATATTAATAAAGATAATATATGAATATGAAAATCATATTTGAATTTGAATAAGATGCCATGTGGATTATTACCTTGTTTGGTAATGAGGATTTACTATTCTAGTCATGGAATAAATTTATTCCTAACTAGATTAGGGTTTTAATTTTTGTTGCATATAAAAGGCAATTTAAAATTAAAATAAAATGGGAGAACACATTAATTAAATCCAAGCCACTCACCTCACTTTCTCTCACATTTTTCACTGGTGGAGAAGAGAATTTTCTACATCCTTTTTGCTTGTGTGTCTTGCTAGCACTTGAGACCGTAAGTCGATCGCCATCTTGTCTTCATGTGGATACCGAGAGTTCACTCTTATCTTAAAGTGGAAGCGATTCGTATCGATTGAAGGAGCCTCCAAACGTTGGTATGAAATATGGAAATTTTATATTCAATATCATTTCATATGTAAATAACGTAAATCGGGTATAAGATTCTTAGGTTCAATGTTGTTATTATGGATTTTATTTTTGTTTTCCGCTATGTAAACCCCATTAGCAACTAACACGAACATGGCTTTTGTAGTCAATTTATTGATGTTGTTTACCTCTCTGATCCCCACAAAGCCCGTTGGCAAACAGGAACTATTTTTACTTAAATTGCTTAGTAATATCGTGATGCTCTAACAAAGCATACTTTGGTTGCAACAACTTTTAATCATTAAAAAATTCTAGCACCTCATGAAGCCAACTGAGAATGCATACGGTTATCAACATTAACTTTTGAGAAATTGGTATATAACGTTGAAATGTGGTGACTCAGTAAGCAACCAAGTTAAATCCATGTCAACTTCTAGCATAATTTCAAAGAAATCAACATATTGGCCAAACTGTTCATTGTACTCTTATTTCTTTGGTTAGGTTTTGTTTCACTGGGTTTCCCTAGCAAGGTTTTTAATAAGGCAGTTTGAGCAAGCCCAAGCCACCTTACAATACATTGAATAATCACATTTCTCTACTTTGGTTTTTATCTTGGGTTTTTCCTTCGCAAAATAATTTTAATTATCTTTAAGTGGTGGAAATCCAAGGGAGAGTATTGTGTACATGTGTCATAGTTTAGCTTTCCACCACATTTGCTTAGCATTTAAGACGTATAATTATTAAGAGTAACATATGGTATTAGGAGATTAGTCTAAGACTTGATAAAGGGCCAAGTGTCCCAAAATTGATGTTTATCTCATGGTTGAAAATGGCTGGAAAGTATTATATATAACCCCTCTCTCTCTCTCTAGGAGAGATTGATTATTTGTAAGAGAAAAATGAAGAGCTAAGCACGTTTGTAAAGACTAGTAAGGGTGCATTTGGTTAGGGGTTTGGGTATAATCTATCTTTTATTACAGACATTATGTTGTTTGATTGTCAAGTAATAAAAGATTACGATAATTTTTTATTGTCAATAGTTATTACATGCTTGAGGTGGTGACGAGTAAAATGACAATCGATCTCGATGTGCTTGGTTCGTTCATGAAAAACGGAGTTGTGAGCAATCTGAATAGAACTCTGATTGTCACAATACATAGGAGTGGGATGAGGTAAACTATAGGAAGCGAAAGCTCACTCGAGCATTGAAATTGAGGCTTCACCTCTTCCCTCTCCGGTTGCTGCTCTCTTGTTGGTCGGCCGCTAAGCTCAATTGGTTTGGAACGCACTGTGTTGCTCATCTCCGTTCTCCCTCTAAACTCTAAAGGAAGCCGATTCTACGCCGTAAAGGTAAAGGAAGCGGGTGCCCAATCACTAACCAGGGGGTGGTCTTCATCAAGCCCTTTCTGTAATAACAGATGCAAGTATGCGCTAGCTAGGATCTAGACTTAGACAACAATCAGGAGAGAAGATAAAGTGGCTAAAGCTACTATCTCTCTACGTTTACCAACCCTCCCTTGCCCACTTGAGTGGAATTCAATTCAATAAATACCACCGCAACAAATGTCGATTCTATGATAGTACTTTATCTATCCACTTTCAAAGCCTGTCCATGGGATCCGACTCGTCTTCCCCCTGAACTATGCCTTAAAACGTGTTTTTATTGTCAATAGTTATTACTGTTAATAATATAAAGGTAATTAGATCATATTCTTAATAGGTGTTATCAAAAAATTACTGGAGAATCTACTATTCATACCAATTTTTAGACCTAGCAAAACAGGTCCATAACTACGAGTGGACCTGCACCTGCCCAAAAACTATAGGGTACAGGGTCCACAAGTTTAAACCCGTTTTAATTTTACTGGTAACTCGGCCTTGCCCATTTATTTTGCGGGTCAGCCGCATTTTCTCGCAGGTACCTGCAAAAATTTAAAAAAAAAAAAAAAAAATTACCCTAATTCCTTCCAAAATCACTTCCTCTCGCTAAAACCGACCAGTAAATCGAATTTTGGAACTTAGGTACAATCGAGATCTTCTTCTCTCCTCTCGCTCAAGCACCTAATTGAAGACAAATCAGTTGTTGCATTTGGCATTGTGGCTACATGGAGTAATTTCTTCTCTTCTATTTTGAATCTGTTTTGTACGACTTTTTTTTAATTGTAACTCTGTTTTGGACTCATGATGTTGCGCACATAAGGTTGGGTATTCGTTGGAGCAATTCTTCAAACACCTGGTGGGCAAAGTGCAGGGGAAAGGTGTTCAATCAATCAACAAAAAATCACTTTAAAAAAAAATCCTCAACCTCAAAACACTACAAATATCCGTTTAATCAACTCCAACAATGACCATTCAAATCGCAACCAAGAAACCCAAAAGAAAAACTTAGCGAACAGGCTCATGATAGAGGCGAGGTGCGGCGGTCTTCGAATGACAATTGGGCAAGTGAAGGCGGCTAGAGGTTTGGAAGGTTATGTGTTGTGCAGCATTGACGGAATGGGAGGCAGAGGGCGGTGCGCTCGTTCGTGTGATAGTCACAAATGATCACGCTAGGGGAGACGCAGCTGGAAAAAAAGGGTGGTGGTGGTGGCACACAACGTAGACAGCGACGAAAGGGTTGGCTGGGAAAGCGAAAAATGGCAAGGGAGCTGCACGATAACGCCACAATAGGCGGCGACGCTGGCAAAGAAGAAAAACACTAGCAAATTTTATATATTGGACTTGTTTAGAACCAAGCCATTTAGGGCCCATATCTGTTGAACCCATACCCGTTGGACCCGAACCATACTTGGCCAACCCATCCATTTTGCGAGGTCTACCAATTTTACACTCAATTACAAAACACTTTGGATACAAATGTCTTCATATGTCTACCAAATAACAATTAGTCCAACTATGGAAAATGATTTCTATAACTTCATAAATTAATTTTTTGGACAGAAATGCCCCTCACTATTTATATGAATGACCACCCAAAATTATTTAGCCATTGCAAACGATTGTCGGTCACCGGCCACCACCGTCGACTGCCACCGAACAATCGTCAGAACGGCTCATGATCAGCTGGATCTGATCGGTCATGCGTCGATATGGTCATTTATGGCTAGATCAAAGGTTGAAAACGGCCAAATGGCCTTGGATCTTTAGGCCTTTAATGGCCAAATCTTTGGCCATTAACGACCTTGAATCTGGTAAAAAAATGGCCACATCCATGGCCATCTGATTGTTTTCGGCCTTTGATATGGCTGGCAACTGCCAGATCGGTGCATGGCTAGTTGTGTGCCGTTTTGGTGACTATCGGCAATGGTGGTCGATCGTCGGCAGTAGTTGGGGGTATTTTGTTAAAATTTAAATTTTTGTTATTGCGGTGTTTTAGCTAAATTCTCAAATGGAGGGGGTTAAAAGTAACCTGTATAATAATTATTTTTATTATTATTAAAAATGTTAAAAATAAAGGGCAATTCAATAAAAGCCTTTGTCGATAATATTTTATTCCTCCCAACCAAACATTTTAATTATTTATACTCAGCAATCTAACCAAACATATTGATATAATATTTCCCCATAATCTTCAAGGTAACATATTTCACTAGTAATCCTATATTTTCAACAATAAAATATTCTCCGAACTAAATGCATCCTAAAGGCAGTAATATATTGATTAGTCCCACATCTCTCAATCCTCTCACTTTGTCCCTTGTTTCTTTTATTTGTTAACTTAATTTTTTGTCCTAAGTTAATTATTATATAAGACAATAGAGACTTAATATCGATTTGTGTTATTGAGTTAGCACTTAGCAATGCTATTACTATGGGAATTGATTACATTGACCTCCCCTAAGGTTTCAACATTTCACATGTGCATAGAAAAAAAACTAGGTTCGATTTGTGTTATTGAGTTAGCACTTAGCAATGCTATTACTATGGGAATTGATTACATTGACCTCCCCTAAGGTTTCAACATTTCACATGTGCATAGAAAAAAAACTAGGTTAACACAGATGCCCCACTCTGTTAACTTCTCTTAGAGCTCCGTTGACTAAAAAGTTCCTTTATAACCCTACAAATATAAAAACCTAACAGTTACCCCCACTAACTCACTTGTATTTCTTTCAAAACAATTTATTGATAAAAAAATTACAAATATTTATTTTAGCATTTTATTTTTAAACTAAAAAAAAAAAAAATTAAGAAAATTGAAACATAATTTTTAAATATAATTTTTTTAAAAATTAATAAATAATGAATCCAAAACTAAAATGTTTTGTAAAGTAAAATATAAAAACTGGAAAAAAAATTTAAAATAAACCTTAATATATATATATTGTAAATTGAAAAAAAGAAAAAATAGATCGATGATCTAAGAATGGAGGTTGCAACGATCTTTATTAAATGTTAAATGTAATTTATTTTTAAGACTTTTTTTCTAAATATTAATTTGTTAATTTGAAATATTTAATTTATAATTCTGTATTTTAACATAAAAGGACTATTTCACCCCTCCTTTATTAACTTTAACACCAAAAATTGACTGTAGGAGGTGTAAATATAATTAATTTTTGTCGTTTTTCAATTGACAAAAAAATATTTTAAAAAGTACTGTGTATATATATATATATATATATATATATATATTTTAGTTTTTATATTTTTATTTATAAAATATTTTAATTTTTGATTCCTTATTTATTAAATTACAAAGAAGTATTTAAAAATTATATTTCAACTTTTTAAAATTTTTTAGTTTACAAATAAAATTTAAAAAGAAATATAAGTTGTAATAGTTCTCTCTAGCTAGTATACTTGTGAAATATAAAGTAAAACTCACTAAACATACTATAGAAAATATATATGTATATGAGTATGAAATAGAGCGCCCATAACTAATTTTTCTTTATACACAAATCTCTACACTCAGTCATAAATTCACAAAAATAAACTCAAATTACAATCAGACAGTGTTGTCAAGTTCTTCCGCTTCTTGACGTTCCAACCGACCCCATCTCATCTATTACCTGTAAAAACATTGAAATTAATAGAGTGAACACTTATTGCTCAGTAAGTAAACCCACTATACTACTCTTCTATCTCCGTTGCTCATATTTTGAATTTCTTTCCTTACATCAAACTTCTCTTTTCTTCTCTGCTCTTTCTAAAACTCTAGTTTCTCACTTACCCAGGATAGTGGGAATGGTATCATGCATAGGTATAATGCATATGCACAAATGCATAGGATATGCATTTTCATTTTTGTTTCTCTGTTTTCTTATTCTGTTTTCTATTTCTTTTTCTGTGTTTCTTTCTTTTATGATTCTCTTCTTTCTTTCTTTCTACTCTTTCTTACCGATCAGAATCGATTGAGGCATGGATTCGGAACCCTAGCTGTGTGAGTGTATTCTCAAATTTTTTCTGGGTACAATCCTCATCCACATGCACTTCTAACGGACTGTACAAATACTTCTTTCTTATTCTAAGGCCGCTCACTAAAGGCAGCATGCATGTGGGGCTAATCACTCATAGGTTTCTCATCGCAACAACCTTCTCTTCTCTTCTTCAAAAGTGTTCTTTAATAGGTTTCTTCCTTTCTCTTTGTTCTTTAATGCTTGTATGTATGCATGTAGATGGGCTTATGCTTGTTATTCTTTCTAAATTCACATGTTTAGATGGAAAAATAAAATATGGCATGTGTACATGTCATTCTCTACCATCTACAAACTCATATCGAGATAACAAGTAATCATATCCATGCATGCACTTCTCTTTGACATTTCATCAAACAATTTGTATGCACACACACAAACTCTAAATTGGCTACACTTTACATCCCTCTCAAGCCACCAAAATTTGGAGCAAAACTCCTTAAAACCAACATCAAACCTGACCAGGAATTAAACTTCACAAATTCTACTCCAATTCTTCCATAATTCATTCAAACTTCCTCCAAACACCATATACACAAACACTCCTTATCATGGCTGAATTCTACTCATCATTCAATATCAATTCCATCAACAATTCTCAACATACAAACACATACATACATATAAGAATTTTCTCTAGACAGTTCTTGATCAAATCATAACTAGGGTTGGATTTACTTACCTTAGATGTGAGCAACCCAAACACTTTAGTCTTCCTTTAATACAACTCTCTTTCTCTTAAACCCTAGGGATGCTTTGGATTGAAATTCCACCAAAAATGAACCAAACTCTATGAATTTCCTTGGAGATTGATTGAAGAAATTTGAGAGAATTTGGGTGGAGAGTGACGTGAATGGAGGGGAAAAGTGGCTAGGGTTTCATTCTTGCATCCTTAATATAACATAATAATACTTATAGATTCCCATTTTACCCTTGCACTTTCTATGAAATTCCATCTATGTCTCTTAGTCAATTACAATAATGTCCACATTTCCATTGCATTCTCCATGTAATTCTACTTCTTTTCACTCCCCACACTTTCAACTAATTATAGGTGGAATGACCATTTTGCCCTTAAGCAAATTTTCCAGAATTTTCTCAAAAATTCCAGTAAGTTCTTTGCCCGGGTGAAGACTATATTTTCTGCCATGAATTTGGGTAGAGAGTTCATTGCCGCCACGGCAAAATTCCTTTGCCACGGCGAACTATGAAAAATTTTCCTCAAGCTAACTTTCATGCATTCATCTTGGAGTAAACATTACAACTAAGGGAAATGAAGTTACATAGCTCAATGTGGGTGTTACATAAGTGTTTTTAATTAATTATTTTATGTTTTTTTTTTTAAGAATGATATGAATTTTTCTTTTATCAAATTACATGGATATAATGGTTAAATCTTGAAATATCTATGGGAATATAAGTTATTGCAAAAGGTGGAGGCATCATCAAGGGTATTTTGGCTAGTTAGTACTTAGTAGAGGTAATTGTATGGTTTTATATTTGAGGAGAAAATTTAGCTGCCTAGTCATCCCAAGTTTGGATTTAAGAAAATGGCCTTGAAACTATTCATCATTTTTTTTTTAATTTAGAGAAGATGACGTGGCATAGTTAGTATTTAATTAAACACGTAAAATGGGTTAAAATGAAAAGATTAAAACATATGAGGGCCGAATCAGAAATAATGAAAGTTTTTAAAATTTGAAATTTCGCAAAACAAGCCCCACTAACTATTCACCTCGTTTAATCGAAATTCATCAGTTCAAAAAGCGATTTCTTGAACGAAAGGGAGACGCGATTTTTTCCGATCGAACACTTGCAAATTTGCACCCTAAATCAATTTCTTGAACCCTAAACCGAATACAGGCGCGATTTTCGGCGATATAGTCACGATTTTCGATCAATTTGTTGAACCCTAAAATCAATTTCCTTAACCGTAAACGAAATATGTGCCATTTCCGGCGATATAGTCCACATTTTCGATCGAAACTGCAAACTTTGACAGCAAATTCAATCCAAAACCATGAGTGACACTGACAATGAGGAGGGAAGCCCAACGCCACTTCGAATCCTAGATTCCAGTGGCGCAAGCGATTCAATGGGCTCCGGTGGATCATCGACCGGTGAAGGTGGTCCACAGCGAGGAGGCAGCCGGCGGCACAAGAAGCAGAGGGAAGAACCTTCCGAACAAGCGGGAGGGTGCGAAGACGAGTCGGGCGAGTTCGAGGCCAGGGAGGAGGAGGAGGCGCAGAATTCGAGTCGGCCGGGAGGAGGATTCGGCGAGTTCGCGGGAGGAGTCGTCGGAGGATCCAGGCGACGAGGAGGAGGCCAGCGAAGATAGGGTACGTAGTTTGGGAATATTGCTTGTATTTTTGCTTAAGCGATCATTTGTATCGCTTAAGCGATTATTCTGTTTTACTCGTGATCGCAGTCATGATCGCTTAAGCGATAAAAAGGATCGCTTAAGCGATCGAGATCGGCGAGATGATTACGCCCGGACCTAAGATCGCTTAAGCGATCATGAGTGTTTACTCTTGATTGCTTAAGCGATCTTAGGTTTGGCAGAATCACAGATATAATAAGAGATCTGTTGTATCGCTTAAGAGATTCTCAGTTAACTCTTGGTCGCTTAAGCGATTTAAAATCGCTTAAGCGATCTTGCATAAGCCAGAGTAAAGATCTCTTAAGTGATCCGAGATCGCTTAAGCGACTACAGTGGTTTTGGTTTATTTTTGTTGCTGACATTTTATTTATATCGATTGTGCAGATTGTGCGGACCGTAAACTGTAGAGTACGAGTTGGAGCCTATAAGTGAGAAGGTACCCTACTTCCCTGCAAGGGTGACGGTGAGGTCGAGCTGGGAGGTTTTTGACAGAATAAGGGCCATTTTAGTTAGAATTAGGGATGGTGAAAGAGATTTTAGTGACACTTGTTTCGGTCAGTTTTTAAGAATCGGAACAAAGTGGAAAAAGTCATTTTGGGGGCAGGGAGTGCATTACATGTTGATGCACTCAGTAAAATGCAAGAAAAAAAATGAAATATGGTTCGTGGTGGAGGGAAAGCCACTACGGTTTGGTATGATGGAGTATGCGTTGGTGACGGGCTTAGGATGCGGGAAAGTGCCAACTAAGGCGGAGGCAGACGCAATAAGGACGAGTGCGGGAGCCATAAACTTTTGTAAAAAGGTTTTAAAAGGGGCAAAGTCTATTACAGGAAAAGTTTTAGAGAAGAGGCTATATACAGTTCGGTTTAGTGATGCAGAGAAGATAAAAGTGTACTTGATATTGTTTTTACATTCTATCTTATTGGCTGGTGACTTAACAAAAGCTATTGAGAAAGATTGGTTGTTGTTTGTAAGCGACTTGGAGTTCTTTAATTCTTATCCGTGGGGACGGATATCATTTGAGCGAACCATCAAGAGCCTGAAAAAACCAGACATGGCGTTAAAGCATGTCGAATGGGGCGGGAAGGCTAAACCAAGCACGTATAATTTGTTTGGCTTCCCATGGGCAATGCAGGTAAATATTAATAGCTCTCTGTTATATTTTTTATAATATGTGTGTTTGAATAATGACATTGACTGCTTTTTTACAATGTAGGCTTGGATGTATGAGGCCATCCCTGTCTTCGCTAAGGTGGGGGGGAGGAGCAACAATTTGAATATGCAACAACAATTTCCTAGGATGTTGCGGTGGCATGTCGAGAGCTATAACCATTGGGATTATGGCCAATTAGAGATTGAGATTCAAGCAGTTGGGGTAAGATTGAAGGATTAAGCTTTTGAATATGCAGTTGCTTTTTTATTTTGCTTTAATTTGATTGATTTTTATTTCTTATTGCAGGGAGTCATCCGTCCCTTTTTGACCGCTATTGGGGATGAAGCGGAAGAGGACTATGTCACATCTTTCAAAGCAATGGAGGATGAAAAGGATGAACAGATAGACCGCCTGATGCGGGACCTAAAAGGGGTCACGCATGTGATGGCAGTTGCAGGGCCATTGCTTGACAATGTCGTTGATGTTGAGGATAATGAAGCTCGGGGGGCCGAGGATGAGGAGGAGAGGAGGAGAAGAGGGAGGAAGAGGTTCGTATGCCTCAGCAAACCGGTACAACAAGTACCGCTTTGTCGAGACATCGGCATGGGGAGAATGAGGTTGTTGACCTCATAAATGGCCTGTTTGAAAGTTTTACAACAGCCGTTTATGCAAGGTTTGACAAGATGGAAGAAACAATGAAAAGGGTAGAGGAGAAAGTGGATAAGCTAGGAGAGAAAGTAGGTACAATGGAGGGCGAAGTTGGTACAATGGAGGAGGAACTTGGTGGAGAATTAAAGGCGGTTGAAGTGCAAACTGGCTTGAAAAGAGAGAGCCGAAAGAGCAAGTTTGTGAAATCGCTTTACATGGTAGTGACACAGGTAAAGAAGAAGAAAATGAAGAAACAAATGGAGGAACAACCAGAAATGGAGGAGGTTGAGGAGGTTAGTGGTGGAAGTGGGGCGGTGATAATGGAAGAGGGGGAGGTGGGAGGCGAAGGAAGCGGGGATGTAAAAATGGAGGAAGCGGGAGGAAATGGGGAAGGGAAATTGGACTCAAATGTCGATTTGTATAGGCCAATAGAGGAAAAGAAAAAACTTTTTTATGCCTATTACAATGGATCAGGAAGTGACGGCCATATAAAGTGTAAGACAGGGGATTATCCCTGGGAATGGTTTCAGAAGTTATTGACGATGGGGACGTGGCTTGAGGACTCGGTGAGTTATTTTCACTTAATTTTCCTTATTTTTGCCTGTGTTTTCCATACTTATCTTGTTGTTTTTATTTGATGCAGCACATCGATGAGATATTGGCATGATGAGGCTACGACAGACTAGTGATGGTGATCTGTTGTATCCCGACTGTGCTATCACCGATGTGGCGTTTGGGCAAATGCTTGTTTCGGCATATCGCACTTTAATTAAAAATGCCGTTGCTAGTGGTGTAGTAAAAGGACCGAAGCAAAAATGATTGGCCGCACAACAGTCGGACTACATCCCTGATGATTTTCGGTTTGATGACAGGATTATGCAGTACATAAGGGGGATCGGCCCAAATATGGCCACGGTTGGGCCTTTGTTAAAAGAGTGTACTGCATCATCCTCGTCAAACAGATGCACTGGATAGCAGTCGTTGCGCATCTAGAGGAGAGGTTTCTAAAGATCCTTAACTGCAACCCAACCATTTGTTGAGACAAGCAGTTGGAGGTCGAGTTGGACCCACTGTCCAGGTTGTTCCCGCGGCTGTTGCGTGACAGCGCGATGTTTGGGCACTTCGGTGATCAAGTACTAACCGGAAAGTGGCCAATTCAGCGCTCTACCTGCCCAATAAATGAGTCAAGGTAAATTTTGTTTAAAACTAACTTACATAATACAATTGTTCTATAAGTTTATTATAATGCTAATGTCTTCTTTCTATTGTAGCGCTGAATGTGGGGCATATGCCCTGAAATTTATTCAGTTCGACATGACCAACAGCCCGATGGACAGCTTGAATGACGAAACAATGAGAGACTGTTCGGGAGCACTGGGCAGTCGACTGCTTCCATGGGTAGATGGATCCATTTTGAGTGACCAGAACCCAATCAAAGGGTATGAATGTTGGACGCTGAATTTTGTAGTTTATGTGATGTTGATGTTCATACTTGGGTTTTTTGAGTTGATTGTATTTATTCTAAACCATATAACTTCAGCTGCTGACACTGAGTTTTTTGACTTGTAGTTTATGAAAGATGGAATGGTCAATCTCCACAAAAAGTCAACCGAGGCACCATATTAGCCGCCCTTGTAGATATCATCTTGAATTTGTTGGATGCTAGTGTAGAGCCAGAAAGCATTGGGAAGAATGATGTCGTGGGCATCTTTTCAAGCATGGACTGCCCTGATACCATTCACTGTGGACTCTAAACTCTTTGGCATCAAAAACTAAATTAAAGGCCGTGTACAGGAAATTGTAAATAATTTACTATGTATGGTGTAATCATTGTAAAGAATTGGATCTGATATTTGGGATATATTTTTGTTTGTCCATATAAGATAATTCATCAGCAGTTTCAATTTACTATGTATAGTGTGTCCATATAAGATATTTTTGTTTGTCCACATATCTCTTAAACGACCAAGACTTTTCAGAACGATCGCAAGCGATCTTAAATCGCTTAAGCGACCAAGGTGTGGGCGAGATGTCATTTTCGGAAGAATCGCTTAAGCGATATAAATGGGCTCTTGCGATCATAGTCCGGCGGTATGTCATTCGCTAAAAGATCGCTTGACGATATAAACGCTTAAGCGATTATAAATCGCTTACACTTATGTGTCTTTTAGGAATAATGCTTTGGGAAGCGATGTGCGGGTCGCTTGTATCATATTCTCGGCGATGTCATTCTCGCCTTAAAAGATCACTTAAGCGATCATAAATCGCTTAAGCGACCATGTGTCTTTTAGGAAGAATCGCTTAAGCGATACAAGTGGGTCACTTAAGCGATCATATTCAGGCGGATGTCATTCGCCTCGAAAAGCATTGAAAAGATTGCTTAAGCGATCATAAATCGCTTAAGCGACCATGTGTCTTTTAGGAAGAATCGCTTAAGCGATACAAGTGGGTCGCTTAAGCGATCATGTTCTAGGCAGATGTCATTCTGCCTCGGAAAATATCGCTTAAGCGATCATAAATCGCTTAAGCGACCATGTCATTCTGCCTCGGAAAAGATCGCTTAAGCGACTATGTGTCTTTTAGGAAGAATCGCTTAAGCGATATAAGTGGGTCGCTTAAGCGATCATATTCTGGGCAGATGTCATTCGGCCTCGGAAAAGATCACTTAAGCGATCATAAATCGCTTAACCGATCATAAATCGCTTAAGCGGCCATGTGTCTTTTAGGAAGAATCGCTTAAACGATACAAGTGGGTCGCTTAAGCGATCATGTTCTGGGCAAATGTCATTCTGCCTCGGAAAAGATCGGTTAAGCGATCATAAATCGCTTAAGCGACCATGTGTCTTTTAGGAGGAATCGCTTAAGCGATATAAGTAGGTCGCTTAAGCGACCATGTGTCTTTTTGGAAGAATCGCTTAAGCGATTTATGATTGCTTGAGCGACCATGTGTCTTTTAGGAAGAATCGCTTAAGCGATCATAAATCGCTTAAGCGACTATATGTCTTTTAGGAAGAATCGCTTAAGCGATACAATTCATACTGACATGTAAAAGAACTATATTAAACATCGGTTCTTTTCGTGAATATATAGGGTTTGTGTGAGCACCTTTTAATTATTACATTTATATTAAACATACGGTTCTTTTACACGTCGCATACCTATAGCCTGATCGTGAAGCACCTTTTGTTATTACGATTAAACATCGTTCTTTTACGTCGTATGAGCTATACATGTCGATGTTTACGGCTATACTAAACATATGGGGTTTACGATTCGTTCAGTATATTTTTATATTTGTTTGCTTAATTATTTACGAAATAATAGTATATTTTTAATTAATTTTGGACCCATTAAGTGAATTGATTTCATTAATACCGAAAAGTTTAAAAATTAACAAAAACACCCCCACCCACCCAACTTTCCAGTTAACGCTCGCACGACAACAAGCGACTGAAAATGGCCGGTAATGGCCAGTTGTGACCTTTTCCGGCCAGATCCACCATGGATGTGGCCGGAAAAGGCCACATCTTGCCGTCATGGACTTTCAATGAAATGTCCGACTTTGACGGTCAACGACGGCCAAATGTTGGCCATTGTTGACCGACAATGCAGCGGCCATATATTTAGGCTGTCGAAGACGGCAAGATGCAGGACTTCTCCGTTCGTCTACGGCCAGTTTTGGCGGATCGTCTGGCCTTTTCCGGCCACATCCGTGGTGAGGTCGATCTGGCCGGAAAAGGCCATATAGAGGCCCTATCGGCCAGATCCGACCACTGTGCATCGTAACACCCTTTCCCGATAAGATTCCGGCTCCGGTGGCCAGAATCTGGCACCGTGGGTAGGTGGGGGTGTATCTGTTAAATTTTAAAACTATTTACACAAGAATTGCTTAAGCGATCATGT
This sequence comes from Pistacia integerrima, assembly GCA_026225825.1. NCBI lineage: Eukaryota > Viridiplantae > Streptophyta > Magnoliopsida > Sapindales > Anacardiaceae > Pistacia > Pistacia integerrima. The sequence continues at coordinate 13,572,965 of CM047744.1, forward strand.
GATTGGCAGAAGCAAATCTGCCCAGGTGCATGATCGCTTAAGCGATCCGTGATATCGCTTAAGCGAATCTTGTCTTTTTCCCATGGTCGATTAAGCGATAACACGGATCGCTTAAGCGATCATGCACCTGGGCAGAATCAATCAGTCCAGGTGCACGATCGCTTAAGCGATCTGTGTATCGCTTAAGCGATCCTGTTACGAAAACACTTTGTCGCTTAAGCGATACACTTTGTCGCTTAAGTGATCGTGGGCAATGTATACTTTTGCACCTTTTCTCCTGAATTTTGACAAACTAAAATTACCAACACGTATTAATTCCATACTTTTTCCTCAATTTGACAACCTAATTCCAAACTAAAATCACCAACAAATATTTAGACCATGTAATAAGAATACACAATATAAAGGATAATTTATTAAAGGTAGCAATAAAATTTAAAACATCAATAATTGAAAACAATAACTCATCAACGGTTGCCCTTCGCAACTCCCTCAATTTCATCCTTCTTCAAACCTAATTACTTCTGGCAACTGCTTCTCTTGTGGCGAGGTTGCTTGCAAATTGAGCACTTATTCATCTTCCGGGGAACCTCAAAGGCTGATGGAATACGCTTAACCCTTTTTCTCCCCTTTAGTGTCTTCTTGAATGGCGGCTGGAGGATAATGTCAACCACCTCTGGCGACACTACCCACGGCTCTTCTAGAGGCACCGGATATATCTTTTCTGAATATGCTAGCATGTAGTGATCTGTCATATAGAGAGGGAGCAAAGTTCCATGTAAATTCTTGAACCAAAATCCGGCTTCCGTTGGTGTTTTAGTGCCGCTAGTGCATGAGGACAAGGTAAACGTTGAATGTCAAACACTTTACAGCTGCAAGTTTTTCTAACAAGGTTAACTAGAGCATCCTGGACCATAGCCGCGCACAGTGAACTCTTGAGCATTAAGAGGAGAGGCAAAGTGCATTTGTGATTCCATACGTTCTCGTAATAATTTTTCATCTGACGGAACAAAGGTTGTAGTAAAATTATCTGACTCCGTACGACGCTCATGGAACCACCGCGACAGTGTCCTTTGGATTGTATCAAAAAGTGCAACTATTGGAAACTCTCTTTCTATTAACAACTTCAAATTTATGGACTCAGCTATATTCGTGGTCATGACATCAAACCTTCTTCTAGGAAAGTAAGCTCTACTCCATCTCTCGAAACCAACATCATGCTCAAGATACTTAGCAACTCTAACATCCTTGATTCGGATTTGCTAGAAGTGCTCCTCGAACTCATCAATCCGATAAGCTTTTGCTGCCATGTAGTATGTCTGAAGGAGGCCAGCACACTTAAACTTTTATTTTATGTTCTCACCAAGGTGCCTCATACAGAATCTGTGATGTGCTTGACGGTAAATAGTGGCAATCCCCTTCTTTATAGAGTTGTGCCTATCAGATATTATACACAACTCGTCACATCGCATTATCTGCGTAAGCGCTTTGAAAAAACCAAGTCCACGACTCGTCATTCTCAGAGTCAACCACACACCATGCAACAAGATATGTGTGATTCTCGTTGTCTTGTGCAGTGGCCACCAACAATGTACCTCCATACTTTCCCGTCAGAAAGCAACCATCAACAGCCAACACCTTTCTCATGTTTACAAAACCCCTTATAAGCGAGAACCATAAGCAACAAAAAAATATTTAAACATCATATTCTGTCCCACTTCAAAGCCGTCTTGCTACCTTGGTTTGTCAACTCAAGCATATAACGATGCGGCTCAATACTGCGTACCCGTGCTCACTCAAGCATAGCAGTGCGCTTCTAATCTGCGTGCAGTGCTCGCGTGCCCCTGCATAAAATCTTGTGCATGTTGTCTCCCTTTCCAACATTTCCAAGAACTAACAAGACATCCCAACTCTGTGCGCACAAGTCTCTGAATGTCTTTAGGAGATGGACCTCTCCCTTCGACGAACCAACTTTTGATAAATTGTCCAATAACATCAGCGGACGCTTGTCGATGCTCACCTGAAATATGTCCCAAACCACATGTGTGCTCACGGGTATATGTGCTAAGAATAAACTTTTCCGACTCCGCCAACCTTCTACAATAAACCCGCCACTTGCACTTTCGGTCCACGACATGCAATCACACACCAATGAATTTGACTTTTTGGTGATGAACTCAAAATTACCTTTCACAAAGAACAAGTTTTAGCTTCCTCACTACTTCCTCTTTGTTGTCAAATAAATACCCTATGTGCAACTCTGATCCATCCGTAAAGACATGAGCTGATTCACTACTAGCTCCAATTGCCCCCTCTGAACCTACATAAATGACCATAGTGTTCTCTTCCTCACAATGTACGCCTTCTGCATAATCTGTATTTAAAGGAATCTCTACATCTGTGTGAACATCTACGGGGTCCTCCTCCTCAACATTTTCATTCGGCCCCCCATCACCAACCTCTTCTATAGTGTCCTCCTCACCACCCAATTCACCGTTTACTCTTGATTTTTCAGCTAACAAATCAATGGCCTCGTAGTTCAAATTAAAATCAGGCAAATCTCCGCCTACATCCTCGTTATCCCCTTCCTTGGAACCAACTTCCAACGGTTTTTCTACATAAGAAACCCTTAAAATCGGCCTCGAACCACTATCGGCCATATCAATCATATATAACTTCACACTTTCATCCGACTTTAATATAGCAGGAGGTACCTTATAATTTTCAAGAGCTCTGCTTAAAATATACTTCATAACTATATCACTACGCAAGCAACTCAAATTACCTCTTCTAATTATTTCATCAATCAACTCATCAAAACTAACATTTGTGCTCACAGCAATTGGATATAACTTCTTTGCTCTTCCCAATCCACTTCCACCTACTTTCTTCCTCCACCCACTCACCAAAATATTCAACACCCAAAACAACTTGTCCCATGTATAATAATAGCCAACTACCTGTAATGCAAGAAAAACAATATTCTTAAATGTTGTACTAAGGGTTCAAATATTTTAAAAAGAATTTGCACATTCGCATATTTGGTCTGATGTATCGCTTAAGCGATCATGGTTATTTATACTGGATCGCTTAAGCGATACAACTTGATCGCTTAAGCGATCCGGATATAAATAACCATGATCGCTTAAGCGATCTTGTCTTCTTATTCTTGATCGCTTAAGCGATCTGCTCCCTCTGGCGAGACTTTAACCGATCGCTTAAGCGTTATGTACCACGTACGATCGAGGCAAGCGATCATCTGCTCACATTACCGGACCTGCCGGATCGCTTAAGCGTGCGAGATCGCTTAAGCGATCCATCGTACCGAGACACACCCCGTCATCTACCTCTAATTGATCCATCTAGGAATAAATTTTCAACAAATTTCACTCCTTTCAACTTGCATTACATCAAACACAACCCAACAACCTAAACAACTAAATCAAAATCATAACCCAAACCCCATCCATTATTAAATCTTTGTAAATCTAAATATAAAATGTAAAAAGGAGATACACGTACTTACACGAAATGTCAGGAGGAGGAGGAGGGGGATCTTTGGCGGAGAAGATGTTAATGGTGGAGGAAGAAGAAAGCGTTAATGGTAGAGGAACAAGAAGATATAGAGGAATGAGGAGGAAGAAGAAGATGTAGAGGAAAGAGGAAGAAGAAGATGTAGACGAAGAAGAAGATGCAGACGAAGAAGAAGATGTAGACGAAGCTGAGAAGAAACAACCAAGGTGGAGATACGTTAATGGCGGGAGGAAGAAGAAGGTGTTTGGGTTTGTTTGCAAGAATTTTGGGTTTTTGGGAATATAGTATAATTTTTAAAAGATTATATAATAGTTCATTAATCCTAATTACCCTTAATCAATAATATGACTATTTAGTAAAACTTTAAAACTTGATAGCCTTTTAATTAAATTCAAACTTGAAAAGTTGTTTTAATAAACTGCCCCTATATTTGAGGGGGTATAAGGAAACTTTTCAATTAACAAAGCCCTAACAGAAGTAAACCGAGTGGGGTGTCTGTGTTAATCTAATCATCTTTTCTATGCTTACGTAACATGTTGAAACCTCAGGGGGACTTTTGTAATAGTGTAATTAACTCATACTATTGAGACCTTTCCGGCAAACATGATCTACGGACTGGGGCTAGAGTCGCAGTGTGCTAAGGTGGACCGGGAGAAAACCCTCCTCTGCAAGAATTGACGATACCAAAACTGGGGCACAAGTCAACTCACAATAAAACTGAAAACAAACCCAAACCTCTTTGCCTCTTTCATCTCAGAATGGAACCAGAAATGGAAGCGTGTGTTTCAAAAACAGTGGCAGTGATTGGTTGCATATTCATGACATTGTTATATGTTGCGATTCTTTATGCTCCCACTCTGATATTGCGTCTCCCTCCTCCTTCATCTCTTAAGAATTTCCTCATCAGACGCTTCATATGCGCTGCTATTGCTTCTATCCTCTCACTCCTCTTCTCTGCTCTCATACTCCCTGTAAGCTCAACTGTAACTTGAACTTACTTTTATTCTTTGTAAATCCAGTTACTTCCCGAACTGACTTTGATTTCAAAAAAAATTAATAATGCTAGGTAAGAAGTGGGGAGGCATCGGATATATTTAGTGTGTATGGCATTCGAGCGGATCATATTGTGAGTATAATGATTTGGGTGCTAGTGAGGAGCAATTTGTTTGCACTTTTTAATTATCTTTATATTCTTGTATGGTCTGCAGATTTGGAAAAGGGTGTCTGATTCCTAAATTTGCATGCTGAAATGCAATTTTGTGTGTGAAACAGTGGCAAGTTGTGGTCTTTCCTCTTTTCCTCACTTCTCTTATGTATGCTGGAAGTTTGGTCCTCAAGTGTCTGTTGTTGGTGAATTCATGGAAGACAGACTTTGATAATGGTGGAGAGTTTTTGTTTGACCGCATCAAAAGTATAACCCAAACATTCCTCAGTTACTTGCTTTCTATTGCATCCAATCTTCTAGCTTGGCGTAACTATGTTGTGGTTAGTGTTTTCAACATTTTAATTTATCTTTGTAAATAAATGTAAATGTGTTTTCTTTAGTTTTATTACTTGTGGTTTTGCCATTTGAATGTTAAATGTTTTCATTACTGGTTTAAGGATGTAAAAGTCTGCCGGAAAACATAATATTAACAATAATCAAAGAAAGATGATGCATTACCAAACTGAAAAAGAAACTGATACATTTGTTTGTAATATATGTTTATATAAACTTACCTAAATCTCAAATGATCGATGTATCTTTATCATTTTGAGCTGTGTTTTGTTTATTTAGTAGAAATACATGAGTGTCTTCTTCAGTTTCAAATTTCTTGAAATGGATTTGATGGAGGCTCTATTCATGCATTATTTCCATTAATCACTAGATGTCCTTTGATCAATTGTAAGATTTTTAAAGGAACAATCCAAATAAGTTCCCCCTCAGTCCTTGACTGTACTTCAATGAACAGGCACCATTAACAGAGGAGTTGGTGTTTAGGGCATGTATGATACCTTTACTTCTCTGTGGAGGATTCAAGATATATACTGTCATTTTTATCTGCCCTATCTTCTTCAGCTTGGGTAAGTCAATAACTCTCAGTGGAGATTAAAATCTAGTTTAATATGTACAGGAACTTTAGTAGAATTTGTGCCTCCTGTTACAATGAAATGCTTGTAACTTGTTGAATGGGTCACTATTCTGATCAATCACTCGAATTTAAGGTATAAAAGAGTGCTGTTAATATTCTTTCTAGATCACATTATATATTTGTAAACAATGTTGTAATTAACTGTATAAATTTTATAAATATATATAGTGGTAGCTTTCGTTTATTCTTGAATGTAAGATGTGATGACTACTTTGGCCTCATCAGCGTTTTGTGACTTACTGCTTTGTTTATGTTATATTTCTTGTCTTCTGATAAACATTTTTGGCCCTAAAAACTCTTTGGTTGACCATAGAGTGCGTGGAAAATAGTTTCTTTTTAATCCCTTATTTGCTCAAAGATTTCATGACCTTTATGGTGTTGTTAGATTTTTTTGAATATCATATTTATGTTTTAAAAATCCAAAAGCATAAGAGAAAATATTCATGTGGCACTTGGAAAAGGGGATTTATAATGACAAAATTTATCTTCTGAAATTTAGTGTTAAACTCAATATTTGTGGTTTTGTATGTTTTGGGAAGCAAAATTTTTAAAAACACTCGATCTGTCCGCTAATTCTCCATAATATTACTGCTGAACGCTGTCATTGTTTGCTTCTTCGTTGTTTTAAAAATTAAATACTAGAAACTTTTTCAGGTTTCAAGAATGCAAAATTAAATTTCACATTTTTGTCTACCAAACAGTTTCTTAAAAGCAATTCATTGAATGGATTCTAATACTTTGCCGTAGTTCATACTTGTGTTTCTTGTTTCAGCATCTGTTTCATATATTTGTAAAATATTTCTCTTTCATATAATTTGTTCTTCGAATAGTCTTACTGTCTTTGATCCTTATCGTGCAGCTCATTTGAACCACTTAATGGAAATCTATAGATCTCAAAACTATAGCTTGCTAAAAGCTTCCATGGCTGTAGGTATGTACTAATCTTCTTGCTTTCATGTATAGCTAAATGTTAGTTTGTTATTTGAATAGCTTGCTTTTTTTATCTTCTCGAAGTACTCGTGTTTCTGAATTTGAATTTTTTTTATTTATGTTTTTTGTTGTTGAATAAAAATGATATCTGATATTTATCATGTATCAATATCTTGTTTTCTAATGCAATTATATATGTCAGGTCTTCAACTTGGCTACACAGTGGTCTTTGGTTGGTATGCTTCTTTTCTCTTTGTGCGGACAGGTAAGTAATTGGTTGTTAACATCTACTTATTACATTTTGTCTTCAATTCCTGGTTTTTAGAAGTTTTGAATTGACATGCACAATTAATTTTTTTGTTTAATGTGTATATCTTGATGTAACTGTGTCAAAGATTTACATACAGCTGTATGAATTGTTGCTGTTATAGGGAGTTAACTGGTGTTGTTAATCTTTCATGAGATTTTAAGTTGAGATCTTAGATGCTTAGACACAAATGATCTGTTTATGATTTATAGCAGAAGGGTTTCAGGCCTGAGATTATAATTAAAAGACTTCATATTTTAAACTATTAAGAATTTGTGTAAAACAATTGCATACAATATCTTAATCCTTTAAGCTATTCAGATGTGTATAGCAATTACTTCATAAATAATTTCATTAATGTCCATGTAAGTAAATATGACAACTTAGGTTTTCTGGAAGCAGTTCTTGGAAAAGTGGCCATTTATGGTGTCTAGAATAGTTTCATATTTGGTAGGTAGAGATTTTACCTTCACAAAAGATTTCCTTATGTCTTTGAATTATGACCTTAAGAAGGGCTATCTAGGCTTGCTAAAATCTCCAATAGTCAGAGTTTATGGTTGACACGGACAAGATTATAGTGTAGGGCCAAATCTGGTGCTGTTTAGTGGTCAATGCTTGCTATACTTTCACTAATATAATAGACTAGTTTGTTCTTTTTTATTCGGCTGCTTAGTTTATCATCTGTCTGGTATATCTTCAACCTCCATGATGTACTACATTTATTCTTTGCAGGGCATCTTGTTGCGCCATTAATTGCTCATGTATTTTGCAATTTCATGGGATTGCCTATGATGGTTGCCAGGAGGAGAGGTATGAGTAACGCAAGTGAACCATATTTTGTTTATTACCGGAGAGAGTGTAGATTTGTAATCATTGATAAATCCTTGTTTAATAAAATTAGTTTCTTTTTGGTAATCAAAAGAAGCTTAACTGGCATTTTACCATGGTTTGGGGCAAATTTGGTTTCTTTTATATAATCTGTCAGTGGTTTTTACTTAAAAACATAACTCACATCTTTTGGACGAGATTGTGATTTTGGTATTTCAAGTCTACCATATTGCCTTGTGGAATTTGGTATTCGGAACTGTGTCGTGAACCGATTGTAACATTTCATAACAGAATTAAATCCCTTGATACTCATTTCTGCCAAACTCAACTGTTCTTCATTCTATTATTTTCAGGACTAGTGACTGTAGCCTTCATAGCTGGAATCGTGGCATTCGTATGGCTTCTTTTTCCAATCACGAAGCCGGATTTGTATAACTACAGAACAGAGAATTGCAAATGTTGGAATGGATATTGTTCATGGAATTGAACTTTGAACGTATGAAATCTTTGGAAGAAATTGATATGGGCCTAATTCAGTAGCAACGGGAAATGAAAACCTTCTGTTAAGTTATTAATTTTTTATTCATTTATGTTATTTACATTTTCAAAAGCTGACTCTGTTGCTTTAGTTTTTCGGTCGAGAGATGCTAAAAATTCTTTCTTTTTTCAACTTCATTATCCCTGTCATCAGTTTTCCTTGTTAAATCTAACACCTTGAGGGGCAAAAAGTAATTCAACTCTAAAACATGATTAAATTAAAAAAGTTTAGTGGAAAGTGTTGGATATTCATATACCGATCATATTCAATCATTGAGAAGAATTTATTTGTCAAAACATATATTGTTGTAGCTTCAGACTTAATTGGTGTTTTATTTTTTAATTTGAAAACTGAATAGAACTGAATTAATTTATAAATTGAATAGATTTAAATAGTTAAATCTGAATGATACGTTTGTTTTTTTACTTTTATAGTTTGGTTACAAGTGTTAATTTGTATGTTTTTTAACATAAAAATATATTAAAATATAATTGGGACATATATGTCCCTTTATATTATACCTAAAAAATGTTTTTAAGTTCTATTAGTATAAATAATACAAGAACCAATAAGTTGTCAAAAATATAAATTAAATTATATCAAAATCAAAATTTCAACTTCAATTTTTTTCCAACTAATTCAATACTAAATTGTAAAACCCTAATATGCAGGGACAACCAACAACAATAAATGAAAGCATTAAATATGTAAGAAATATTAAATGAGTCAAGAGAAAAAGATGCTCAGGGATTTATAGTGGTTCGGAGTTTTGATCAATAGTCTCCTACATTCATTTCTTCAAGGGAACCTCCTTAAAGTTTCACTAGAATTGGATTTTCCGATACAACAGTTTAACAGGATTTCACCTCTAGATTTACAGGATTTCACTTCTAATATGAATGAAAAATATGTTTGTGATTGTTTGCCTCTAAGCTAGGTTGATATACACAATGGGTTTTGAATTTCTCTCCAAGGATACAAGTTTGAGTACAAATGAGAGAGTAAATTATGTTCAAGATTGGGCTCTAGGCTTTTCAATAATGATGATTGATTGTTGCACTAATATCTCTCTCTCTTTCTCTTGCAATAAACTCTCTATTTATGTCTTCATTACCCTTGAAATAAATTAGAGTCGATGTTTCATTTAATGCACTGTTACAGCTTTCTACAAAACTACAGATCCTAGGGAGCAGGTGTTCCATTATTGGGAACGGGCACTTTTCTTTGAAAATAAGGTTTGGACTAGTCGTTCCCCTATTACTAACAGACATTCCCCTATTGCGAACGGGCGTTCCATCTTGGATCTCTTAAAGTCCAAAAATTTTGGAACCATGAACAACTTCGTGGAATGATGTTGTTCCTTCTTTCAAACGACTTCATAATTTCTAGGAACATGTGTTTGTCATGGTCGTTCTTATTTGGCTTGAAATTTTCAAAACCTTGGCTTGAGCTTGAAATATTTTAAGTCTAAAATCTTAACTTGAACTTGGAACGGGCATTCCTCTTATGAAACGGGCGTTCCTTTTCAGATCGCAAAGAGTGTCAAGATTCCAAAATCATGAACGACGTGATAGAACAACGTCATTCATGTGGAATGATCGTTTTTCTTCAGATTGCGAGTGTGTGTCAACCTCAATAAGTCTTTTGTTATGTTTGGAACAACTTGACGAAATTCAATTTGGAACAATTGGACAGGAAGTTGGCTTCAATTTGGCAGATTGATGAGCAACATCATGGGACAATGTCGTTCCTTCTTGGAATGGCTTGACTATGAGTTATTTTTAATTCGAACTGAAAGGGAACGAATTGGAAAACTGCATTTTCATTTTAAGGTTATGACTTATGTCATACCTTTACACATCAAAACATATAAGAGCTTAACATAAATGAATAATAATATTTAAAACTCAAGCATAAAATATTCTAGCTTTAAAAAAATGAAAAATAAATAAATATCTAGGGTAGTGAAACCTAGTTGAGCTAAAATACTTGATCAAGGAGTTCAATCATAAAAGCATAAACTTTGAAGTAAAAAATGTTAGCCTACAAGAAGAAAATTGAAAAAATGGTTTGTAAATGGTATAATTATAAATAATATATTATCAACACAATTAAAATAATTTTTTCAGATAACTGCTCATTAAGTGAATTTAAGAAAACAGTGACAATTAAGTTAAAAAACAAACACACCAAAAAGACTGAAACATACAAATTAAGTTGAAAAAACAAGGAGGGTCTTAATTACTTAAATTTTTAAGCTACAACAACAAATATATAACTGATTAAAAAGTTTAAAATTGATTATAAAACAATCAGTTTTATAAAAAGATTCCAAAGGTAAGTCTTTCACAATCAAATTATTTTTAATATGGCAATTACAAATATACCCCTCTATAATTTTTTAAATTACACTATAATCTTATCTTAAAAAATTAATTAATAAAATAAAAATAAACTAAATACGTACACTTTTCAAATAAAACAGATGAATAGCAGCAGTCACTGTGGGTGTTGGACTACCACTGTTAACATCGGTGAGACATTGTTGACGGTTGCCGGAATGGCACATTTGGCGACATCGCCGGTGTTGTTCCTGGTGGTTAGGCTGGAATTCATGGTTTCAACATTATAAAAACATCATACAATTTTATAAATAGTTATAGAATATTTTGGAAAATAAACTATATAAAATTAATTGAAAAATCTATTTTATTTTACCAAACATAACATTAGAGATTTTTAAAATCAAAGCAATTTCAAAACATTTTATTATAGTTTTTCAATCTCTCTTTTAAGTATTAAAAATCGTAACTAAAAAACCCGGTCAAATTTGTATTAATTTAATGAATAAGATTGAGTTAATAAATATTGAATTAGTACATAATAATAATAAAAGCAGAGTCTTACCAGAATAGAATAATCAAATTGTTACTTCAATTGTCTCTCTTAACATTAAAAAGGGAGTTCTGTTCCTTAATGACATTGTTTGCTTATTTAACAAAATAAATAAGTATTGTAATACTTTGGAATCACATTAAAATCTTTTATATTAGTATTGTTTGATTGAAATCCTGCAGTCAGCTTACCCTTCCCTGGATCTTCTAAAGAGATATTAGTCATGATTGCTAGGTCGGCCTTTCAGCTTGTTCATTGACCTGCTGTTGCTGAGTTGTTGTGTGATGAGTGGCCTCATGAAGTTTAAGGGCATTAGTCTTAGATATATTCATTGAGTTTGATGATAAGTTATCTCATACAGATAAATTTCTTATTCTTGTGGTCAACCAGCTTATGCTATAAGGCTATGTCATGTCTATGAATTTGATTTTGTGAGTTACTTTTTCCAAACTTAATGAACCCTCATTGACTTTCTCCTTTGAATCTGATGACGTTACCTTTGATTAGATCCTCCCATCACACACAGAATCTAAGTGACAAGCCCATTTTCTTATTTTCTAATATCTTTGCGATTTTTAGTCTGCGAAAAAAAGCCCTGGCCAAGTACAGAGTTGTCTTGAAACATTTCAAGCCAACTTATGCTTCTTACCCTTCCACCTTTTGTTAAGTGGATTCTACAGTTCTCAGGCATAATATTGCTAATATATTAATTTCTATAGAAATAGAATACACAATTTCATTTATCACTTTGACCATTGGCCACTCTGCATTTTGTTTTATCTTCTTGAAAGCTGCATTCTTTTATCGTTACCAAGTTATTAAGGTGCTGTTTTATTCTAATGTACATTGAGAGAGAGAGAGAGAGAGTGATAACAATAATGTCATATTTATCTCTAGCAGATAGCCTGATACATCTTTGTGGTTCAGAAATCCATATCTTAAACCCCCAGAAAAGAAAGATGTATCCAAGATGAAAATAGAAGCAAAAGTAACCCTGGTAGCAAAGTACTACTACTGTCCTATATTAACTGAAACTAGAACTACACTAGTGTTTGACTATGGTTTTACACAAAAAAAGAACGCTAGGGGATTCTTCAGCGGGGTCATGATATCTACTTAGCTGAATCATGGTTTGGTAGAATTGGCAGGATTTGGGTTGGAGGTGGAGCAGAGGTTGAGGTCAGGAATATTATTTGGAGCATTTCCTTTTGATGAATTTCCCTTCCCCAATTTCTGTTTCAGTTCAGATAGTAGTGCTTGATTCTCCTGGTTGAGAAGCTGTGCTTTCTTCCTTAGCCTCTCATTTTCCTTCATAATATAGCAGTTCTGTAGGTACAGCTTTGAGTTCAGTCTTTCCATCACTCTGAATATTGTAAAGTTTTCGAACTTTTCTGCAAATAAAACCACCAGTGTCAACAATCAGTATTTTAGCTAACATTCTTTATTGTCGCATAAATTATTCTACTACACAACCAGACACTACGAATATATTCAAATCCGTACTCTAATAACTAAAATATAATATCCATAATGGAAAAAAAAATTGCAAACTGTTAAAAGGAAAAAAAATACTGCTCACTGCAAACAAAAAAAACAAAAAAATTACCCAAAGAGTGAAAAACAATGAAGGAGAGCTGAGGCAACTGAATCAAATATCTAAATATTCAAAATGAAAAATGTTATAACATGTAAAATATGTTTGATAGAGGTAAGTTAACAGTTGAGTAGGAAACTCATAGCTACAGGGGAGAGCAGGGGAAGTGAAGGGTAAAGAAGAAGTGAATATTTATGGACCGCCGTAGCTATTAATAGACCAAATGGGAGAGATGTGGAGCTGGAAAAACAGTTGTCAAAATCTCTACTTGTGAAAAAATGGAGTCTTTCGGCTGCGTGCCCATTGATGAAAGAAAAGGATAAAGATTGATAAGAAGACCAACAGCAGCCTGATGTTTTGCTGTGTCTGCATTTACTTAAGTATGCTAGATATCTATAAGTAGATGTAATTCTTGGCTTGTATGATTGTGCAAAGAATAGAATGTACCACTGTGTTCTCTTATTATAAAAAGAATGGGCCGAAAGTTGTTAAAAGACAGAAGAAAGTAAAAGAACACAAGTTGAGAGAGGTAGAGAAAGACAAAGAAGCTATGAAAAAGAAATTTGTAGAATCCAAGGGAGAAACACTTGAAAAGCAAACATTCCCTCCTCAAAATGAGGTGAACAAGACAAAGTAAAGAAAATCCCAACTCCCAACATCGTCTCTTGAGTTGTTGTAGTAGTGGACATAGAAACCATGTCTAACCTTGTAAACGAAAGAAAACAGAAGAAAAAGAGAGAGAGAAGCAGAGTCACTCTCTATCCTTTCAAAAAAGATCACCTTTTTGAAGTTGAAGGTGGCCGAGGAAGCTAAGATAAGCTAAGCTAAGCTAACAGCTAGTTTAGTTTGCAGTTGTTTTAAAAGAAAAGAGTAAATTGTGTTTGTGAAGTGAGGGAGAAAGTGAAAAAACAGAGAAGTAAATATATAGAGGAAAAGCCTCTCTCCTCTGACACAACAATCATGCATTTGTAAGCATGGAAGGCGGCCGGTTAGGGGCGAGGATTTAATGTTTTGGTTTGTATGATGGGTATGGCGTCATGTGAATGATGATGGGTCAAGGGTATTTTCGTCTTTATGGGTGTGAGAAGGACAATTATGGGATTTTAGTTTTTTCGGCTAGGGCTTGCAAAATGATGGTGAGCTAGGCCGTCCCAAGATTCGCAATGATGGTTTGGATTGGTTCTAACCATCATCACAACACACTCCTTCTTCTACCCCATAATCAATTCGCTTTTGTTTTACTTCTTCACATCTTCTTCTTGTTTAGACCCTTCCCTTGCTTTCTTCGTTTTATTGCTTGGTTTGGCAACTGTTGGTAATAATCATTCTTTGCCGTAATGCAATGTTGAAACTTTGAATGGCGGTTTTTGCATAGAGACACTAAAACCAAGTGGGCTTTTATGGCTTCACATGTATTATATTGCTCTATAGTATTATTAGTCTATACTTGCTAGATAAATTTGGTCAAAAAGATCTTTTACTGTTTAGTTTTGGGTTGGAATGACCAAACAGATTTGCACCATTGATGATGTTTTGTTTTACGTTATTTCAATCATCATAAGTTAAGCAAATTTTCGCCAAATTTATGGTGAGCTTGAAATAATAATGGGTTGGAAGAGAGTTGGGCCAGCCACAGCCAGCCTCAGCTATGAGTGCCTTAACGTGAAACATCATGGTTGACAGGTGGTGTTGTATGGGCAAAATAGTCAACTTATTTCTCTTCCTCCTCATGGAGCTCGTTTATTTAGCCTATTATGGGTTTCCATTCCATGGGCTGCCAGAGCCTCTCCGAGATCAGAAAATGATCTTCTAAAGAAACATAACATAGGGAGGCAAATGGGAGGATAGGGTTATAAATCTCGTCTGAAAAAACCAATGATGGCAAAACCCCATTATTAATGTGTCTTAAATTGCTTTTTGCAGCAATATTTGAGTCACCCTTAATGAAAAAAGAAATTTGGTTTCATGATTTAAGAGGGTTAAATGTGTATGGCAGTGCTCAAGAGATTTGCATGGCCGCAGATAGGCATTCATCACTACTCTTTCATCATCATCATCATTTTTTTTCTTCTACTTTCTCTGTAAATACAATTATGCACAACCAATCCAACTGGGTAATAACCTAACCTAACCCTTTTTTTTAAAAAAAAGAGTTGATTGCTTCACCCGTGACGTAAATAAGTAATTGACCCATGAATTATGATTGGACAGCATTGATGTTAGACACGTGATGGTAATTTTATGATTGGTGAAATTTTTGATGACCCACTGTTAAAACCATGATATATGAATATGACCTCATTAACTTTGTGAGCTCATTTTAATCATATCACATAATACCAATCCCTGCATGGCTAATCATGAATTTTTTTTAACATTATCATGCTTACCATATCAAATGCATTGAACCCTACACGTGAGCTTAGACCCCTTTGATTATAATTCATCACTACTCATTTTAGGCTTACCCCAACCCCCAAGGGGACCACCCTCTTCATATGTAAACATTTACATAAAGAAAGAGTTACTAATAAAAATAACAAAAAATCAAGAATAGTCAGGGGGATTTTTGTTATTATATCATACCTCGGGGGTCTACGTTTTAACACAAAAGAAACTTCTTTTTCCTCAACATTTTCCCAATTAAGAGATATCGTCCTTCATAAACGCACCCCACAAAATCAATTCAATTATGAAATTTTCAAGACTTCCCTTTTTTAGTTGACACACAAGTACATATGGTTGTGGTGTGGCTATTCACTCTTACTTTCTTAATATAGTCGAGACAATAAATTATCATTTAACCTGCAAATTTTAATCACTTCATACCATTTTCTTAAAATTTCAATTCCTCACTTCTTTTCATATTGTCTGGTGCCCAATAATTATTATTTATACAACCAATTAATTTGTTAAAAATGTAAATTAAATACAATAATTACTAAATGCATACCATACAGCCTAGGGACTAATAAATTTTAAAAATTAGAATTCATAAAATTATTGTTTTTTTTTTTTTTAATTCACACAAATTATGATATTAAACAAAACCATTGTTGATGTCCAATTTCACACCAAACACATGATTACTGTCTTGCCCTTTGGAATACAGTGCCTTTACGCTTCTACCCTTGGATTCATTGACTCTTTTGTCTTTGACTCAATTGTTTGATGCAACACCAATCTTTGCCCTGCAAAAGAACTACAGAGGCACCTGCATGATCGTAGGGTTAGAACAGGGGCAAAGTCTAATTCTGATGACAATCAACTTCAATACATAATGCTCAAATACAAGACTTTCTCAAAGTGATTATTGTATGATCATTCTATGTCGTTTAGCCTCCTTTATATGGTGAAATAAAATAGGGTTTAGAGAATAACTTTCCTTGCCGCGGTAGGATTTGAGGTTGTATAAGGATTCTTGGAGTTTTAAGAGAATGCAAAATCTTTTTCCCTTTTCGGATTGAATCTAGTCCTTGTTCACTCTCTAACTCAACTCACTTTCCTCTTTCCCATAGATTCTCTCTTTAATCAGAATTCTATTTCCTATTTTGGAGAGATATCTTTTAGATTGCTTATTTAGTGAGTAAGCATATCAATTTAGGATTTTATTGTTTTGCCGTAGGGAAATTTGGATACTGCAGAGGCACCTCAGTTTGCAAGGTCATAGTGATCTCTCTGTGAACCAATTATATCGCTCAGTACTACAACATTGTTGCTTTTTTCACTCTAGGGTTTGGCTTCTACGTCACAACCTTTTGGGTTGTTGAATTTTGAAATTACAATTCTATGATAGTTGGACTTCTACACGTGTGACGATTATGGCACGTGTGCAGTTGACGAGAATGCATTTATGCGTCTACGCCTGCCATGTCTGTCGCACCATAACTGTTGCGGCGTGTGGTCTTATGGTCGTGACACCTGGCAGTTAGGGCATGTGCTTTGATCCTTAACTGTATAATCTATCCGATGGCTAGGATTTGAAGCTGACGTTGCCTTTATAAAGCTTTCCTTGTTGTTTTCTTGCCATTTTGCAATTTCTTTAGATTATTGTGTTCATCCGTTAACCCTAAAATTAAAAAATGGAACCAACCAATTAATTTATAAGAGATTAGGAAATTGCCGTTGGGTAGTTACCCAGTAACTGCTACCCTTGGGCTTTGCTAAGTGCACTGATGGGTGCAAGCCTTGGTACAAGCCCAATGTCCAAGAGAATAAGAAACTGTCCCCAAGCAGTAATTAAATAACAATAATTATAAAATATTATATAGTTGGTGAAATTTAATGGAACGAAAATGAAATCAGAAGCTTGCACCATCACTTGAAAGTTGAAATATTACCAGTAATGAGCTATCCGAATCCTCGATCTCATGTAGGGGAAAATAACTTTTCAATAAAAGTAATTTCATGGAAAACAATTTTTAAAGAATAATACTACACAAACATCATTCTCATACAACATTATATGGCAAGATATGATTGGGTGAAAATTAAATTTTAACTTTAAATTAGTGAATCATATCTTGTCACATAATATTGTATGAAAAATGTTGTATAAAAATGATGTATGTGTAGTATTACTCATTTTTAAAAACATTCTATATGTTCATTTAACAAACAATTAAAATATGTCATAGTATTACTAAGCACACTTATAAATTCCTCATACAATAATCACAACAAAACGTTTACTGGCTATGTAACATTTTTTTTTTTTTTATGTCTTTATAAAGAATTATGCTAAACATTTTAATCGCTCTCTAAAGTCTAAACAAGTACCAAATGGAAATAAACTTGTTATACCCATAGGGGCAGAGCGGGAATCTGGTCAGAGCAACAAATGTAATCTGGTCATACGCCCGCAAAGCTACCCCGAAAGACCAAAATCTTAATATTAATTTAGAAATTTCAAATCTAATTAAGAATAATTCGGCTCCTTAATTAATAAGTTTTCTTTCCTTTTAACAACTGTAACAAAAATAACTGTCTTTTATCAACCAACCCAATTAAAATAAATAAATACGTAATTATTGTATATCTAAAGTAACGGAATAAACCTTAAGAATATTAGTTTCAAACATCTACTTATAATTATAATCAGCGTTGGTATAATAAAAATTATCAGGAATTTTATCAAAAAGTAAAATCCTAAATTAGTAAATATTGATATGAATTTGGTCAATCGTATGTTCGGTCTGGCCGTTTATGACCAAATTCATGATGGATTTGGCCATAAATACCATATTAACGCACGATTGACCAAATCTAGTAATACAATATTTCTTGAACTAAACTCACTCTAAAATATATACATATATATATATAGCAGACCTGCAATATGTTTAATGTAGAAACCATATTATAAATTCTAAAATTTTATTTAAACAAAACAGATTATACATCCTTTAAATGTTTTTGAATGGTATAAATACATTAACTCACTTCACTGATTTAAACATTGTCTTTTAAAAAAACTCTTAATAAATAATTCTATAAAAGAAAGCTTTTAAAAGATTTAGTTAATTAAAAAAAAAAAAAAATCAATTGATGACTATCACTCTGGGTATTAAAGCAACTTCAAAAATTAAATAAAACTTAATTGAAGTTTTCAAACTCAGCATTTAATCAGGTCACCCAAGATGATTTAGGCCTTTTGTTTCCGTTTTTGATTCTGTTTTCCCTAACTTTTTTTTTTTCGGTTGTAAAATGTGAAACACTTTTTCACAAATGGAAAATGTTTTTATAAAATGAAAATGCAAAATTTGCTTGAGTGATGTTTAGGATTTTGAGGAAACAACAAAAAGTTGTTTTATGGTAATCATTTTTAACACAATATTATTTCTTTTTACATTCTTTTCTTAGACTATATTTTCATTAATACTTATCAATATAACACATATATTTCATTTAAGTAAGACAATAAATTCATTTCTTTTCTTTCTTTTTTTCTTTACTTAAGCCCATGTGTTTTGCAGTTTGATTTGCATTTTGCATTTTGCAATAAGACAGTATGATTGTTATTTATAAAATAAACAATTACAGTATAACATCTCTATAGCGATACTTTATATACGAATAACCTTTATAGAGTCATAAAAAATTCTGGTCCTAACTTGTGTCATTTATAAATAAGAATAAATTTTACATTGTAATACGTTATAATTTTTCTAAAACCCGTCTTAATGAACTTGCCTCCACATAGTAATAATTATCTTTATATTACAAAAAATATATATTATATTATATTAAAGGTTTGAGATAAAATAAAATAGTTATCTAAAGTTGTTTGGAACAATGATTTATGCTTTAAAGTTGCTACCATATTTGAATTTACGGGTATGTAATAACTCACCAACATAGATATTTTCTTGTTAAAGTCAATATATTTCTTGGTTCTCAAGCATGTTTAGAACTTCTTGATACAAAACTATGTCTATATCTTTTATCAATGTTTATACTTTGGATTTGACATACTCCATTAATTAATTATCAATGTAGTGTATATTTTACCTTTATACCACATGCACTAAGAATAACTAAGTTAAAATAATAATTTTTGTGGTTATACATCTATTATAATATAATCTCTTCATAGTAATAAAATTAGTTTGGTCTTACCGTTATGACTATAGAGAGGTTCTACTATATTTTATATGCTTAAATGTATTGTCGTAATTTGTATACATGGCAACAACATTTATTGACATTTAATCAATAGTTTTGTTTTTATATTATTGCATTATTGTACATGTAAAAATTATTACATATAATTCAATGATTTTTTTTCATAATATTTATTATTATTTATTTTTAACACTATAAATCAATGTGTCAACTAGAAACATGTTATAGTTATTCATTTTATTTGATTTTTAGTATATTGGTCAAATTTAAAAATGTTTTTGTTACATTGTATTATTTTTCACATATTAAATTTCAAATCTATTCTACTCTCAAAAAAATGATTTTGTATATAATGGTAAACCATTTTCTCTATTTTCATTGTTATAATTTTCTTGTAAAGTATGAGTCTTGACTAGAGTAATATTTTTTGCAAGTAAATTAAAAACAAGTAATTTCTTTTTTTAATTTATACAAGGCAAAATAAGAAGTTAGCAATCGCAGCATTATCAAGTATCAACACATGTACAAGTATTATTTGAGTATATGATAAGTCCATATATCTTTTTTAAGCAAAAGGATTAACTGTTTACTGCTTGTCTGCATACTAAACTTTGAATTAATATAAGGGAAGCGATTTTCAGTCGCCACTCTATTTCCTTTTTGCCCCCATCTTTAATTTTAAAGGGGAGGACATAATTGTAATAAAAAAAAAAAATTAATCTTCTCCTCTCAAGCTTTTACTTCGAAATTTTATATTTGCACTTATCAAAAAATTGAAAGTAAATTTAAATCTATTTAAGTTAACAATAAAACATGAGATCGATGGGTATTTCTTCTGTTAAGATGTGATTTAGAAATGATTACTAGATTTTAAGAGCTTTGAGATTATGGTTTTGTAAACAAATTATATAATCTATAGTTGTATGATAATGATATTGACTGATTTTCTCTCATGATTTATTATTTATTCTGATTGATTTAAATTTACATTTTAACTGTTTATAACTGTAAATACAAAGCTTTAAATTGAAAATATGGAAAAAGAAAAACATTTTTTTTTTTAATTACAATTACATTCTCACTTAAACTAATTTCACCCTCTTTGGAAATTTATCACTAAATCCTTGAATCACTTCGAATTTATCAAAGGTATCATGCAAAGATGAAAGGACGTCATCGAAGAAAAAGTAAACCAACATTTATGTTTGTAGAATTTAATTTCATTGAAGACCTCTGTATAGGGGTGAGCGGTTCTGGGTACCCTGCATTTTTCGGGAGAACCGGAAACCGCACAATGCAGGTTCCCAAAAAAAGGAACTGGAATCAAAACCACACAGTGCAGGTTCTTCAATTCAAGGAACCGGAACTTAAAATGCAGGTTCCGGTTCCTTTCCAGGGTATCCTGTAAAAAATCAATTACCCCCTATTAGTTTAAAAAATAACAAAAACACCTTATAAGTTTACAAATACACCCCTAACAAATTTTCATTATTCATTCATTTGTGTCCAATGTAACTCATAACCTGTAATCTCTAAGCCCCACTTGAATTCAATCAATTCATCACAATTCACATAAAATTCGTCAATCAAAACCAAAACACAAACAATTATTCATCACAATTCACATAAAATAACTTCACCAAAATCATTTAAACAAACAACAATATAGAAAGTTAGAAACTATCACCAAGTTTTTTTATTCTCCCACTAATTTCAATCACTACAATTATAAAACTACATAACATGAGTACATGACCCATGTCTAATGCTCCAAATTAGGCATGGATGTTCCTTCGTCAAGTGATTGAAGTCCAATCATATCTACAAAATAAACACAAGAAAGTCAATTAGTAGCTTCAAAAAGTAAAAACATTAAATAAATTTATTTACTAATAACTTAAAATAAATTTAAGAGATAATAATATAATCGTTAGTTAGATACTATACCCGCTTCATAAGCCTCTGCTTCTTCCAAGTCATCTTCATCCAGAGTTGGTGCACATTTCAACCAATCGCTTGTACAAATCAATGATTCAACAACCGACGAAGATAAAGAACTTCGAAATTTATCAAGTACACGACCCGATGTACTAAAAGCTGACTCGGAAGCAACTATAAACACTAGGATTGCAAAGATATCTTTGGCCATACGCGAGAGAACTGTATACGTTGATGCCTTTGCCTTCCACCATTCCAATACATTCAAGTCAAACATTATGGATTCACATTTATCATCAGGGTACCGATCTAACTCTGACTTGGCAGCATCTTGTACCTCTACCTACACCTCCTCCACATATTCCGACAACAAAGTGCCAGGGACAACACCACATGCTGACTATTAGCAATAGTTAAAATAATCATACCATAAATTTATAATATAATGTTATAATTAATAAAATTATAATAATTTGATTAAATATTATGTAAATTAGTAAATTATTGATGTTTATAATATAATGTCATAATCAATTAAATAATCATTTAATTATGTAATGTTATATTAATTATATGATCATACTATAATAGTATAATGTAATATTATAATAAATTAAGTAATCATACTATAAATCTATAATTTAATATTATAATTAATTAAATTTCAAATCATTTAATTAATATACTAATGTTTATAATGGAATGTTATAATTGATTAAGTAATCATATTACAAATATATAAAGTAATGTTATAATTAATTAAATTTTTAATCGTTTAATTAAGTAATGCAATAGTATAGTAAATTACTAATGTTTATAATGTAATGTTATAAATTCATAACTAATTAAGTAATTATGTAATCATTTAATTATATAATGCTATAATTAAGTAAGTGATCATAATATAATGTAATATAATAATATTATAATTTAATTGAGTAATTATTTAACTATAATGTAATGCTTAATTAATGTTTATAATGAAAAGCTTATAAGGTAATGTTATAATTAATTAAATTTCTTATCATTTAACTAAGTATTGTACTAATGTTTATGTAGTAAATTAGTAATTACTAATGTTTAAAACATAATATCACAACTTATAATCAATTAAGTAATCATTTAATTATGTAATGTTATATTAATTATATGATCATACTATAATAGTATAATGTAATGTTATAATGAATTAAGTAATTATACTATAAATCTATAATTTAATATTATAATTAATTAAATTTCAAATCATTTGATTAATATACTAATGTTTATAATGGAATGTTATAATTGATTAAGTAATTATATTATAAATATATAAGATAATGTTATAATTAATTAAATTTTTAATCGTTTAATTAAATAATGTAATAATATAGTAAATTACTAATGTTTATAATATAATGTTATAAATTCACAACTAATTATGTAATTATGTAATCATTTAACTATGTAATGCTATAATTAAGTAAGTGATCATAATATATAATATAATATAATAATATTATAATTTAATTGGGTAATTATTTAACTATAATTTAATGCTTAATTAATGTTTATAATGAAATGTTTATAAGGTAATGTTATAATTAATTAAATTTCTTATCACTTAATTAAATATTGTGCTAATGTTTATGTAGTAAATTAGTAATTACTAATGTTTAAAACATAATATCATAACTCATAACCCATTAAGTAATCATTTAATTATGTAATGTTATATTAATTATATGATCATACTATAATAGTATAATGTAATGTTATAATGAATTAAGTAATCATACTATAAATCTATAATTTAATATTATAATTAATTAAATTTCAAATCATTTAATTAATATACTAATGTTTACAATGGAATGTTATAATTGATTAAGTAATCATATTACAAATATATAAAGTAATGTTATAATTAATTAAATTTTTAATTGTTTAATTAAGTAATGTAATAGTATAGTAAATTACTAATGTTTATAATGTAATGTTATAAATTCATAACTAATTAAGTAATTATGTAATCATTTAACTATGTAATGCTATAATTAAGTAAGTGATCATAATATATAATGCAATATAATAATATTATAATTTAATTGAGTAATTATTTAACTATAATGTAATGTTTAATTAATGTTTATAATGAAATGTTTATAAGGTAATGTTATAATTAATTAAATTTCTTATCATTTAATTAAGTATTGTGCTAATGTTTATGTAGTAAATTAGTAATTACTAATGTTTAAAATATAATATCATAACTCATAATCAATTAAGTAATCATTTAATTATGTAATGTTATATTAATTATATGATCATACTATAATAGTATAATGTAATGTTATAATGAATTAAGTAATCATACTATAAATCTATAATTTAATATTATAATTAATTAAATTTCAAATCATTTGATTAATATATTAATGTTTATAATGGAATGTTATAATTGATTAAATAATCATATGATAAATATATAAGGTAATGTTATAATTAATTAAATTTTTAATCGTTTAATTAAGTAATGTAATAATATAGTAAATTAGTAAATTACTAATGTTTATAATGTAATGTTATAAATTCATAACTAATTATGTAATTATGTAATCATTTAACTATATAATGTTATAATTAAGTAAGTGATCATAATATATAATGTAATATAATAATATTATAATTTAATTGAGTAATTATTTAACTATAATGTAATGCTTAATTAATGTTTATAATGAAATGTTTATAAGGTAATGTTATAATTAATTAAATTTCTTATCATTTAATTAAGTATTATGCTAATGTTTATGTAGTAAATTAGTAATTACTAATATTTATAATATAATAACATAATAAATTAAGTAATTATTTAATTATTTAATGTTATAATTAATTATATAATTATATTATAATATAATGTTATAGTGAATTAACTATTAAGTAATCATACTATAAATTTTTAATGTAATATTATAATTAATTAAAATTTTAATCATTTAATTAAGTTTGTACTAATGTTTATAATAAAATGTTATAATTGATTAAGTAATTATACTATAAATCTATAACGTAATGCTATAATTAATTAAATTTCTAATTATAAGTCAATTAATTAACTATTTAATTATGTTATAACTTATAAGTCAATTAATTAAGTAGTAATCAATTAATGTAATGCTATAATTAATTATACTATAAATCAATTAAGTAATGTTATAAAATTATAATTAATTAAGTAATCATTTAACTATAATGTAATGTTATAATTGATTAAGTGTGATATTTAACTAGTAATTAAATTTATTAATGTTTATCAATTTATCATATATAATTAATTAATTACTAATTTATTATAGATATACTTAGAACTTGATAATTGAAGTAAATAACTAAATATATTATTACTCAATCAAATATACTATTTTATTCAAAAATAATTCTTTTAATAACATTAAAAATGTAAAACACTTTTAATTGGATCATAATTTCAATTATTCACTTAATTGATCAAAACTTTAATATTAATATATTATAATATATTAAAGCTTTTAATATGGTGTAATTTATATGTAATAAGTATAATTGTATTCGTATATTTATTTAATTAGGTTATTCTAAAAATTTAACTTTTTCTATTTTAAATTTTTTTATATGTAAAATAATTGAAACTCCCCCATTATTTACATTTCACAAATATTTCATTATAGTTCAGGTTCCAAAATAGGTTCTAAACAGATTCTAAAAACAGGTTCCAAACAGGTTCCAAAACAGGTTCCAAAGCAGGTTCCAAATAGGTTCCAAAACAGGTTCCAAAAAGGTTCCAAGCCGGGGTATCCCCTACAGGTTCCAAACAGGGTACCCTTTTTATAGGTTTCGATTTCGGTTCCGGTTCCTCCACATACAAGAAGGAACCGGAACCGCACAGTAGCGGTTCCAAATGGAACCTACCCGCACATGCAGTGTTAAGTTAAGTTCGGTTGGGTTCGGCCTTCCGGCCTTCTTACCCCTGGCCTTCCGGCCTTCTATCCGCTACCCGTGCTCACCCCTACCTCTATAGTTCTACTTGGAAGCAGATGACAATGTTGTAATAAGTCATAGATTCTATTAAAGGTGAAAAAATAACTTGCCCGGCCTGTTGCGAGTTAAGCAAAATTGAGGGTCGGGGCCTAATCCGGCCCACCAACAACCCAGCCCGCCTCTTTGTCCAGAAGGGTTAGCCTAGCCCGGCCCACCAACCCTAATCTGATGGGTTTTTGTGCAAACTGGGCCAGCCCGGTCCGGAATTTTTTTTTTCTTTTGTGTAATTTTTTTTTTAGCTAACTTTTCAAATATCAATAATTCAATTAAATTAATTTTTTTTGTTAACATTTCAAATATTAATTCAATTTTAATAGAATTAAATTGTAATATAAGAAAAATTAGATTTATTCATTTATCAAAAAATAAAATAAGAAATAAGAAATTACAATAATTATTGCCTTGTTAAAAACCTTACCAAGAAAAAACACAATTGGAACAAAAACTTGGTAAGGAAAAAAGAGTGCAATAACTCACAGTTAATTTACAAATTATAAAGTTACAATTCACAAAACAACTAATTTGAGGGTTGACTAGGACCTCCCTCATCTGTATCATCTAAATTATAAAACTGAAATGATTCTATTAAAGTATCGTTGACAACCTCGTATTGATCCTGATGGCACGACCGTTCCTAATCTCGAAGACATGTGAAGACTTCAATCAATTTTGGTGAAAGTTTAGTCCTCCTGTCATTTAAAATTCTTCCACTTCCACTTGCACTAAATGTTTGTTTGGATGAGACGGTTGAGACAAGAACAGAGAAAACATCCACGACAAGTCTTGATAATACTGGAAAAATATATTTTCTGGTTTTCTAATATTCTAAGACAACAAAGTAGATTTGCTGTTAGCACGTCGGGGGTTCCCAAATATTGGTGATGCTCATTACTCTATAGCTGCATGGAGGACAATATATTCGTTGTTGATGCTTCTAAAGAGGAGACTATGCTTCGGATTCGGGTCCGGCCTATTAAGTGCACTCCAGGAGTTGGAGTCTTCATTTGTTTCTTCTTATGCTACTTCCTTAGGTATTTCACCTCTTTACTGGTTCCCATACCTGTTTTCATATTGCAAATATACCTTTGCAAGATATTGTCTTATCTCTCTTAGTTGATTGACATATGCTTTGTCTCATAAATTTTCACTTAACGTGTCTAAACACGCTAATTTAATTCTACGATCAAATATGACAACTAAATAAAAAAGAAAAGGAATGAGTTTCCAATATTTTTTAAATTTTAATTCCATTGCCTCTATTGGTCCCGCTAAAATTTGATTGTTTCTATTTTTTTTTTTTTAAATAAATCTGAAATTTTTATAATTGTATGTATTACCAATGAACTGATAGGATAATACACATCAGAAAGTTTTAAAGTGTATTGATAAAAAATTTTAAGAAAATAATGAAATTTTTGAGCTATATGCTAATCACTGTCTACCAAATAATGATGACTCCTATTATTTGCTACAAAAATAACTAATTAAATTTGCATAAGGTAAATATGAATCAAACATTAAATAAATACTATTCCATCTAACAAACATGTCTAATGCAAAAGTTCTAGGAGACATATTTAATTTTATACAAGCATCTTGAAATTCAACATTTCTTCTATTACTATTAGTAATCAAAGCTAAAGAATCCCTAATTCTATCAATATTATTTCTAATTTTTTTCATGCCACTTTTCACAATAAAATTAATAATCTGACATGCACAACATTGGTGAAAAAACTTCAAATTATCATAGAAAGAAAAATTAGTTTAAAAAAAATTTATAGCTCTATTGTTAGCACTTACATTATCTAAAGTTAAACTTATTACTTTGTGAACAATATCATAATCTTCTAAAACTTCAACAATTTTATTATAAATTTGTTGACCACTATGTCCACATCTATTAATCTAAATCCCAATAAAAAATTATTTAATTTACATTAGTTATCAAAATAATGACTAGTCACACAAATATAATCTTGTTTAGCTCTACCATTCCAAATATCTGCGGTTAGAGTGACACTAACATGACAACTATGTATTTTATTTCTTAATTCTAATTTCATTTTCCCAAACAATTTTATTAAATCATTTCTAGTTTCAGTTTTAAAATAACTTTTAAATCCTGGAAAAAATGAATTTTTAATAAATATTTCAAAATATTTATCTTCAGCCATATTAATAGGTTGATCAGTTGCAACAATATATAAAACTAATTGTTCCCTATGTATATATCAGAATTATAATGCCAAGTAGTATCAATATTAGTTATTTGAGTTTGATTGGTTTTTCTATTTCTATGTTGATTCATATGTTTACTAGCATGCCTTTTTAAAGTACTAGTACCATTACCTGCATCAGCTCTATAAATATTTTCCACAATACTTACATCTTGCTTTCTTCACTTGAACTCCATTTTTTGTCTCGTAAAACTTATCGAAATACATCCCAAACGTCTGATGTGTGCTTGTCGTCAATTCCGACTGCAGTTGATGAACCCACTTTTGCTTGAGATGGAGTTGGATGAGGACGACAATTACGAGGACGACTTCTAAAACCACCGGGAGCTGTAGGGGCATGGGGAGGAAGGGGGGAAATATTATGAGGTGTATCGGATTTTGAGAATGGAAAAGCGGGACTATTTAAATCTATTGCATTTACGTTAGTAAATTTAGGAGGACTAAGGTAATTTTTTTCATCATCGAAATTGATGGGATGGAAATATCTATCCACTCTAGTTAAAAAAAAAAAAAAATGGATATAGAAGAAATAAAGAAGTAAAGAAGGAGAATTGGAATTTGGAAATATGAATTGAAAATTGCAAAAACTAATAAAAATTAAAATGAGAGCAAGTTGACAACAAAGAGATTGAGAGATTTCAATAGAGAAAATGAAAGAATGATAGAATTTTGGATGTGAGGAAATACGAGAGTTTAAGCTCTATTTATAGAAAAAAAGGGAAAAGAAAATGACCAAAAAGACCACTCCAACTGCTATAAAATGGTTATATTTCAAGGGTAAAATGAGTTTTTGCAAAAAAAAAATTAATTTAAATATTTTTGTCCAACTTGCCGAGTTGGACGAGTTTTTTTTTGTTTTAAAATATAACCCACGGGGTCGTCGGGTTGGCCTATGAAGGCCCAGCCCGCTCAGCGGGGTATACTTGGGTCGGATTAGGGTTGACCCACCTAACCCGACCCATTTGTTCCACCTCTAAATTCTATAGTTAAAAAATTGACTTTCCTATTCATTTAGATTTTTAGTTATCGAAACTGTATTTAACTGGTTCATTAATTAAACACTGTAGAATGGTTCTACTTAAGTTCGCTTGTGCTTGGAAAGATAATTAATCAACATCAACACAATATCAAGCATTCAAATTAAAACATAATGTAAAGCACATCAAAGATTTTATATGGTTCGGCTAAAAACCACTTTAGTCTACATCTATGGGACCAAATCCAACTCAATCAAATCCACTAGTATCAAGGAAAAATATCAATACAAGATAGAAATTAAATACATTAAAAAGTAAACATCACTGCTTGGAAAATTTAACTTCACCCTATTGATTGAACAAGCACCAAGCTGTGATTAGATTGGATCCAAGCTACCTCTTGGATGACACAAGCTCCATTCGAACTTGGATAGCTGAAATCACGTTTCAGCTCACGAGCTTGAACTTTCTTCAAGCTTCGATGATGGAACCACGTTCCACAAAACTCATCAATTAGATAGAAGATCGTTAAGATAAATGAGCAATAAACAATTAAAGGAACCTGACTGAAAGAATAAACTCTGCAAAATTTCAAAGAACAAAACAATGGAAATTTTCAGGTTCAAAGAGTAAGGAAGAAGAAGATAAGTTTATATATTCCTTAATGAATCTCAATACTTCACGCACCCTTCACCTCTTCACCTTTTAACAACCTTGTTGGACCACTTTAGGACATACATCACCTGTAAAGTGACATATCATGTAAGTTTCAGGAATGAAAAATATCTTAATAAGCAAGGTAAAAACGACACCTATACTGAGAGATCTGATTAATAAAATGTTTACACATCAGAAGAAATGCACACACATATTTGTATTTGTTCAATACAATCATTTGAACAACAAAATGTGCACACATAAAGCAATTTGTCAAACTTATGAACAAAACACAATCTTTACATATTATCAACACAAACATTTCTTAACAAAATATCATCATCACAATCATAAGAGAAACACAAAATGCAAAAACATATCTCAAGTAACATCACAAACATAAGGATACGCTATAAACACAAGCAACATTAAAAAAAAATCAATTTAGAGGAAAAACATAAACAAGTTTAGATGAGCAAGATAAAAAGGTCAACTTCAACAAAAATTTAAAAACATTAAACAACTCCCCCTAAGTAGAAGAAACTTCCCGAGTTAAAACCTTTTATGCTCCACCATCTTTAGCATTTAAAAGAAACATATAACTAATCCCCCTCTTTGTTCATAAGGTTTGAATCGTACCTCAACGTCGACTGGATTTTCGAGGAGTCACTTTAGCTTGCATAGCTCTTCTCTTGACCCTGTTGCCTTTGAGAGAAACAGAGGATTCTATTGAACATGAGCTCTTTTCATTGCAAGCAAAGCACGGTGATTTTCTTTCAAAAATTAACTTTGATGATCCATGATTCAGATAACAATGTGAGATTGAAAATGAGAGAGAATGATTCAACAGGTAGTTTAAGACAACATAGAGAAAGGTTAGCCGAAAAACAATGTAAGCACATAAAGAAATAAACCCTAGAAAAATAAGGAATTTCACTTAAGTGAGAAGACATTGAATCAGAATTGTGCACATAATGACAAGATGTGAGCACACAATTTAAATGATTTGAACATGTGAAGACAATCTAATAAATGTTAGCACCCAAAACAAGTTTTGAAAATGTGAAGACATTTACAAACATGTTAGCGGACAAAATAAGTTTTGAAAATGTGAAGACATTCCACGAGCATGTTAGCACACAAATCTCAATGTGACAAGAGTAATAGACACACACATATATGTATTGGAACAAAACAAGAAGAAAACAAAAATAAGACAAAAATCATAAGATCAGTCAAAAGTTTCACAAGATTTTAAAGAGACAAGTTACGCTAATCTATGCAAAGTACAACCAATCCATTTCTCAATCTTGAAAGTTTAACACATTATAAGGATCACAGCCCACATGTTTCAACAATATCTCAAATCATTCAAGAGAAAATCAGCTGATAATCCTTATCATACATGTGTGATGTGTCCACAAGAGAGAATTATGACACTATTAGAGTAGGTGCCCTAGGGCCAATGAAATTTTTGTAATATTGACTCTTTGTAAATCATGTTAATATCAATAAAAGGCATTTCTATTTATATCATGTAATTCATATTATATATCTCGATGTATGTTCTTAAGATGGTTGAACTTTGATAAGGGTATCGAGTGTTTAAAATCTCAATAGTGAGGACCCTATGATCACATATGATGGCCAATTCTAGAAACGTCGATAGCCTCAGTATTATCTAACCAAGGGCACATATAATACAGTAAGACTATCATCGTGTTGAAGGATCTTGTCGAAAGGCAGCAACATTTCTAACTTGTTAAGATTGTTTAGTGACAACCTGGTGTAACACATGAGTGCTTGTTGTGAGCAAGTTCATTAGAATGACCCATCAGAGGATTCCACATAGATGGTAAACCCAATGTCTAGGGAACAAATCCTCTAATGGATGGTGGTGCATGTGATCCTTAGACTTGAGATCACTAGAGCGTCTTGTATGCTAATTGGTGTAGTTTGACACTAGCCTAAGGTAGATCTGTTTAGATCTATCAGGACGGTAGTGATTGGTTGCATCAAGAAGTATATTGAGGCTATATTGGATTGATAAAAGATTCATCACTCTCGGGTACAGGAGAAGTTATCTCACCGTGAGATTCGGTTGAATGGTAATGACACTACATATGTGGCCAGAGTGGGAACGAGTTGTCGCTTAATCCAATTTTAGTTTGGTCATTAGTCTAGTAATCGTATACCAAGATATCAAGGATATCTGAGGTTTGCACTATTTTTGTGCCTCAACCTTGATGAGATAACAGATGATGAAGGGATTTGATTGCACGGTAATCATACCATTGACAGGTAGCATTCTTCTCTAAGTCTTTAATGTAGTCCTATTTAGAGCTATCAGTATGGTAGTGATTGGCTTCATTGAAAAGTATATTGAGGCTATGATGGATTTATATAGAATTCATCACTCCTAGGTACAAGATAGAGTTATCCTACTGTGCGATTTGGTTAAGTAGATATGACATGTAAATATATGGCCATAGTGGGATTGAGTCGTTGCTCAATCCAATTTTGATTTGGTTGTTGGTCCAATAACCGAATACTAACACATCAGGATAACATTTGAGGTTAACACTCTTTCTGTGCCTTAGTTTGATGGGATAACAGATGATGAAATGATTTGATTGCATGGTAACCATATTGTAGACAGGTATCAGTCTTCGTTGATCTCTACTTGTTGGGTGGCCATGATGCCTTACCAGAGGCCAATCTTGATTTGTGTAGTGAGTTAATTAATTAGTGGTTAATCACGATTACTCACTGCCAACATGATAGGAAGCCTACGATTCACACACATTAGGAGAATTAAGTCAAGAATGTGTTTTGATCAAAGAAATGGTTAAAGGGTATTTTGGTCTTTTCACAAAGATAGGTGTAGACGGTAAAAATCTACGGTTATGGAACAAGATGTTCCTATGAGGTTGAGGCCACTAATGATCTGCTGAACTTGTGCACACAAAGAAATAAGCGCGAAGTTCACGAAAAACACCGATTTGGTGTTAGCCGTAGACACTTCGACGCTCAAGTCAGCAAGTCTGAATGAAGCTTATTTAGTGAGGGTTAAAGGGAGGAAGGGTTACTAGAGTTTGATCAGAGACTGGAACTACAATGGAGGAGCTAGTTCTTAAGAGTACGAACTTTAAAAGCTAGTAGGTGATATTGAATAATGGATCCTTAATGAGAGTCAAGACCCTTGCTTATATAGTGGTCATAGGATCTTCGAGTCCTAGTAGGATTCTAAGTCCATAATGGTAAGTTCCAGTAAATAGGAAAATCCTGATTTATTTGCCTTTGAAGGAGTGAGTGTCCTAATTCATATAAGATTCAAGATCTTGGATGAATTAGGATGAAGATGAAATAGGAAGTAGACGTCTAAGGGTTTAAATAGGATTCTAGACCCTTTGAAGCTAACATGGGCTAATGGGCCTGAGCCTTAGTAATTGGAAGGTCCAACACATTAGTTGTCTGGTTGGTGCAATGGGCTGGCCTATGACATGAATCTTGGCATAGGCCTAACCAAAGTTGGGTCATGACCCTAAACCATATAGTAGATGTTTTGTGTTTGGGCTTGGTAAGGCCGAAGATGATTTTTTGCCCATACAACTGGGCAATTTGGTAATTCTATATAGGTTGTTGGCTATGTTTATTTCTTAATGAAATAGAATAAATAAGATTACCCAATTAATATTAACTATATTATATTAATATTAATTGAATGAATTAAAATTACTCGAATTAATATTAAATATATATTTATTATATATTAGTATTAATTGAAATAAAATACCTAATTAATATTTAATATATTTAGTATATTAATATATTAATCGGAAACCTATTTAATTCTATCCTAAATTGGATTTAGCATAAACCCAACTAGGAAAAGAATTGTATCCTATTCCAAGATGAAATAGGACTTTAAGTTTACTATATAAGCAAACTTAAAATTAGGTTTCATAAAAAAAAAAAAGGCTTTTAACAGAATTCTCTAAAAGTGGTGTGAGTTATTTTTAGAGAGAGAGAACCCTAACCATTTTTACCAATCTAGCAATTAGGTGATTTATTCTTCGATTGATCTTGCCGATTCTCTTTGTGGATACTGAAGCGCGACTCTAAACTTGAATCGGATTCGAAGAACCCATTGTGAATAGTGCTGTGAACAGTGATGTGAACAGTGCCAAAAATTAAAGTGAAGGAGCCACCAAACATGAGTAAGTCCTTCTATATTTGAATGTATTTTTAATCATGAAAATAGTAAAATCAATGCCTAGATCCTAGGCTTTAAGGTTTAACTAATTTTTAATTGTTAATTCTACTGCATATGTTCTAATCAAACCTTACAATCCATTCAACACACAATCTCCACAAAAATATAATTAACAACACTTCAATCTAAACATCCCTCTACAATAGCACAACACTCTAGAATATCATCATCGACACCATTTCTACAAAAATATGCTAGCAACACTCCTCAATAACATACATACTCCAAGAAAAAAAAAAATAATCAATCAACACTCCTCAACTTAAAGTATCATTGTCCTCAATGACTCACAACTACAAGCATTCTCCCCAAATTAACATCAAATGATCTCAAATGAAAATAAATCAATAACTATTAAAATAGTCCAGCACATTTGAGAACATATCCAACAATTAACAACATATAAGGCGTATTGAGGCACAAGTTGTTTAAGATCTTAGCATAGGCAAGTATGTGGTTAATGATATCTAGAAATGGAATACCAATCGGCCCTTGTCTAAACAACTTGACCATTTCCCCCATCCTAGTGTTTTTCTTAAAATTGGATTCATTATGTGACTCTAGGTATTGAGGAAAATGTGTTATCAGCAAGTAAGATGCAGGGGATGATTTTTTCACCCCCACCTTCCTTATTCTCATGTATCGGCACATCTAACTCTATTATTAGTTCTCTCTCACCCCTCTTGGCTTGGTTTCCCTCTAAGCTCTCTTTCTTTCCAACCTTAGTATATGATTCCCTCTCAGGCCTAGATAGCTCTTGGTTGCTTTGAAGAGTCATCGCGACCCTAGCTTCTTGTTGATACCCCACTTGGTGAGGTGCACTATTAGGATTACCTATAACTTGACTCGACACATGACCTTCCTCTCTCCTATATATTAACCGCTTAAGCTATTTGACCAATTTGGGTCTCTAGCTTACTAATAGATTGAGAATGAGAATGTATCAATTTGGTACTTTGCTCTACTTCTCGGAACCTAGCGTTCATGTCTTCTATTTGTTCCTTGCATGGTTTGGAGCATGTCAGCTTTATGTTCTTTCATGGTTTAGAGCATTTGAGCCATCGTTGATTTCAATGAATTGGGCACTGGAGTGGGCTGTTGGGTAGGGGATGGTTTGACCGAATACATGTCCCAATAGTTGCTCTACTGATTGAAAGAACTATATGGCATATAATGTATTGGGAGGCTATGTTTAAGGGAAGATATTGAGAGAACTGGGTTAACTTGTAACTATAACAAACATAGTGGATTGTTCAACAATTCTAACAAACTTCATGTAAATGATGACGTTTTGACTAATGTTATAAAGTCCTGCGTGTGTCTTCTTCCAGTTTAACAAAATACAAAACTACTTTACCAAAATTTCTAGAAGTTTTCTTCTTTGTTTTTCTTCTATATTTTTCATGACTTTTTCTTGAACATTCTTGAATCTCAACTTTATGGGAGACATTCTAAGGCTATTCCTGCTTTCAGGCAAAATTAGGATGGTTATGCCACCCATTATTGAATGTGTTCGAGTACGAATAATTTCGTTTCTGGAAACCTTATACAGCTTGCACTTGCTCCTCAAAAGGGTCAGGTGTTGGTTCCTCAAATGTGTACTCAACAACTAAAGGTTGTGAAGGCATAGCAAATACATCCTGACTTGTCCTAATAGGTGGTGGTTGCCAAGAAGCTTGCCTTTGCATGGATATGAACTTTCAAATTGGTAGGCTAAAGACTTCAACCTTATAGTTTATATCTCTTCTCTTTAAATTAAGAGTAATTTTAAAATTTAAGATAACAAACATCTTATAGTTTATTTTTAAAATTGACCTATAAGTAATTGTAGAGGTGGGCATTTGGGACTGAGTCCAAAAACCCAACCCCAAAACCCGGTCCTAGGATCGGTCCTTGAGAGGACCGGTCTTAGGAGGCCTGATCCCAAAACGGGACCAGGCCTAACGAAGAGGGCCCGGTCCCTCCACTGGGCCCTCCTTCCAAGGCTCGGGCCTGGGCCCACATTTTTTTACATATTTTCGTTTTAGTCCCTTGTACAATGACATAAAACCCCTTATAAATTTTGAAATAACATAAATTATAGGGGTTAAAAGAAAATTTTACAAAATGTATTAAAAAAAAATTTTCCAGGCCCTAAAAAATTTATAAATTTTACCTCTAAAAAATACTAAAAACCCCCTTATAAAATTTCGTTTCGTCCCTTAAATATAAAAAAAATTAGGGGGGAAAAAATTTTTCAGGCCCATAGGACCGATCCTAGGCCCATAGGACCAGTCTTAGGGACTGGTCTAGGTCCTAGAATTGCTCATGGGCCTGGGATCGATCCCAAGCCCATGAGCAACTGGTCCCATTTGGGACCAGTCCCAAACGGGCCCAGGCCTGGGCCTGCTTGGGACTGGTCCTTGACGAGCTCTAAGTAATTGTGTGATCCTAAACGAAGCCTAAGAAAGAAGATATTGTTTGATTGTAAACTAAGAGAATCATGGAATAATAAATGTGGTTAATCAAATGGAATAATAAGAATTGAATATCAATGCTTGTTGTTGTCCGTTTTCTATCTTATTTTTTTATTACTATTATATGTTGTTAATATTATTTAATTTAGAGTTTGAGCCCAGTAAATAAAAAATTCTGGTTCCATGCTTGTTATTATGATCGTTACTTTTTGGTATTATTGAAAGAAGAATTGAGTATGTTCACAAGTAATTAAGAATTGAGTTTACAAGAAGGATTAGATGAGAGACTAGTGAACCAAATGGAGTCACTAGCAAAAGGCTGGTCATTTTCATTCCTATGCCATGTCCACAGTGCATGGCTTTCATTCATCACTTCCAGTTGGCCGTGTCCAAAGCTTGCCTCCCTGAATACTGATATTTCTGGCTTTGGCTCCATAAACCTGATAAATGTACAAAATTAGCGAACATTCATTCTCTTTAGTTAACATCAACAATATGGGATTCTTGTCAAATTATTTTTTTGTTAATTAGTAAGGAACAAGTATTGTTAAAGAAAACAAAGAAGCTAATTACTTACAATACTTGTTCCTTACTAATTCAAACTTACTTGCTGGCAAGGCCTTCACGGTTGCCACCATCACCAATGGTTATATGTACTG
The DNA here is from genome assembly GCA_026225825.1 of Pistacia integerrima. Classification (NCBI taxonomy): domain Eukaryota; kingdom Viridiplantae; phylum Streptophyta; class Magnoliopsida; order Sapindales; family Anacardiaceae; genus Pistacia; species Pistacia integerrima. The sequence continues at coordinate 13,609,615 of CM047744.1, forward strand.
GACCACAATTGTTAGCTTTCCCATTGAAGACATGAGTCTAAAATTGACACACATAGAGAAGCATTAATCAATAGCAAGGTTTATTTATACACCCAGATTTTGGAAACTATTAAAAAGCATTAAACAATTGTTAGCTTTATAATTATTGAAAATCCCCTTAAGAAAAGGGATTTTTTTAATAATTTAAATGGGGTATCTAAAAATTATAGGGATTATTTTATAGTTTTTGTAAAGCTAGGTATGCTCATATTAAACAATCCTAGAAGCCCTTTTAAAAAGTTTATAAATGAAGATGTTGGATGTTTAAGAATAAGGAATAGGAAGCTTACAAAGCGCTCATAGGCATGGACATGGCCAGCAAAAACAATATCAACCCGAGCCTCATAAAGTAACTCTTCCATGGCTTTCTTCATTTCAACTGATTCATTCTCACCCTGATGAGCAGTATTTGAATTGTACCAAGGTGCATGAATAACAACAACTATCCATGGAGTTATTTTCCTATCAATTTTCTTCAAATCTTGCTCTAACCATTTGTATTGCTCCGAATTGGGTTCAAAATCAGTGTAAGATCCTAACATAACAACATGCACACCTGCAGTATTGAATGAGTAGTAAAGATTTGAAGTGGAACCACTTTCTTCAAATGGCATGCGCCATCTTGAATTATAAGAAGTGAAAGGAGTGTTATGAAATAGAGGTATTCTTTCAATCTCGTGGTTGCCTTGAGTCACCATCCAGGGGCGTTGGCTGGCTAATGGTTCCACCAGGCGCCCAAATGAATCCCATAAAGGTTGAACAAAATCAGCATATGATAAATCTCCTGGAAGTAGCAAGATGTCGTAGTTGGATTTTGCTATTTGTTGTAGGGTTGAGTTGGTCCATCCAGTCTGACCAAGATCACCTGTACAAATTAACAGAGAATGTCTTTGAGCATTTTGTCGAAGAGATCAATGTCCTAACCTTCCAAATACTATGAAATACCCCTGTTCAACTAATAACTGCTAATTAAAACAAATAAAATAAATTAAGCAACATTACCTACGACAACAAATTTGATTGGAAGCTCAGAGGGTGGGGTTTCGAAAGTGAATTCGGTGTCAGAGTCAGAGCCACATTGGTAGTAATATGTTGTATTGGGCTTTAAGGGACCAATAACAACATCATGGATTTGACCTGACTTGTAAAGCATATAACGATACGATGTCATATCACCATTAGCAGAAAACGGGTAATCTCCTGGAGATGTACCATATTTTAAAGTTGCAGCAGATTCACTCTTGGTAATCCATGATACTCTTATTTTGTCTTCACCAACTAGAGATATATGCACCTGCATGCAATTCCAGATGAAAATGATATATTGACAATAAATATTTTTTAAAGATAAATAAGTTAAACAAACCATGGAAAGTTTGGTAAAATAGCATAATCTTATCTTTGTTTTTATTGAGTTTCAGATATCAGGTGGATTCTTTTAAATTGAAAGGAAGTAGAGATGGTGATTGTGAAAAGGATATAAAGGCATATACTTGATTAGAAGATAGATAGCAAATTTAATATTCATTTTCTACAACATTGTTATCATCATATGGAGTCAAATCTTTAATCATTTCTAAATTCATGATATGAATGACCAATTAATAATAAACATTTTAATCACAGTGAAAATATTAATTTAATTTAAGTATCAGAGAAGATTGACTTTATAAGATACATTCATTCTGCCTAACAATATCCATCATCAAATTGACCAATTTCTTTCCCAACCATATCAACCAAACACTCTCCTAATTTCCATTTTCTTACATTTTACCCTTTCTTAATATTACAATTTCTCACCATAAACAATAATATTTTCACTCTAATTAAGGAAATATTTACACTTACTATTTGATTTAATATTTTTTCATTAAATATTTTAAATACACTTAACATTTTAACCTGAATTCTAAAAATGAATTTGGCTTGTTAGTTAAGAGTAATACAATTAATATCTCAAATTTTACATCTCAAATGATGTGTCACCAAATATGTCGTTGTTATCTTAATAGAATAGTATTATTGATCTGATAAGTTTTGGAAAGAACAATATTAAAATGCATACTACGTTAAAACTTATCTTTTCAGCTTTCGTTTTTCATATTTCAAGAAAGAAAATTTATATTAGAAAAAAAAAAAAACAATTCTCTAGAATTTCAAGTTTTCAATTCACAAAATAATAATAATAAAAAAGGATCATACACGAAAATACAGACAAGAAGGAGTTTCCCATAATATCTAATAGTTATAAAACTTAAATGAAACCAAAACACAAAAACTAATTGGACCAAAGCAAATACCTGTTGTGGAGATGAAGAACTGGAACGTAATTGGTTAAAAAAAACGAGGTGACGAGCGGGTGGGCGATCATATGAAAGAGCAGTGATAGATAAAAATACAAACAGAAACGCTAACATGAAATGAAGAGGTTGTAGTTGAAGCAACATGGTGGGCGTCACGGGTGGCAGATCAAGTACCTCTCTCTCTCTCTCTCTCTCATGAAAATTTATAGGGGCTTTCTTCCCAGTATGGAATATGGATACAGATTTTCAAAATGATTCTCGTGGGGATTTTTATATATATTCTCTTTAGTCCTTGTGGTTTCTTTTTATCATTTTTAGTCTAGTAGTTTCAAATATTATAATATTGGTCTTTCTTGTTTCAAATTACGCCTTTTTAGTCATTTGGCTTAATACAAGGTTAGTTAACTGTTACATTTATGTTTGAAATGTGTTTTTCATTTTTAAGTTTTACTTATAATTTTGTTATGCATAATGCATAATTTTTATTATTAGTATATATATAATTTTATTACACTAATGATGTTTAATATAATTTTAATAACTTTGAATAAGGTGTATTTTTTTCTTTTCAATATAAAATTTTCAATTAAGCTTTTATCTAGTCAAAAGACTAAAACAGTAATAATTTGAAATGAGAAGGACCAAAATAACATTTGAAACTTTGGACTAAAATAGGAAACTGAAGCTACAAGGATGAAAAAGAATTGTCTTATTTCTTGGTCATAACCTTAACGTACTTGCAGACAAAATATGTGTCTTTTGGATTGACAAGACACGTGTATAAAGAAAGCATTTCTACTCAAGAATTTGTTAATTGGTTTGTTTTTTTGTTTGCAAGGTTTCGTTACGGTTTCGGTGCCCTTTCAACTCTTAGGGAGCGTTTGGTTTAGGGAATATTGGATTACTAAGAATATTGGATTACTAGAATCTTATATTACCTTGAAGATTACTGGGAATCTTTAAGAAAATATGTTTGGTTAGTTGGTAGGTATGTTATATTAATATGTTTGATTAGGGGGAATAAATTGGTGGATATGTTATTTAAATTACTAAATTGCCCTCTTTTTAAATATTAATATAATAATATTTTTATTATTAACTTTTGAATAATTTTTTAACCCCCAATATTTTAGATTTAGCTAAACCACCCTCGCTTATATTAAACTTTAATTTATGACAAAATCACCCCCACCCCCACCCCCTTCCGCCGCCTGCCGCCACCGCAAACCACCGTCGAAAGTCTCTAAAAGTCACCGGGAGTAGCTCACAATGACCATGAGGCTTCGTTGATGGCCGAAAACGGCCATATAAAGCCATATCTGGCCGTTAACGGCTAGATCCTTGGCCATTATCGGCTAGATCTGGGTGAGATCGCCGTTAACGGCTGGATCTATTCTGTCGAATAGATCTAGCCATTAATGGCCAAATCTCGCTTAGATCTAGCCTGATATGGCCGTTTTTTGCTATCAATATAGCCAGAAACGGCCATATTGGAGCCTCCCAGTGAATCTCAGTCATTTTCAAGGACTCCGACGACTTTCCGGCAACGATCCGTGGTGGTTGGCGCGTTGCCAGCAGTGGTGGCTGGGTGGCGGTGGCAGTCTGTAATTTGTTTTAAATATAAGGGCATTATTGTCCAAAAACTTAATTAAACAAGGGTAAAATTGAAATGGTATATTAATGTAAATTTATTTTAAAACAGGGGCATTATTGTCCAAAATTTTTATTAATAAGGGATAGAATTGTAACAAAAATAAGATTACCTTGGTAATCTTACAATACCTAAGAAAATGAAAGTAATCAGATTACCTCCAATATTACCAACAGTAATAACTATTGGTAAAGCAAGATTACCGAAATCTTATATTACTTGACAACCAAACATGGTAATCAAGTAATATAAGATGACATAACCCTAGTAATCTTTTATTACCTCCAACCAAACACCCCCTTCTAGTTTTATGGAGTTTGAATCTAAACTGACTTATGACTTAGTTGGATGAACTCTATGAAGCCATTATATCACGTTGGCCTTCCATGTTTTACCCTCGAATTGGTGTCTCTGCCAATGTTTTGAAGAGTAATGCTACCTTTACACCACCCTTTACACCATTTTCATTACACCATGACCATTTTACTAATAATAATTTTATTATAATATTAAAAATTCAAAATAATTAAAAAATTGTGTGGATGTGGTATATGCCACATCATGATGTAATGAAAATGGTGTAAATAATGGTGTAAAGGTAGCATTACTCATGTTTTGAAACCAGGACCGGACCAACCAATCAAACAGGGTTTTGTTCAAGACTCTGGTTCACTAATACAATAAAATCAGATTTATTATTTAGACCATTTTAAACCACTGTTGGACCGACGGAATAGTGCCAGACCGTCGGTCCAACCGGCCCAGCAGCAAATCTGGTCCACAATAAATCAAAATTCCTAAAACCATTTTACCCTATCTCTCCTTCTTCATTCAACAATTTCAACTTCGAAATAGCTTCAGCCTTCAGAGTTCAACTCTTATCTCTCACCAAAGAAACTGATTTTGTTGTTCGATTGAGTTAAAACAAAAACACCCTAAATAAAAACAAACTCACATGTTCGGATTGTGTGAGAGCATTGAGACAACAAACACCATCGATTCAAACCCATTTCTCTTGCAATTCTATATATCCAGGTTTCATGCGTGACTTGTGGGCAAGTTGCTTTTTTTTGTTTTTGTTTTGTTTTCAAAAGTTTGAAGCAAACAAAACCCGCAATTCAAAATTGTAACTTGATGATATGCGAGGGAACTAGGCCTTGAAAATCTCATCTGTAAATAACAGAATTCCTACGGGATGATATGCGAGGGAACTAGGCCTTGAAAATCTCATATGTAAATAGCAGAATTCCTACGCGATGATATGCGAGGGAACTAGGCCTTGAAAATCTCATATGTAAATAGCAGAATTCCTACGGGATTGTATGGTTAGAAAAGGAATGAGAGACTAATTCAGGCTACGCTCAGGTTTCACTTGGAATGCTCTAATATTAGGCTTTTTTGTACGAATTGTTATGTATCATTCCATCCTGTTAGTCTCCCTTTATATAGTGTAGAGTGAGTTTGAGGAAAATACATTTCTTACCATAGTATGACTTTGAATAGGAAAGAGATTGTGAGAATTTCAGGAGAATGTGGGATCTTTTTCCCTTCTTGGATCATATATTGTCTCCATTCACTTCCTAATTTGAATAAACTTCCTTATTCCCTCATATTCCTCATTTAATAATAATTCTTTTTCTTATTTTAGGGAATATCTCTTAGATTATTTACTTAGGGTGCAAGTAATATCCTTTAGAGAAATTATATTTTTGCCCTTGGGAAAATTTGGGAATATCTCTAATCATGACTTGATAGCCTCTTCGGTCCGGTTCAGGTTTTAGGGGGTTTCTACTATATTTCAAACTTATTGGGACTAACTTGTAATTTTTAGGGGTAGTTTTACAATATTTCAAAAATTTAGGACTAATAGTACTTTTATTTGGGCATTTTTGAAATAAATGAAAATTTTAGGGGTATTTTTGTAATGTACTAAACTTTAAGGACTAAAGTAATTTTTTAAAAATATTTTGTTGTTGACATCATCGGTCCAACTGGTTGGATGGTTGACCTGTGACCCGATTACCTTGCTAAGTCTCATAACATGTCAGGTTTTAAAACAATGATCATTCCATGCTATTAGCCTCCCTTTATATAGTGAAGTAGAGAGAGTTTGAGGAAAATACCATCCTTACCATAGTAGGACTTTGAATAGGAAAGGGATTGTGAGAATTTTAGGAGTATGTGAGATTTTATTCTTTTCTTTAATATTATCTTGTCCACATTCACTTCCTAATTTGAATAAACTTCCTTATTCCCTTAGGGTCCGCATGGGAGTTTCATGGTAGCGGTTATGAGGGTAAACCACTGTAACGATTTTGAGGGTAAACCATCGTAGCGGTTTTGAGGGGTTTTTAGTAGCGGTTTTTAAAACACCCAACCTGTGCTTGGAAGTTTATTTTCTAGCAGTTGTAACAGTTTTTTAAAATGATAAATTTACATATATGCCCATAAAAATACCCCAACTCTAACTAGTACTTTCGAGTTTTGTTTTTTCAATTTTAAGTAAGAGTTCTTTATTTGTTTTCTACGTATTAGTATTTTATAACTTCAAATGTGATAAAGTTTTCTTATCATTCTTCGCCATTCTTTGCAGCATATGGAATGATTGAAAAATTGTAACTCTACTTCTCCAAGAAAGCATCTAAAAATGAGATTTTAATAATTTTTTAATTTTTATGATTGCTTAAAATTGTTTTATATTTAATATGGTTGAAGACTTGCATAATATAATTAATATATATATATATATATATATATATATATATATATATATATATATATATATATATATATATATATATATATATATATATTTTTTGATGTAATTGGGATAGTTTTATAGTGGATAGAGTATTTGTGGAATAAAATTTGAAAACCAACTAAAACACCCCGATTTGGGGTGTTTTATAAACCCCTAAAAAATATACTACACTGGTTCTAGGGGGTTTTTGAGCCAGTCAAAACCAATGCATAAAAAATTTGGCAAGTAATGGTTTAAAAACACCTCAAAACCAGTTTAATTAAAAATCCCTCAAAACCAGTGAAAAAAAAAAAAAAAACTCCCAATCAGACCCCAAGTGTTTGATTTTTTGCCTAAGTGAACAGCAGAAGATAGAAGCAGTTTACATTTAGTTTTGCAGGTTTAACCGAGCTTGGCTCGGCTCGTGCTTAGATCGAGTCTAGCCGAGCCAAGCTCAAGCTAAGCATTTTCCTTATCAAGCCGAACTCGAGCTCACGAGTTTGAGCTCGAGCTCACGAGTTTGAGCTCGAGCCACTACCTAGCTAATCCGAGCTGAGCTCGAACCAGCCACTACTCGGCTCGGCTCGTATGCACCCCTAGGTCTACCCTTGATGGTGTGGCCAGATGTTGATAGATTTCCGCGCAATGATTCAGTGGCACAATGACCTAGTGTGGCTTCCATATGGCAATGAGGCAATTGTCCATGATTTTTTTATTAATTTTTATATATTTTTTAAAATTTTAAAATTTGTTTTTGTTACAATAAATTTAATTCATATTTTTTTTTGTCTTTTTCTTAATTTTTTCTGTAGTGAAGAATTTCCCCTAGGGCAAAAATATAATTTCTCTAGGGGATATTACTTGCAACCTAAATAAATAATCCAAGAGATATTTCCTAAAATAGGAAGTAGAGTTATTATTAAATGAGGAATCTAAGGGAATAAGGAAGTGAATGTGGACAAGATAATATTAAAGAAAAGAATAAAATCTCACATACTCCTAAAATTCTCACAATCCCTTTCCTATTCAAAGTTCTACTATGGTAAGGATGATATTTTCCTCAAACTCTCTCTACTTCACTATATAAAGGGAGGCTAACAGTTGATATTCTCATAACAAACCAAAATTGAAATGCACAAATGCTCATAATATGATAAAATGAAAAATTAAACATAATGCAATCATTTAATTAAAATCTCTATCCAACAAAAAACTTGATATAAGTTACACTTTTTTGGTATTAGGCTCCCAGTAGTCTTTTCTTACACAGCTCGAAAATAGCATGAAAAAATTAATTTTCAAAGAATTCTGTTGTAGTAGGAAATCTGCTGTTCCTTTCCTTTCAGGGCACTTGAAGCCTACACTTTCAAAGAATTCTAGCACATTATCTCTTGGACCTTGGTAGACATTATCTCTTGGCTTCATGTATCTGACAATCTGGAAAGTTGTAGAGCTGTCCAGAATAGTTAATATCTCATCCATGAAAAGAGCTTTGACAGGTCCAATCAACATTTCTCCTGCATTTATGCTATTTACCCTTTGTTAAAATGTTGTACATGAGTAAATGTGGATCAAGAATCTATAATGACTCACCTTTAAAGAGAACAACCAAAGAGAGCAACGTCAAGCACCCATCCAGCCTACACACAAAACATGGCAGCAAGTTGTTAGAGTTGGAGCCCTAGAGCCAATCAATTATTGTAGAATTGACTCTTTGTATTAATGTTTATTAATCAATAAAAGACATTTTATTCTATATCGTGTAAATCATATAGATATATGTCTTTAGGATGGTAGAACCGTGACGAGGGTATCAGGTGTTTCAAATCTTGATAGTGAGAACCCTATGATCACATATGGTAGCCATTCTAGAAATGTCCGTAGCCCCAGTATTATTATGACCAAGGACACATATAATACGATAAAGTTATCATAGTGTTGAACGACCTTGTCGAAAGGTAGTGGCTGATCTCACTCATCAAGGTTGTTTGCCGACAACCTGGTGCAACACATGGGTGCTTGCTGTAGGCAAGTTCACTAGACTAATCCACCAGAGGATTCCATATAGATGGTAATCCTAGTGTCTATGGAAAAAAATCCTCTAACGAATGGTGGTACATGTGATCCTTAGACTTGAGATCACCGAAGCGCCTTGTGCACCGATTGGTATAGTTTGACACTAGCCCTAAGCAGTTCTATTCAGAGCTGTCACTACGGTAGTGATTGGCTGCATCGAGGAGTGTATCAAGACTATGGTAGATCGACAGAGGATTCATCACTCCCGGGTATGGAAGAAATTATCTCACGACACAATTCAGTGTATGGCAATGACATTAAAGCTGTGGACACAGTGGGATTGAGTTGTAGCTCAATCCAATTTATTATTCTGGTCATTGGTCTAGTAACTGAATACAAACGCATCGAGAGCAACTGAGGTTGACACTATTTTTGTACCTCAGTCTCGATGAGATAACATATGATGAAAGGATTTGATTGCATAGTAACCATATCATTGATAGGTATCTATTTCTCTGAATCCGAATCTATCGGGTGGCCATGATGCCTTGCTAGGGACCAATCTTGGTTTGTGTGTGGTAAGACGATTAATTGGTGTTAATTGCGATACTACTCACTGCCAATATGTTGAGGAGGATCGAAGTCACACACTTAGAAGATAATTTAAGAATCGGTTTGTACAAGGGGTATTTTCGTCTTTTAGAACAAAAGGGTATTTTGGTAATCTCACAATACAATTAAATTTGCTGAGGTTGTTGCCTGTATTTAATTTCATATTAAAATTAAATTAGTGAGATTATATTTAAATATATGTACGCATATTTTTATATTTTTAAATGTATTATTATTATTAAATTAAATGTTAAAATATTTTATATATTAATTGATTTTAATAATGATAATAATAATTAACTAAAATTTAAAATACCAATTAAAGGGTGTTTGGTTACAAGAGTGGATTAGGGTTGGAGCCCGTGTCTATTCCATATAGGAAAAGGGTTTTAACTCTTGCAGTATATAAGTGCAACTTGAGTTAAAACATTCATTATTATTATTTTCAATTGAAAATCGGCCACCCTTACCCACTCTCTCCCTCACGTCCAAGGCATAAAATTGAAGAGAAATTTTCTCTTCTTGATTCTTCAAGGTCTTTGATTCTTGAAGCCATCCTATTGTTCTAGCATAACAAGGGTTGGTTCTTCGGATTGTCTTCGTGTGGATCACCGTTTGTGCGATTTTACTTTGAATTGGTAGCGAAGTAAATTCAGAGACACTTGAAGGAGCCTCCAAACGTGCGTAAGATTTCTAATCCTTGCATGGATCTTTATTGTTTCAATATATATAACCGTGATCTTGGTGAATCAGAGTAATCGATGGGCAATTTTTTTTGTTTTTCCGCTGTCTCTGTTCATTGATTTACTAACAGTGGTATTAGAGCCTAGGGTCTTGATTGTATATATTTTAACTGTGTTTTTGATTGATTAATTGGATTGATTGCTTGAAAAATGCATGTTTAAGTTTTTCAGTCTGTTAAAGTTGCTTAAATTGATTAATAATATTCAATTTATTGATGATCTGCAAAATTGGTATAATATAATAAGGATTTTTTTTTGTTGATATCAGAAGTTAAGTTGATTGCAAAAATCCTTTGGTGTTTTTGTTGTTAATTAAATTGATCCACTACAGATCAATCTATGCTCGATCGCTCTTAAGCATGCTCACTGATTGAAAATTAGTGCATGCCGCTACGATATAAAACATCGTTGTGGTGATCGTACTCTTGCGTGCGAGCTAATAAAAAATTAGTGCATGCCGCGATGATATAAAACATCGTCGCGGCGATCGCACTTGTGCTTGTGTGCGATTGAAGATCAGCGCACGTCGTGGTGATATAAACCATTGTCGCAACGATCGCACATGTGCATGCATGCTGACCGATAATTAGCACACGCCGCAACGATATAAACCATCGCCGTGGCAAGCGTATTTTCAAGTGCAAAAGGGCCTAAGTGAAAAGTTTCAATACTTTTGGACCAAAAGGAGATCTGCAAATTGTCAGAGGGTAATTAATAATTTCACCCACCCAATTCAAAATTTTATTTTTGAATGTATGCAATATACTTGTTTGAATATTGCATGGTGCCCGGTTCATGAGCCTTAGACCTATGGTGAATGTCATAAAATATTTTTGGGTATGTATGATTGTAATTTTTAAATAAGGCTTGCATGCCCTGTGTTTCTCTTACCTTCTCGATGTACATTCTCTTCTCATCTCATTCCCCTCAAATGTAACTCGAGGATTCTAAATTTATTGATGTAAAATTATTGTAGTAATAATTTCATTGTAAATTTAGTATGATATATTTTTTAATGTGCTTGAAGACGGAGCAAGGACGAAGCGATCATACTTGAAGACTCAAGATATTTTTTATAAGATCCTTAAGTGACCCACCAATTCCTCTAGGCTCAAGGAAATCAGTTTTAGATAGGCCACGTACCGGCATGTTTCCTTAAATGCATAGAATGCATGCTAAGGGTGTATGTTATGACTATAACATGCTAATAAAGATAAAACTGGTGAGTCCTTAAATAAAGTATATTAAGTCACGTACGCCTTCCATCATCATGACTATAAACCACTATTTATTGGAACCTCGTTCGCTAAAGTGAATGGTACACTTCTACTAGTAGGAGGTTAAAGCTCATTGGAGTTTTCTTTAATGGTGATGGGTCTACTTAGAATGACGTGTTTTTCTTGTTTCCTAAAGCAAAGGTTGATAAGCACGTCATAGGCATAGTAGAGAAGTACAATTGTTGTGTGTACGTGGCAACATGTAGTGTCCACTCTACGGATACTGAGAATCACACTTGAGGACGATGGCCTAGGGCCATTGAATTGTGTGATTGGCTTGTTGGCTTGTTTCACATTTGAGGTTGATAGTGGGAGCTATCAACTAGTGTGGATTAAGTTTGTTGGCCTACCTAATCGACACATTTTGGCTTGTTCGCCAAAGCAAAGGTTTGAAATGGGCTAGATGAGATCTTAGTCCACTAGGAAAGCCAACGGGCTTTCTCGAGTTAATAGTGAGGGCTATTGGCTTGAGGAAAATAGTGGGAGCGATTATTTAATAAAAGGCATTATTAAATAATAATAATAAACATTGTAATAATGTTTACTTATTCTATACTTGTAGATTCACTTAAAAATTGAGCAATATGATCCCATCATCACTGCCACAAATCATCGAATTGGGAAACAAATGGAATGGTGAGAATTTCGTTGACTAGTATAGAAGTATAAACAATATACTTCAGTTAAGCGATGGATTATACACCATTGAGCAGACTTTGTCACAGAGCCTACTGATAGCTCTATCCATTAGACTGGGTATGTATATATGAAGCATACATATGATACAAAAGCAGAAATGACAAGTTACATTGTGCTTGCATCAATAACACCATTATTGCGACAGTAGTGCTAGAAAATGGACTTAGCTTTTATTCTTCATTTTCTCTAGAGAAATGAGAAGTATATGGTGTCTCGGTCATTGTTCAGATGCAAGATGGAAGAGGGAACCAAAATTGATGATCATATACTCAAGTTGACCAAGTATATCAACAAGCTTGAGATTTTGGGATGCTGACTTAATGAGGGTTTAGCGATAGACCTAATATTATAGTCTTTGCCAGATTTTTACTCTTAATTTGTCTATGAATTCATTGAGGATGATAAGAAGAATACCTTTTCCGACCTTCCGGATATGTTGAAGGCTACTGAGTCAGGCATGAAAATGTCAGAAACATTGACGTTGGTTGAAGTTAACTCAAGTAAGAAGGAAAAGGCTTATAAGTCGTTGGAAGAAACTGTTGTAGGTAGAAAGGGCATTTGTCCTCACTGTGGGAATCCCAACCACTAGAGGAAACATTGCAAGGCCTTCCAAGCGAAAAGGAAGAAGAATGTTACTTCTTCATCAGGTAAGTTCTTGATTGAGATTAATTTCTCCTGTCAACATCTTGCGTCATTGACACAAGATACGGTACTCACATTTGTTCTGATGTGCAAGGACTATGACAGAGTAGATTGCTTGTTGAGGGAGAGGTGGACCTACCAATTGGAAATGGAGCATGTGATACTGCATTTGTTGTAAGATCTTATCGTCTGATTTTGCCTACGGGCTCGTTTCTTGGAACTTTTGGATTATTATTATTTTTCTTCAGTTTCTAGAAATTATATTTCTGTGTTCACATTAGACAAATGAGAATATTACTTTACTAATGGATTGTTGTCCTTGAGTGTAAGTAATATTTTTTGTGGAACTGTTTCATAATAATATGTTCTTAAGATAGACAATAAGGAAAATCTCAAAATGACAAGCATGCCAACTGAGGCAAGTTGAGTTAAACATACCTAAAGAAATGTGGGATAGTATTAAAACTCGCCTCTTTGTGTACACCCCAACATAATGGTGTATCTGAAAGGAGGAATATGACTTTACATGAAATGGTTAGGTCCACGATGAGTTTTTAGTGATCTACCCACATAGTTCTTAGGTTATGCCCTAGAGATTGCGACTCATGCACTGAATAGTTTGCCGTCAAGGTATTTGGATAAGACTCCATATGAACAATGGAGTGGGCAAAAGCCAAACTTGTCTTATCTAAGGATTTGGGGTTGCGAAGCTTATGTAAAGAAATTGACTTTGAACAAGCTGGACCCGAAATCCTGCAAATGTATATTTGTGGGGTATCTTGAGGAGACCAAAGGATACCATTTCTACCATCCTAGAAGAGCACAAAACTTTTTGTCGTTTGTACTGGTGTCTTCTTAGAAAATAATTTTTCTAAGAAGTACTAATGGGAGAAAAGTAGAACTCGATGAAGTTTTAGAACCACAAGATACATTAGACAAAGGACGGGATGATGTGCCATAGAAGGTGGTTGAGCATCGTGAGGAGGTTACTCCATAATTTGTGGATCAAAGTGAACCACCTCAGGTAGCACAAGACCTACGTAGATCTGCCAGAGTACGTCCTGAGAGATATGGTTTTCTTGTGACTTAACATGATAACGTACTGGTCTACCAAGACAATGAACCTAAAGCCTACGATGTAGCTGTATCAGATAAAAATTTTGTTAAATGGCTTAAAGGCATAAAATCTGGGATGGATTCGATGTACGAGAACTAGTCATGGTTTCTGGTGGATTCACCTGAAGGGGTAAGACTAATAAGGTGTAAATGGGTATTCAAGAAGAAGACTGAAATGGATGGCAAAGTGCATACCTATAAGGCACGACTGGTTGCCAAAGGTTTCATACAAATTCATGGTATTGACTATGAAGAAACCTTTTTGCTAGTTGCCATAATTAAATCCATTTGGATTATGCTTGCGATTGCTACATATCATGATTGTGAAATTTGGCAAATGGATGTCAAAACAGCTTTCCTGAATGGAAACCTTGAAGAGGATGTGTGTATGGCACAACCCGATGGTTTCATTCTCGATGGATAAGCTAATGACTATGAGATTTGACAAATGAATGTCAAAATGGATTTCTTTAACGGAAACCTTTAAGAAGATGTGTACATGATACAACTCGATGGTTTCGTTCTTGATAGGCAAGCTAATAAGATATGCAAGTTGTAGAGGTCCATATATGGACTCAAGCAAGCTTCAAGGATCTAGAACATTCATTTTGATGAAGTTGTAAAATACTTCAGTTTTTATCAAGAACGAAGATGATGCTTGTGTTTACAAGAAAGTAAGTGGGAGTGCAATGACATTCCTAGTGTTGTATGTTGATGACATACTTCTGATCGGGAATGATATATCGAACTTACAGTTGGTAAAGACTTGGTTATCCAAGTGCTTCTCCATGAAGGACTTAGGAGAAACAACCTACATTCTCGGAATAAAAATCTATCGTGGTAGATCGGGTAGGTTGCTTAGCCTAAGTCAGAGTACATAGACAAGGTACTGAACATATTTAGTATGGAAGAATCCAAGAAGGGATTTCTTCCGATGGCACATGATGTCTATCTCTTTAAGGATATGTGTCCTAAACCACACGATAAGGGAGATAGAATGAAGAGGATCCCACATGCTTCAGCAAGTGGATCCATCTTGCATACTTGATAATCATATTTTACACTATGATTTTGCATTGAATTTTGATAGGATTTAGGATACTTTTCATACAATTTGGGCTATAATTGCTACCTAATTCTATTAATTTGTCTTTGCAGGCCTAAATGGTGATTTTTAGCACAAATGACAGTTTTGAGCATAAATTGTGTAACTTGAGGTTGGAAACTTGGAATGACCTAAATTTAGAAGCTTTGGAAAGCTAAGAACAAGCGCTACAACTTTCATGTTTTTGGTTTTTCCTAATTCTGATTGGACAAGGGTGAAAACTTGGCTTGAAATTGTAAAAAGTACGCTGGGAATTGAAGAAAAATGTCTTTGGACGTGCTTCAGTATTTCTGCCATAACTTGAGCTGTAGACCTAGGATTGTGGTGATTCTTAACTACCAGAAAGATAATTTAAAGGGCTATAATTCATATGTTTAACACTTGTTCATATTCAGACTCTATCATGCTCATATTTGGCCCGAAAGTCTTCACCGCGGCGAAGATTTGCCAGATGTAAAAATAAAACGACGCGTTTTGGCTTGCCAGGGCTTCATCCTTAAGTGAGAGAGGTATAAATTAGAGCGAAAAGGAAGAGGAAAGAGGTCTTGGTTCGTGATTTGGGAGGCAGCTCATGGAAGGAGAAGATTATTGAAGATTTGGGTTTCAAATTAGAGAAGATTTCTCCATCTTTTGCTTGCTTTTCAATGATGAATCTTGATTCAGTTGGCTTTTGTTATTTTATTTCGTTTTTGAGTATGAACTGAGTTATTTAGCTAGGGTTTGATGTAATCTTGATACAATGATTCAAATTTATATGAATTGATTTACTTTGAGTTTTAATTTCGTGATTGAGTGTTTATCTCTTTGCTTAATGACTTTTGGATGCTTGATCACCATTCAAATGTGTGTTGTTCATAATGAGACTGAGAAGTGATTTGTGATTGTGCCTCTTGGGATAAATACCGTAGATTAGCAAGCGCTAGAGATAGGTTTAGCGATCTATGAAATCTAGATAGAATTCCATAAAGCTTAAAAGACTTTGAACTATTAATCTTCAATTTGTTGGGTGCGGAAGCTTAATAGGGATAAGTAGGGAAATGTAGCCTGAGAAGGTATGTTTTACAACTTAGGGAATTCGATTTTCAATCAAGGAATTAGAATTTGGGTAATAGATTCTATGATTTGGATTAGCGTATCTAGGTGAAATCAACACCTTAGCATTTTTTAGTATTGTTTAAGTAGTTAAGTTGTTGGGTTTTGCTTTAATTTCATTATCATTCATTTTTATTTTGTTAATTTGTATTTAGTTGTTAATTTTCCATCAATCCAATTTATTGTTGCTTCAATTAGGACTTAAACTAGAGAAATCGGTACTTAGTAACATTATCCTCGTGGGAACGATACTCACTCATCACTTTATTACTTTGTGCGACTAGTGCACTTGCTATTTTTGCATTTTGTAGGAAACACGCATCAATACTTAGATTGATATCTAATGTGCATTAAGCACTTGTAGTGGATATCAATCAAATCCAAATGAGCAATGCCATGTTGTATACTCAGATTGATATCTCATGTGCATCGTGCACTTGTAGTGGATATCAATCGAATTCAAGTGAGAAGTGCCATCTTGTATGCTCGGATTGATGTCTCATGTGCATTAAACACTTGTAGTGGATATCAATCGGATCTAACTGAGCGATACCATGTTGTATGCTTAGACTAATATCTCATGTGCATTAAGCATTTGTAGAAGATATTAATCGGATCCAAGGGAGCAATGTGATGATATGTACTTAGATTGATCTCTTATGTGTATTCAACACTTGTAGAAGATATCAATAAGATCCAAGTGAATGACACTGGATGAGTGTTAATGGACATCCTTAAATACCTGAAAGAGGACTAAGGATATGTTCTTGGATCATGGAGGGGAAGATGAGCTCACTGTAAGAAGATACAGTGATGGTATTTTCCAAACAGAAAAAGATAATTTTCACTTGAAATTTTGTCTCAATAGAGCTGTAGTGAGCTAGAAGAGCTCAAATCAGAGTACTGTAGTGGATTCTACAACTAATGCTAAGTATATCGCATTATTTAATGTAGCTGTGTAGGTGGTTTGGATCAAGAAGTTCATTACTGAACTTGATGTGGTTCCAAGCATTGCTGATCCAGTAAAGTTCTACTATGATAACAATGGAGCCATTGTTGTGGTTGAGGAATCACGGTCTCACCAGTAATCCAAACACTTACTTAGTTGATTCAATCTGATATGAGAGGTCGATCAGGAAGGGAATGTGCAGATTTGCAGAATACCTACTAACCCACTGTTGAAGTTTCAGTTGCAGCAAAAACATGATAGGCACTTGGGTTATACTCTCTAGCAAGTAATTCTTTAAGAAATATATGATAAAATCCACTAAATAACTTTGTAAACATATATATACATGGAGGTATAAAATGTAAAATCCGAAAATTTTAATTTTAATTCATATAAACATATACACAAAATAATTGATAGTACAAGGTAGTCTTGGACAGTGTCGCCAAACTGCTCTGCTTCTTGATGTCCCACCTGATCGTAAATCATCAAGTACCTACAAAACAGTAGAATAACAGAGTGAGCACTAATTGCTTAGTAAGTAAACCAAACTGCACTACTGTTTTTCCTCCATTACTCATGTTCTGATTTTCCTTTTCTCACTTTAATCTTTGATAATATTCTTCATTCTTTTCTGATACTCTGATTTGCTACTTATCAACGTGAAAAGACAATGAATAAAACTGTACAACGTTGAGCACATAAGAAACACTGAATCATGTAAGTAGCATAATACATATGCATAATAATAAACTTTCCTAAGAAAAGAACTTTCTTTTCTTTTCTGTTATTTGACTCTTATGCTGTATCTCTTTCTTTTCTTTTCTATTTCTCTTTCTTTTCTTTCTTTTATTCTGGTTTGCCGATCGGACTAGGTTGATGCATGGATTTGGAACCTTGGCCATGTGAGTGTATATTGGGTACAATCCTCATCTACATGCACTGTTAACGGACCGTACCAATGCTGTATCTTTCTATTGAGGCTGCTCACTGATGGCGGCGTGCATATAGGTATGCTCTGCTAGGTATAGTCCTCATCCACATATACTACTGACGGACTGTACAAATACTGTATCTCTCTGCTAATGCCGCTCACTAATGGCGGCGTGCATGTGGGCATCTCTGACACTCACGGGTTCCCCATTGCAACAACCTTAAACATAGCATGCTGTAGAAAGAGAATAGAAAGAGATACTATGCACATATCAACATGAATTTCCAAGCTATGGAAATTCTATACTTGCATTCTTTAGTAAATGAGAAAATATACATACTTACATGTTAGCTTAAAAGAAAACTACAAGTCATTTTCTTTTCTTTCTTTCTCATTCTTTGCTAACATATTCTTTCATATTCTCATTTACCAAATCAAGGCTATATATAAATCATATGCACAATATATGCATGATCAAGCCCATTCTTTGATGTTCTTTCCAAGTTCACATACTCAAACTTGAAAATTCATTATGGCATAATGGTATGTCATGACATATTCTACCATTCTCTACTATCACAATTGCCTTATCAAAGTAACACTTTAACTTGCAATTCTTCTCTAACACTTCCATGTGCATTTCAAGAAGTAGTAAAGGTTCAAGTAACTAGAACCAAACACTAAGGGCCATTACTCTCATGTAACTAACATGACCAAGTGATATATTAAATTTTGGCATAATAATATGCACTGTTGAATAATAACATTTACACTTGGTTAAGCCCAACCATAATCTTCATACTTCAATTCTTGCTTTTCTCTAACCCTTTCTTCATGAGGGTTTAGCCAACTCATGCATGCATTTTCTCTTTGGATTTTCATCAAACAATTCATATGCACATACAACTACTAAGTTGGCTACACTTCCATATCTCTCTAAATCCACCAAAATTTGAGCAAAAACTCACTCATTATAGCATCAAACCTGACCATTTTCAACAATTCTCAACACTTCAAAAATTTCAACACCAATTCTTCCATAACTTCACCAAATCATCACATACTCATATTGTAACACTCACATCAAGGTACGTAATTTTACTTATGCCCTAATACCCTTAGTTGGATTTCTTTGAAGTTACTTTAGACAAATGTGAAGAAAATTCCTTAAAAGTTCATTAGGGGTAAAATGGTCATTTCACTCTTAATTAGATGAAAGAGTGGGGAGTGAAAAGAAATAGAATAACATGGAGAAGCTAATAAAAATGAGGGTATTTTAGTAATTGACTAAAGGACATAGATGGAATTTCATAGAAAGTGCAAGGGCAAAATGAGAATACATGCATATATTATTTGATATAAGGCTTTATTTGAAGAAACCTTAACATACTTCAGCCCTTGTTAACACCACCTATACCCCATTTTCTCTCAATTTCCTTCACTAAATTTCAAAGGAAAATCATAGGATTTGGTTTGGATTTTTGGAGATTTTCAATCCTAAAGCATCCTAAGGTAAGATTCTAGCAAAAGGAATGTGATTAAACTTTAAACTTTTAAATTTTTATGGTTTTTATATGATCTAGGTTCAAGAGGAAGAGATTTAGAGCAAAGGGGAAATGATCTCACATATTCAAGGTAAGTAAACCTAATTTGAACCTTAATTTGGGCAAGACTTTGTTGAATGAATTTTTTTGCATGTTTGTATGTGATGGTATGAGAGAATTATGGGCTGTTTTTGATGTATTAATTCTAGCCAAGAGAAGTAGTGTATGATTATGTGATGATTTGATGAAGTTGTGGAAGATTTTGTGTTGAAATTTTTGAAGTGTAGAGAATTGTTGAAAATGGATAGGTTTGATGCTATAATTAGTGAGTTTTTGGCTCACAATTTGGTTGAATTAGAGAGTTGTGGAAGTGTAGCCAACAAGGTAGTTGCATGTGCATATGAAGTGTTTGATGAAAATCCAAAGAGAAATTGCATGCATGAGTTGGCTAAACCCTAATGAGGAAAGGGTTAGAGAAAGGCAAGACTTGAAGTTTGAATGTATATTATTGATCTTTTAACCTGTTTTCACAGGGAAGAATGGTTAGGAAAGGTTAGGGAGTAAGTGAAGGTAAATAGGAATGGAAAAGCCTTAAAGTAGGCATGTTACCAAGGTTGCCCTGTCAAGTCCGTGACATTCTGAGTGATTTTTGGGCATCTTACCTATCGAACTGGGTTGAGTCATAAACATAATAGTTGTAGCCCTTTTTCTAACCTTTAAAATGAGACCAAGATCATATCAATCGGAGCTGTATAACTCAAGATATTCCTTCTTGAATATGACATGTGCAGGATGACTATCTCAAAAGTGCTTCCACTTTATTAGTTTATTTGTAGTCTAATAATCTATAATTGATTCCAAGTATGAAAATGATGCTTAAAGGGTTGTGAAGCATGTTTGAATGAGTGATCTTTATGATTATTTAATCATTGTATGAACATATATATTTGATGTAACGAATGACCATGGAGGCTATGTGTAATATGTTATATACCACCTAAGTACGAGCTTGTGCATGTATAAACAAGCCTAAGGATGATATATTTCTATGAATTTGTTATGCATCCACAAAATGGTCATGATGAAATGATATGTTCATATATGGAAAGTGTATGTTTTTTAAAGAATGCAAGTGTAGAATTTCCATAGCTTGGAAATTCATGTTGAAATGTGCATAATATCTCTCTCTATTCTCTTTCTATATTATACTATGATATAAAGTTTTTGTGATGGGGAACTTGTGAGTGACAGAGATGCCCACATACATGCTGCCACGAGAGAGCAGCATCACCAGAGAGATACAGTATTTGTATAGTCCATGAGTAGTGTATGTGGATGAGGACTCTACCCAGCAAAGCATACCTATGTGCACGCCGCCACGAGCGATCGGACCACGGTAGAGAGATACAGTACTTGTATAGTCCATGAGTAGTGCATGTAGATGAGGACTGTACCCACTCACATGGCCAGGGTTCCAAATCCTTGCATCAACCTAGTCTGATCGGCAAACTAGAAAGAAGAAAGAAAAGAAAGAGAAACAGAGAAGAAAAGAAAGAGATACAACATAAGAGAAAGAGAAAACTTACATGATTCAGTATTTTTATGTGCTCGACGAAGTATAGTTTTATTTATTGTCTTTGCACATTGGTAAGTAGCAAATCATAGTATCGAAAAGGAATGCAGAATATTATAAAAGAATGCAGAATAACATAAATGAATGAAGAATATTAACAAAGAATAAAGTGAGAAAAGGAAAATTAAAACATAAGTAACGGAGGAAGAACAGTCATGCAGTTTGGTTTACTTACTGAGCAATTAGTGCTCACTCCGTTATTTTACTGTTTTGCAGGTATTAGATGATTTACGACCGGGTGGGATGTCAAGAAGCAGAGGAGTTTGGCGGCACTGTTCAAGATTACCTTGTGCTTACTAAAGTACATCAGTATTTTGTGTATATATTTATATGAATTAAAATTAGAATTTTCGGATTTTACATTATGTATATATGTTTATAAAAGTTATTTAGTGGATTTTATCATATATTTTTCAAAGAACTACTAGCTATACAATGTATTGCACATACACTACTTCCCATGGCTGGAAATTATGCATCATTAAACATAAAAAACAGCCAATAATTCTCTCCTACCGTCATATACAAACATGCAAAAATTAATTCAACACAAGTCTCGCTCAAATCAAGGCTAAAATTAGGTTTACTTACCTTTAACGTGTGATATCACCTCCTTTTGCTAAAAATCTCTTCCTCTTGGACCTAGATCATATAAAAACCATAAGAATTTAAAATTTTAAACTTTAATCACACTCCTTTTGCTAAAATCTTACCTTTGGATGCTTTAGGATTGAAAATCTATGAAAATCCAAGCCAAATCCTATGATTTTCCTTTGAAATTTAGTGAAGAAAATTGAGAGAAAATGGGGGTGAAGGGTGGTGTGAATAAGGGTATATATATATATATATATATATATATATATATATATTCCCATTTTGCCCTTGCACTTCCTATGAAATTTCATCTATATCCTTTAGTCAATTACCAAAATACCCTCATTTTTATTATCTTCTTCACATTATTTTGCTTCCTTTCACTTCCCACTTTTTCAACTAATTATGAGTGAAAAGATCATTTTACCCCTAATGAAGTTTTAAGGAATTTTCTTGACATTTGTCTAAGGTAACTTCAAAGAAATCCAACTAAGGGTATTAGGGCATAAATAAAATTACGTACCTCGATGTGGGTGTTACAGTCATTCGATGTTAAATACATGGATGATTGGCGATCATGCAAGTGAGAGATTGTTAGAGTAGGTGCCCTAGAGCCAATCAATTATTGTGGAATTGACTCTTTGTAATAATGTTTATTGATCAATAAAAGGCATTCTCTATTGTATCATGTAAATCATAGTTGCAAGTATTGATATATGTCCTTAGGATGGTAGAACCGTGAACAAGGGTACAAGTGTTTCAAATCTTGATAGTGAGAACCCTATAAGCACATATGGTGGCCACTCTAGAAATGTTTGTAGCTCTAGTATTATTTTGACAAAGGACACATATAATACGGTAAGACTATCATAGTGTTGAATGACCCTGTCGAAAGGCAGTGATTGATCTCACTTATATAGGTTCTTTACCGACAACCTGGTGCAACACATGGGTGCTTGCTGTAGGCAAGTTCACTGGACCGAACCATTAGAGGATTCCATATAGATGGTAACCCTAGTGTCTATAGAACAAATCCTCTAATGAATGGTGGTGCATGCGATCCTTAGACTTGAGATCACCGGAGCGCCTTTTGCACTGATTGGTGTAGTTTGACACTAGCCTAACGCAGTTCTATTTAGAGCTGTCAAAACGATAGTGATTGGCTGTATCAAGGAGTGTATCAACACTATGGTGGATTGACAGAGGATTCATTACTCCCGGGTATGGGAGAAGTTATCTCACGATGCAATTTAGTTAATGACAATGACAGTAAATCTGTGATCATAGTGGGATTGAGTTGTTGCTTAATCTAATTTATTATTCTGGTTATTGATCTAGTAACTGAATATAAATATATAGAGGATAGCTGAGGTTGTCACTATTTCTATGCCTTTGTCTCGATGAGATAACAGATGATGAAAGGATTTGATTGCACAGTAACCATGTCGTTGACACGTAGCTATTTTGTTGAATCCGAATCTATCGGGTGGTGAAGCCTTGTTAGGGGCCAATCTTGGTCTATGTATAGTGAGACGATTAATTGGTGTCAATCGCAATACTACTCATTGCTGGTATGATGAGGAGCCTACGGGTCACACACTAAGGAGACAATTTAAGGGTGGTTAAATATAGAAGGGTATTTTCATCTTTTGGACGAAAAGGCATATTGGTAATTTTGTTGTGAATTAAATTTACTGAGGTTGTAGCCTGTGTCCAATTTTATTGGAATAATTTAACTAAATTATGAGTTTAATTATTGAAGTTTATATTCATATTTAATTAAATAGGGACCTATGTGCGATTCCACCTAAGTTTGGGTAGTTGCTAAACTTTGGAAGTGGAGTTGATATTTGGCTTTTGCATATAAAGAAAAGCAAAATAGGTTTTCATTAAGAGAATTCATTCATTCTTTGTTGCTGCCGTGGGAGAGTGAAAAATTAGAGAGAATTTTTCTCTCTTCTTCTCTTCATCTTTTTTTCACTTCATCCTTTCCAAACCTTGAAACCTTAAAGCCAAGGATTGGTTCTAGAAAAACCAATCTTTGGTTTCTGACATACTGTCTTCTTGTGGACGATGTGAGTTTGATCCTACACTTGGATCGGTAAAGAGATATTCACAGAGCCTCTAAAGCTTGGATTTGTGTTATTTCAATTTAAGCATGTAAAATATATACATATCAGACCCTGATCTTGGGTTCATCAAAGTAATCGGTGGGAAAATATTTGTTTTTTGCTATGTTTACCCCGTCGATTTACTTACAGATTTACTATCACTAACCTATCAAGATTCCACGCAACTTTATAGGATTGGAAGCCGAAACTGCTCATTTGTCTTATCCCTTAAAACAACAACAAGGAAAACATTTTTTTTTTTAGTTTGAATAATGTTAATAAATACAAAATTTTAATAAATTGCAATGTGGAAGTATGAAACTTACGTTGTAACTTTTCTTGATTCTATAGAGATTGCGACACCAATCACCACTATAGAGTAGCACTTGTATGGTATCGGGAGACAACGATAATCGATAAGTGTCAATAATTAGACATCCAGCACTGAAAGTTGCCTCCGAAGTGACTGTGGTGATTGGAATGGCAAGTATTTCATGAGCCATCGTGGATAAAATACGATAGTTCATTTGATTAACCTTCCACCACTCTAACGCATCAAAATAACTATCATCCTCAACAATCTAACTCAAATTTCTCATGTTGCTCCATTTGAGTTGTCCTAACAAACTAATTGAACCGTGAACTAGTATTTTAGGGCATTGTACATTCACCCGCTCAACCTTACTGATTTATACAGGTGGTTCATTGCTAGAAGATTGACTTTTTGCCGCATTTTCCTCATAAATCTCTTACAAGGCAGCGCACACTTCATCAATTTTTTCTTGTGCTTCTTCAGGAGGAAACAATTGCAAGTAGGCAAATTGCAGCAACCTCATTTTCATCCTCGGATCCAATACAACTGCAATTGCCATTAAGAAATTGCATTCCCCCAAATATTTGTCAAATTTTTCTTTCATCTTTCCCACCATTGATCGAATAAAATCATCATCATCAGAACACTTTTCATCTAGCAACTCTTTTATGTCACAAACTTTTGTAAAAATAAGTTAGTAGTGGGGTACTCACTCCGCGATATGACATTAGTTGCAGAGTTGAAGGCTTCCAAAATCTCACACACTTTCTCAAGTTTCTTCCAATTTTCATATAATAGGGCACAAGTAAAGTTATTATCCATCAAAGCTAACATTGGAAACACCTCTTTGTATTTAATTGCCAGTACAAACATCTCATAAGTAGAATTCCATCTCGTTTTGCAATCAAGTTGCAGTTTCCGCTGAGGCAACTGCAACATTTGAGCGATCTCAAAAAACATAACTGCTTTGACCTTTGATTGCTTGACATACGCAATATACTAACGTATGTCTTGAATGATGGACTTAATTTGGGAAACCCATCCTGAACCATAAGATTCAGTATGTGTGTCGTGCACCGCATGTGAAACAACTTCCTATCGCACAATAGTTCTTGTTTCTTCCTAAATTCTCTCTCAAAATCTTGATTGCCGCGTCATTACTTGAAGCATTGTCAACCGAGATACTGAACACCTTGTTCTCAATTCCCCATTTTATTAGACACTTATGAATAGCAACAGCAATCTCAACACCACATCGAGGATGAGGTATACGAACAACATTGAGAACACGCTTCTACAACTTCCAATCATTATTTATAAAATGTCCAGTGAGAACCAT
This sequence comes from Pistacia integerrima, assembly GCA_026225825.1. Classification (NCBI taxonomy): domain Eukaryota; kingdom Viridiplantae; phylum Streptophyta; class Magnoliopsida; order Sapindales; family Anacardiaceae; genus Pistacia; species Pistacia integerrima. The sequence goes on from CM047744.1 coordinate 13,635,070, forward strand.
GTACTCAAGATTTTGATTAGAAGAATTCCATTAATTAATTGTCAAACTAATCTTCTTAATACTCTTAAGCAAATCAAACAACGTTAACTTCTTCTTTTGTATCTCATACATAGCCACACAATGTTGTTTCAACATAGTACGTGTTATCTTTTCCCATTGTGGCATACCACATCTTTGCATCATGTTAAAAACCTCCTCCTCTACGATTGTAAACGGATGCTCACGCATAACCACCAATTAGTAGCTAGTTCCCGCATCTTGCTCATATCAAACTTGGCATCTGAAAATGCAACTGCAAATTGCATTGAACTTCATCCGTTGAACTTATTACCCAAAAAAACAACTGTGTTTGCCCCTGGGTAGCCATTCTTTTCAAACAAGATTTCAAGTGTCTTGCAAACTGAGTTGTGCTCTTGGTCTCCGTTATTGCGAGCTTTGCCTTACAATGAATACACTCTCCCTTTGTAGAACCATCCGGCAGAACTACCTCTTTAAATTCATTCCAAACCATTGATGTCTTTGGTCTCTTTTTTCCTCTGAAAATGATTAACTTACTTCTCTTCATTACCAAGGGTAGAAGCATCAACATCAGCATCAGTTGCAGTACGAGAAATAGGTGTGTTTGTGGGTGTGGCATCGTCATCAAACTAGGTTTCAAATATATCATCTACTGTAAGCTTTCCTGAAGTGGATGGGTGTGTTCGATTTGGGGTGGATGATGGCTCCATTGGAATTAACAAATCCCTCTGCAAAAAGAATATAAACTACAATATTAATGAATTCACATGGACATTCATATATAGATAAATAAGAAAAAGCAAGCCAAAGCATTTTGGGGATTTTTCAAGTGAGATATCCTAAAAAAGGAGAAATCGATGACTAATTTTCACCAAGTCTGAAACAACTCAACTCTCAAAATTCTACATAAAAAATTGTAGTCAATGTGGTTTAATTGTAGTCATTGTGGTTTCAATTTACTACCGTTTAAGGATAATGGTTTCAAAAACTATAGTTTTGTTCCTTCATTTCAATATGTACTATAGTTTCTTTCAATAATGGCTGCTTCTTGTACTTCTAGAGGAGCACATGTTACAGTAAACAAGTAGAAGCAAAACAGGTAAAAATTAGTTCTAATAGATCCAAATTCAAGTCTGGCGTGACCTCTTAAAACATGTATATCACTCATAATAATAGAAGCAAAACTTGATCTACATTAGATTCGATTGCAATAGACAAAATCTCACAAACAGAGTAAGTAATTAAGAAATAGAAGCTAACCTAAGTTTGTGGTGTCAAGATTCAAGAATCCAAGCTCAATAAAGGGTGGACGGCCGTAGGTGATAGCTGAACAATGGTGGGGTGAGAATTTGAGTTTGTAGTAGCTTCGTTGTCGGATTCAAACTTGCAACAACTTCGATTGAAGGGTAAATGAAGGTTGGTCATTGGACAACGGTAGCTGAATGAAGGCTAGACAATGGTGGCGTCTCAAACCTTGCGGTGTGATGAACCCAAGCTCAATGAAGGGTGGACGGTGGTAGGCGACTACTCAATGAAGGGTGGCATCTCAGACTTCTGGTGTGAAGAAGTGAAGATGATGGTGGCAGAGGTAAAATAAACTTGAAGGGAAAACGTCTTTTTTTTAGCTTTTAGGGATTTTGCAGCCGAGTGTAGTTGTGGCAGATTTTAGGGAAAATATGATATTATGCGAGTTGAATCAATTGATCGAGCTCACGAGATTCGTTTACTCGAATGATGTTGCGAGCAACTTGAAGATCGTGAGCTATTCGAATCGAGCCCAGAAAAGGTCGACACCTTTTGCAAGCTTGAAGGTAAGCTCGAACTTGCGAACAACTCGACTCGTCAAGAACTGAGCCTGAGATCGTGATGAGTTGAGCCCAAGTAGCTCATGAGCTACTCGATTCGACTACAGCCCTAGGTAGACCCAACCCCTTTGAGGGGCCTACCCTCAAATTTATTAAAAAAATAATAATAATAATAAAAACTAATTTTTTTCCAATGGAAAAGTCTTATCTAGAATCTCTCCTTATTCTTTGGGATTCTACCTGTCTTTATTGATTTGACATTTATGTCCTCCTCTTTTCCCCTAATTTAGTCCATATAATATACCACATAAATCACTATTAACTGTGATTTTTAGTTTTATGACTTGGCCTCACTGTCATTTTATCTGTACTTACCTTTATGTCTTTTTTCCCTCTATCTAATTAAGTACTTAATAGATGCCAATTCCCTCTACTAATAAAAGATTTCATGTTGTAACTTATACCCCTTATCAATAGAAATTAAAATTAATAATTTATATAATTATAAACTAATAATCTACTTAATAATTATCATTCTCTTTCCTTGATTTTAATAAATTTTGAATGATTGTGTTATACTCTTTTCACAAAGCTATTCTCTAATTAATGATAATGACATGACATAATTTAAAAAAAATCAAATTATAATTTAATTTGAATCATTCATTGAACTTTAACCATGACAATCCAGTGTTAAGAGCAAGCCGAATTGTTTACTATTTAATTCTTTAAAGAACTTAATCATATAAAACATTACTTTAAAGTGCATATAACTCAACTCATTTTTCCATTCGGCCCTTGCTTCTTCCCTTCCAATTTCATCACAAATTTTCATAAGACATCAACAACATCAATTGGTAAGAGAAGAATTTGAAGTGAAAGCAAATTAGGTTAAGATTTAGGGTCTGCTTGGGAGTTTTTTTTCACTAGTTTTGAGGAGTTTTTAATTAGATTGGTTTTGAGGTGTTTAAAAACCATTATTTGCCAGATTTTTTATGGACTGGTTTAAAAACCCCCCAAAACTAGTGTAGTGTATTTTTGAGGGGTTTATAAAACACCCAAAATAGGGGTGTTTTGGCTGGTTTAAAAATTTTATCCAAAAAAAACCCCTTTCCACTATTAATAATCCCTTTGCTGCTAAAAAAAAAAGTCACAGAATAGAGGAGCCAGTAAGCCTCTTCGTTTGATTCTTCCTTCTCCAGCTTCTTCAATTCTCTCAACAAGGTTTGTTTTTCTCTTTCTCTCTCATTTTTTGTTTGGGTTTACCATGCCATGCTTAAATGAGGGAAGGATCCTTTGTTCTTCTTAATTGATTTGCCCTAGATTTGCAATAGGTTATTCTATTAATCACATTTGAGATGAATTGCCGCTTGTTTGAAAGGTTATACTTCTTTTTAACTCGTATTACTTCATTCAATCTTCAACATTTAGATGACTGTAACAATGCTTTTGAATCTTTTATTTATAGAATAATACGTTAGAGTCAAATCATAAATTAGGCTTCTTTTTTTTTAATTTTTTCAGTTTGTTTTGTGTGAGCATGTGTGAGACTAAAACCGTTTTATTATTTGAGTTCTCTTTTTTGCATGCTTGTGCTGGCTTTGGCTGATATAAGTTGCCAATTAATCACATTTTTATTTAAAATACTACACCAGATGCTAATCCAAGTTGATGATGACGAAACGTTTATGGAGAGAAACCCCCAAGCCTTTTACCATTTTCTATAATGCAAAATGCTTCCAGTTAAGACAAGAACAAAAAGCCAAAGCACCATTTACATTGAAACGATGATGTCCTTTTTAATAGACCCATAATTTCCAAAACCAACATTTTTTAAAGTTGTATTTCAGTTGGTTTCACAATTAATTATTGATATTTTGCACCTTTTGTTAGGCTTTTGTTATGGGCATATATGAAAATTTATCATTTTAAAAAACTGTCAGAACCACTGGAAAATAAATTCCCAAGCACAGGTTAAGTGTTTTAAAAATCACTACTAAAAACCCCTCAAAACCGCTACGATGGTTTACCCTCATAACCGCTACCATAAAACTCCCAAGCAGACCCTTAGGGTTTAGGTTTAACCTTTTTGGCTCTCTTCACATTGAAAATGTTTTTCTCGTAAAAATTTTCTTGTGAATTAGATGTTATTTTCAACATATTTGCTCAAGGTTTTGCCTCTCATAGATTTATTCAAGTAAGAAAGTATTGTGTTATTACATTCTTTCTTTTTAGCTTCTTGATGCTGTATTGTTTCTTTTGCTCAAAGTTTGGTGGTTTTTTAAAAGTTTTCACTAGTTGATTAGCAAACAATGGCGGAGTTGTGGAGGCCCCCCTTGGGTAAAATCTTGGGTCTGCCACTTCACACCACCATATTGTTATGCAATAATGTTGTCATCATGGTTTTAGTGATGGTAAACAAGATAGGTTGGGGTGGGGACCGCCATCTCCATCCTTATCCCCATCCCTAAAATGAAATAGCATCCCTTTCCTTGAATTGGACAATTTAGGGATAGGGCGAGGATCCCCTATCCTTGAATTGTCCAAATAATATTTTATTTTTAATTTTTGTAATTTATGATGACTATTTTTTCAAAATATTAAGTTTTAAGAATTCTATTTTTAGTTTAATCTAAATCATATAGAGAAACAAAAATTGATTTTGCATTCAAAGTTATTAATCATGTTAAAATATTTATGTTCAACATTCCAAATTATGTACTAACACGCACATTTAAAAGTCTTATTTTCTAATTGTACAAGAAAACAAACTAATAATGAAAAAAATTCATAATCACGTACATGGATAATTTATATAAAATTTGCATGCGCACAAAATTTAGATAGAAGTTTACAAATTTTAGATAGATTTTTACAAATTTTAGATCGGGTCAGGAACAAGCGGAGACCTTTTCTCGCAAGAAAAATTTTCATCTTTTATTTCTTGACTGCCATGTTTGATTATCAAGTAATATAAGATTCCGGTAATCTTCCAAAACCAATAGTAATTATTATTGGTAATATAGAAGGTAATCTAATTATCTCCATTTTCTTAGGTATTTTAAGATTACCTGGTAATCTTATTTTTGTTACAATTTTACCCCTTATTAAAAAAAAAATTTGGACAATAATGCCCTTTTTTTAAAGTTGATTTACATTAATTTGCCATTACAATTTTACCCCTATTTAATTAAATTTTTAGACAATAATTCTCTTATATTTAAAACAAATTATAGGCCCTTTAGGACCACTGTCGCCTGCTAGCCACCATTGCTGATAGTTGGCCAATCATCATCGGCTGCTGTCGAAAGTCGCCAAAAATGGCCTCCGTACACTGATATGGCAGTTTTCGACTATATTGATGGCAAAAAAGGGCCATATGGCCATAGATTTGGCCGAAAATGGCCAGATCTATTTTGGTTGTTTTTGGCTAGATCTACGGCTTTTGGTTGTTAATGATGGCTAGGTGGCTAGATCATGGTTGTCAACGGCCAGAACTTTGGCCAGCTCTGGCTATCGATCTGGCCTTTTCTAGCCAGATCCATCGTAGATCTAGCCGAAAATGGCCATATCGGTACACGGTTGGCTAGATCCGACCGATCATGTCTTGTTACAGCCATTTTCGCTGTCGCAAGTGGTGGTGGCAGGCCATCGGCAGTGGCTTGGGGTGGGTGTGAGTGTTTTTGTTAAGTTTTAAACTTTTTTATTGCTAGGGTGTTTTAGTAATATCTCAAACGTAAGGGGTTAAAAGAATTATTCAAAAAAAAAAATTATATTAATATTTAAAAAGGAGGGCAATTTGGTAATCTATATAACATACCCACCAATTTATCATCCTAACCAAACATATTAATATAAAATATCTACCAATTTATTCCAAACTAACCAAACACATTTCCCTAAACACACCGGTAATTTTCAATGTAATTTATCTTTCTATTATCAATATAACATTCCCAATAATACAATATTTCCTGAGCTAAACACACCATAAGGGAATAATTGTATTCCTAAAAATGCTAAGTCTCATGTAGAAAAGGAAGAACAAGTAAGAGCATCTCCAAATGACTCTTTATATGACCCAAACTCTTTAGTATAAAAAGTTTATTCATAAAAATAAGAGTCCAACATATTTTTTATTTTATAAATATAAATTACAAAGTGAATTTGGCTCTCCACATCTAGAGATTCAAATTTCACTCTCTATCCTAATTTTAATTAATAAAATACAGGTTTTTACGCATTTAATCTCTCCTATTAAGTCTTTTTCTTGAAAATAAAAAGTATCTTCATTAAATTTAAAGAGTTTATTGGATTTGAATAAAAATTTTGTTCTTTATATTTAGAAATTAATGAAGATGTTCTTTAAAATAAAAAATACAATAGAAGATGTTCTAAAAAGTGTTTATAAACACTTACTCATCACGAATTTGGTAACAAGTAAGCCCATTGGGCTACCACTTGTACAAGGCTTTATAACCCAAGCCCAAATCTATCTGAATATAAAAGTCTAAAATCTAATTATAATTTTTTTTTCTTATTCTTTTGTTGTACACAAAATGTTTATCATACGCAAACTGCCACATGTAGAAAAGGATATTCTTTTATATATACAGTTGAATAATTAAATTATAATTTTACAATTAATATTATGGTTTCACTCCTATACGCTATACCGAAGGGTACGTGTCTCCCACGAAAGGGCATCCTCATTCAAGGTCAGCTTCATTAGATTTAACAATTGAAAGGATTGAGGTCTTCTTAGAGTTTGTCATTCTCAATAAATTTTCATGATTATTTAATCCCGAAATCTATCTGTACTCACAGGTCATCTAATATTATATATATATGCGCGTTTTGACTTTAAAATAAACAAGTAAAGTTATGAGGAAAGAAAAACAACCAGTTACTTGGATTTATTTTCATAACTTAATTAAATGGTGTTTGAAATATACCTCAAGTTGCTACACTGATCAACAATCTGAACTCAATCATGAATATTTGTGATTTATATAGTCAATGATTAATGATGGATGGCCCTTTCTAATTGGAACGGATTTGTCTCTCACTTTATAATTATCCAATGAAAGTAGATTCTTAGGATATTCCGAGGTTCCATATTTATTTATATTAGAATAAGTTTATTGAATTGACTTCAATATACATATATAATGAATGAATGATTCCCGAGAAAGAAGAAATTGCAGTGTGTGAATTGTTACGTGTTCTTATTAGTTTATAGAAATGTTACGCTTATAAAGAAACCTTACAAAAATCTTCAAGTGATATGATAAAAAATTAAATAAAAGAGTAAATATAATAAATTTGATTTTTTATTTCACCATTTTATTTATTTTTTACTATCTCACTTTATATTTAATTTTTTGTAAGATTTTTTTATAAATATAATATTATTAACTAGTTTACATCATCAATGATCTGTTTCGCTTCATTGACATAGAGCTTAATTACAATTTTACAATTAAATTGTTAGTTTAATCTTTTAATTGAATAGAATAACTTTTACAAATTTATTCCAGTAAAAATAAACTAATAATTAGTAATTAGAAGAAAACTGTTTGAAAATACATCTTAATTATACATTATTCACACATTCTTTTAAGTATCGGGTATATCTTGAAAGACAAAAACGCTAAAACCAAACCGAATCCTCTATACACACAGGAACGTTAAGCAAATTGGTCTATAAAGAAAAAGGAAATATATTAATTATACATAAGAAATACATGTATGTATACAAATAGATGTGATAAAATAGTAAAAATTAAAAATTAATTCAATAAATAAAAATGATAATAAAAGTGTAATGTGACATATTATTTAAGTAAAGAAGCTTTATACAATGAAGGAATATTTTTCTGTGGTGGTAACTGAAGATAAGTGAAGCCAAAAGGATAAATAGAGAGGGAGGGAGGGTGGAGTTCCGTGTATCCATTGCTGTAAGCATATCCAAAAATAATATTCTTAAATGGACATACTTCACGCCATTGCAACTAATAATTTATATTTTTTCAAACTCGCCAAACCCTTTTTTATATCCCTCCCCTTCCCTACCTTAATTACAACTCATGAATCCTTAAACAAAAAAATTATGGAAAATTTGCGGTCACCTGTGTTCCCTATTCTTCTAACCATGTGCATTTTCTCTCAGATTTCACCGTCTTATGCATTAACCCATGACTATATTCGCCCACCAGCTCGAGGTCTGGTCTTATCTCAACACAAACGATCTGAATCCGACCCTCAACAGGTCTGTCTCTTCATTAACACTCTTTACTATATCATCATTTCATAATATTAAAGTTTCTTTTCAATAATATCTTAGGTGCATATATCCTTAGCGGGTAAAGATCACATTAGAGTATCTTGGATTACGGATGATAAGAAGGTACCATCTATTGTAGAATATGGAAAAGTACCAGGTGAATATAATGCAATGGCAACTGGAGAACATACCTCATATCATTACTTCTTTTATAGCTCCAGCAAGATACACCACGTTAAGATTGGGCCACTGGAAACAGACACTATTTATTATTACAGATGTGGAGGTTGTGGTCCAGAATTTTCATTCAAGACACGCCCTCCATCTTTTCCGATTGAATTCGCCGTGGTTGGTAAGTAGATTTTTATATATCTAGATCTAAATATCAACTCATACTTCTTCCTAAATAGCTAAATTTAGACGTTGAGCAAAAGTTGGTAGCGTTTAATTTGTGGTGAATGTTAACTTGCACGTTTCATTCAAAACAAAGTAGACATGTTTTTGTTTTGTTCTATGTTGCTTTTTGGGCTTAAGAAAGGCGTTGTTTCTTTTCCCAAAAGGAAAGAAAATGAAGAGTGTATACTGTATACTACTACTTTTATATCAATTTTGTTTAAGATTAAAAGTCATTATTATATATGCTTAATTGATTGTATTTATCCATTATTTCACTAGCAATTGGTAATATTGAATTTGATCCCACTGTTACATGTATTTTAATTAATTTCAATTAAAATCTCTGCTTTGTTTTTGTTTATTTCTTCTCTATTCCGGAGATGTTAATTTTCTAGAACTATGTACTTAATTATATAGGTCTTTACTTGAGTCCAGATTTGTTTATTAGAGCTGAAAATGCAGAATATTAAATTGTCCCATGCAGGAGACCTTGGACAAACAGAATGGACAAATTCAACCCTAGCACATGTTGGAAGCAAAGACTACGATGTATTTTTGTTACCAGGTGATCTATCATATGCAGATACCCAGCAACCACTTTGGGATTCATTCGGTCGTCTAGTTGAGCCATACGCCAGCAGCCGCCCATGGATGGTGACAGAGGGCAACCATGAGATTGAGACTTTCCCCATTATTCAACCCCACGGTTTCAAGGCTTACAACGCCCGTTGGCGAATGCCATATGAAGAAAGTGGATCTTCATCAAATTTGTACTATTCTTTTGATGTTTCTGGAACTCACATTATTATGTTGGGATCTTACACGGATTTTGATGCTGATTCAGCTCAGTACAAGTGGCTTCAAGCTGATTTATCAAAGATTGACAGGAAGAAGACACCCTGGGTTATTGCTCTTTTGCATGCTCCTTGGTATAATACTAATTCTGCTCATCAAGGGGAAGGAGAATCCATGAGAAAATCTATGGAAGACTTGCTGTATAAGGCACGAGTCGACATTATTTTTGCTGGCCATGTTCATGCATATGAACGATTTGTAAGTATCTTCATCACTAATCAAGTATTTTTTTTTTTTTAATATCATTGAGATATAAATTAAGTCCAAGTTAGAAGTTACAGATCTAATTAGACAAGTATATTATTGGATGTGTTTAAGATTAAACAATCTCAGAAGGGGGTCCATAAAATAAACCCTATGCAATGTATATATATGAGTGATTAACTGTAAAATTTGTTTTTCCGATTAATTGCAGACTAGGATATACGATAACAAAGCTGACCCGTGCGGTCCCATGTATATAACAATTGGTGATGGAGGGAACAGAGAAGGACTTGCATTAAAGTAAGTAATTTTTCCTTTTTCACAAGCGTGAAATTGTTAATCATAAATATATCATTTGTTGCAGTTCTGGTTATTATAGAAAACCTTTTTAAAAACTAAAGATACAAGTGCTATTTGATTTCAAAATGAAGAATGTTTATCATGTTCTTCCTTGATAAGATTATCTAAGTATTATATAAGAGTTTCGGGATACTAAATTTAGCTATTCTTAGTATGATCAGCTCGAAAAATATATATTTTAACCAAATTGATTTCAAAGAGATTATGGAAATTTTGTCTTCTCTTCTGTGTTTTAGAACTTTGGATGGCTAGAAATTAATATTATATTTTGATTGAATGTGAAGTTTTAAGGAGCCAGTATCCCCTCTGTCAGTGTATCGAGAGTCAAGCTTTGGACATGGACGGTTGAGGATATTAGACGAAACCCGTGCTCATTGGTCATGGCATCGTAACAATGATTCTGACTCTTTTACGGCTGATGAGATTTGGTTTGAAAATTTAAGCACATCAAAACAATGTTGGGGAAACACCAATACCCAACAATCGTCATCAATTGGCATTAGTGATGAACTCTAAGCTGCTCTCAAACTGGAACTGTCTATTTTAGGAGTTACTGTAATACATGGATAGCTGAAAATTTATGTCAAAAGTTTAAGTTAGATATAGTCTTTAATTTATGTGTGTAGCATTTTATTATATTGGACATTATATGATAAAATAGATTTTTTTTTTTTTTTTTTTTAAATCTGATTATGTTGTATTAATTTATAATAATGATTTCATTAGTTAATTTGTTTACACTGATATTTATTGAATAACTCATTTGAAAAAAAAAAAAATACAAATTAACTTAAAATGTCATCCATTAAAATTTTTGGGAAAAAAGGTGTAGTACAAAAAAATAAAAATAAAATAAAATTGCCAAGGATAACTAAGTGTCATTGACATAATCTTCTTGAATTCAAATGTACAAGAGTGCCTTCTAGATATCTATGGATTCAAAAAAAAAAAAAAAAAAAAAAATAGAGGTTTCATTTTGAGCAGAGGAATCTCACTTATGTTCGCAAAAGTCTACGGCTTTCTTGTGCGTCGAATCTATCCTTAATATGTTAGTTACATAAATAAAATTAATTAATTTAAAAAGATAAAACAGGGTGAGAAAAATAGAGATTATTCCAATTTCTAGGATTCGAAGAATTTAGAAGGAAGAATTAACAAAAGAATAATAGAGGCATATAGAGGATAATGGATAAACTAGTGATGCTTACTTTTAAGTCTCCAATTAAGACAATCTCTTTGTAAATGACCTTATAACCGGTGCTTGTTATTATAATGAATAATACCATATGTACAAATTTTACATACAAACGGACGTATTTTAATGTGATTGAGTGATTTTGAATTAGAGATAAACTTAACAATTAAGATAGATGATATGTTAAACATACATAATTGCTACATCAGTTTGTAAAGAATAATTTGTATATGTAACATTATCTCAATTTAATAAAAATTAAAGTAGTCGCATATCCATTCCCATATATTACAAGTACAACTGATTGTTGGCCTAAAACGACTAGCTGACTTGAGGAAACTAAAAAACATTCTATTTTTGTAGGTTTGAATAAGTTGTAGTCTCTTATATAAATTAAAGTAGTCGCATATCCATTCCCATATCATTCTTGTGTTGGGTTTGGTATCTATGTATTTCATACATATACTTGATGTGGGTTTCGCAAGTGTACGGAGTCGTGCTAGTAATACAGTTTGAGTAAACGATATCAAAATTCCCCTCTATAAAAGAAAAGGAATAGGAGAACTAAGAAAATTAATTCATTAGTTTCTCCTAAACCCTAACCTTGGCCGCAATTCCCTTGCTTGAGAGAGAAATTCTTTCTCTCAATTTCATGGCCTTCCTTGAGCAATTGAATCTATCTAGCAATTGATTCAACTGAGATCCAATCCTGCTTTTGTGTGGATACTGACTTGCTCGATTCTACCTTTGAATTGTTAGCGAAGTTTGAATTCAATCCAATTGAAGGAGCCACCAACGAAGGTATTAAAAAGTTCTAACCTTGTATGAGTTTAGTTTGGGTTACACCATATCAATCCTAATCTTGCGTTGAGATTCTTCGAATAAAATTTTATATTATGTTCCGCATATTCGATGAAAAACACTATAGGGTTATGTTATTATCAATCTCTTGAGATAGAGCCCGATCGATAGTACATAATTTATTTTCAGACTCAAGTACAATTCAAAGATCTCTATACCTATCTGTAAAATTATTACCATCCAGCCCGTGTTCATTTTTTATTAAAGATCGCAACATTAAATTGGAGTTGTCCATTTTAATATGATGTTACAAGTGCAATACAAGAGAATTAATTTCATGTTATAATCATTTGTTTAATGAGGTCTTTAATTAAACAAACGCTCCCACTATTTTACTCAAGCTGATAGCCGTCATCATTAAACTCGAGAAGGCCCGTTAGTCTTCCTAGTGGGCCAAGATCCCATCAATTCCATTTAAACCTTCACTGATGTGAACAAGCCAAAATGGGTTAATTAGGTAGGCGGCAAACTTAAATTACATCAATCTATGACACCCACCAAAGATCTCAATGTAAACAAAGCAAACAAACCAATTACATAATCCAATGACACAAACCATTGTCCTCAAGTGTAACTCTCGGATCAATAGAGTAGACACTACATGTCAACTCGTGCATTATTCGATTGCATTTCTCTACTATGCCTTTAGTATTGTTAATAACATTCCCTGATGCGAACAAGCAAAACTACTAGTTAAGTCTTAACCCAACTCTATTAAAGAAAAGTTCCAATGTAACTTAACTTCCCACTGATAGAAGTGTTCCCTTCACTGATGCGAACACGGTTGCGACGAACAATGGTTTGATTAAGCCTATAGTGTTGGAAGGCACTGAAATGTATATAACTTAATATCATTTACAAGGGGTTTTTATTATGTCTCACCATTTTATTAATACATAATTAGGCATGTGAAACATTCAACCTTAATCATGCATTCTAAGCAGAAATTAAACATGCCGGTACATGGTCTAACTAAAAACTGGTCTCCTCAAGCTTAGAGGAATCGGTGGGTCAACCTAGGGTCTTGTGCTAAACAATACAAATCTTGAGTTTTCAGGAATGAATGTTGCTCCTTCACTCCGTCTTTAACTGCATAATATTATAAATTTACAAGAAATTAAAATACAACTATTTAATTTACATTGATAAATTTGGAAACCTCGAGTTACATTCGAGGGGAGTGAGGTAAGAAAAGAATGTACAATAAAGTTGACAGAAAGGCAAGACATGCAGACCCTATCATAAAAATGTACAAACATACATTCTTAGAAAATTCAATTAAAAACATACACCATTAGGTCTAAGGCTCATGTACTGGGTACCTTGCAATAACACACATAGAAGCATTGCATTCAAACAATCAAAAGAATATTTTGATTCAATGTAGATAATTACATTACTCCTTAATAATTTGTAGAATTCTTTAGGTCCAATAGGTTTTGAACTTTGCAGTTTAGTCCCTATTGACGGACTTCAAACAATTGGGCCACCAAATTACAGCAAATGTGCATCAACACACTCCAAATAATCTTCAAGTAAAATTGCATGCAACAATGCGCAATTATTAACCCAAAACAGTCCAAAATTTGTCAATACAAAGGTTGCTCGAAAACGCTCTCGTGCGCAACAACACATGTGGGCAGCAACTATTTTAAAATACTAGGAAATGCACCAACATGTCCTCTTTCATATGATACAATTTGTGAGTCACTTGACTCAGCACAGCCTCTGAAATCAACACTTTATGAGGATGTAGTCAGTTCACACGGGACAACGTGCAGAAAAATTGCATTATGGTAAATTGCTCGAAACCCTATGTTACACGAGTCCAAAAACTTGGGCAGGCATACCAAAATGTTCCTCACACATGCAGCAACACATGGAAAAAGACCCTGCACAAAAATACATGCTACAACACGAACGGAGCTAAAGTTCGAGGACAGTCTGCTTGTTGTCGCAACAACGCGCAGAAAAACTGCTTGCTTGACAACTTGCTCGAAACCTATGCTACAGGTCTCAAAAAACCTAGGCACACCTCCCATATCGATCCTCACACATTTAACATGTGGATGGAAACCTCGCACCAAAATTCGCGCTACTACGCGAACGGGAGCTAAAGTTTGAGGAGAACCTATCTACTGTCGCATGTAGGTCTGTTGTGTGCAATTTCACACAACAACAGATGCACATGGCTGAAATTGTCATGTGCTGGTCAAGACCATGTTTTTTCACACATGGCCGTCATAGATTGGCCATGCACAAATGTGCACAGCCATGCAAACTGCCACTCATGGAGTAGGACAACAATAATGTGCAAAAGCGCACAGCCCCCACAGCAGCAGCGACGAGCAACAACGAACAACGGGTAGCGCAGTGGATGTGCGTGTTTGTACTTGGCCACTACAACATCGTTTGCGGTCGTTGCATGCAGCCATAAAGCTGTTGTGCGTGACATACTATTGTTGTGCACCGCAACGCTCAGCAGGTGCTTGTTGCTGCGCACGGCAGCACACAACAGTCGTGCACCACCACACATGGTGGCACACGATTAGGGTTCCAATAATCAATTTAAAAAAAAAAATTAAAACAAAGGCATAAAATTAATCCCAACGCAATTCATTAACAAATCACACTTAATCAATTTCAATTGAACAATTTTAATCAACAAATTAAAATTAACACATGCAATCAACAAATTGTAGGAACCATGCCGTGGCAAGCGCGGAATAATAACAAAAAAATTTCTTGCCATGGAACGATTCCCTTACCCAAGATCACGATTTCGACTAAATTAATCAACATAAATTAAAACAACCATACAAGGTTATGTGACATACCTCCTGTTGGCGGCTCCTCCTCTGGATTAGAACTTTCAGTACTGTTCACTGGCATTATTCACAGATACTGTTCACATACCTTGTTCACAGATACTGTTTACCGTATTGTTCACATATACTGTTTACAGGGTACTGTTCACGGGTATTGTTCACAGGTACTTCACTATCAATCCAACATAGGATTGAATCCGTAGGTATCCACACAAAGGTAGGCTTGGGATCTCCCTAGGATCGACTGCTAGATCAATCGTAGGGCTTAAGGGAGGTGGCAGAATTTAGAGAGAGAATTTCTCTCCCTAGGTTGGTGGCTATGGTTTTTAGGAGAGTTAATTTTGCTATTTAATTTGCAAAATTAACTTTATGATCTTCGCTCTCTTAAAACAAAACTCAATGACTCTTTATATAGACAATCCCAAATAAGTGTCTAATAAGGATTGTAAATCCTTAATTTCTATTCGGATTGGATTACAATCCTTTTAATTCTTATTTGAATTGGATTGCAATCCTTGATATAAGGGATTAAAATACCTCTTAAAGACATTCTCCTAAATATGCATCATAATTAAATAAATATTCATATTTATTTAATTCCTATATAAATATATATATTCTAATTAAATAAATATCACTATTTATTTAATCCATATATATTTATATATGTTTATCATATTTAATATATGAGTTTTAATATATATTTAACTAAATTAAATATATATTCTCCATATTAATTAAAATTAATATGATTACAATTTTGCTAAAAATTCTCCCAATAATTTGGATAATGACATCAACCCCTTAGCAAAATTACCAAAGTGCCCTTTTCACCCATAATGACGAAAATGCTCCTAGACTCCCAAATTATCGAAATACCCTTTTCTGCCCAATCTCACTTAACTACCTTCTATGTATGTGATCCAAAGGCTCTTTACTTTGCTGGCAGTGTCCTGATGACTAGTTAAGCATCAAACAATTAGTGTTTTCATACACCAA
This sequence comes from Pistacia integerrima, assembly GCA_026225825.1. NCBI lineage: Eukaryota > Viridiplantae > Streptophyta > Magnoliopsida > Sapindales > Anacardiaceae > Pistacia > Pistacia integerrima. The sequence continues at coordinate 13,650,877 of CM047744.1, forward strand.
TCAACATTGGCCTCTAGCAAGGAATTTTGATTCCTCGGTAAGTAAAGAATCAACAATTTAGGCTTACCTTGTCTTTGATATGGTTACCATGCAATTTGATTCATTTCATCATCTTTTATCTTATCAAGGTTTGAGGTATAGAAATAGTGTCTACCTGAAAATGCTACCTTGACATATTCTATATTTGGTTCTTGAATCTGACGACTATTGGATTCGAGCACTGACTCAATTTCACTGTAGCCACGAATTTGAGGTTATAGTTCTTTAACCAAATATCTCGTCGAGATAAGATCTCCTGTAACCAAGAGTGATGAATCATTTGTTGATCCACCATAGTCATAGTGAATTTCTCAATGTAACTAATCACCACCGTTCTGGTAATCCCTAAAAGAGTCGACGTTAGGCTAGTGTCAAATTACATCGATATTTACACATGACGCTCTAGTGATTTCAAGTCGAAGGTGTTAGCAAATCGATGAGCAGAGGTAATGGAAAAACAAAAATTATTGCCCATCGATCACTTGGATTTCGCCAAGATCAGGGTTTGATATAATATATATATACTTAAATTGAAATAACAAAGATCCATGCAAGGATTATATTATACTAGTGTTTAGAGGGTCCGTCAGTATCTCTGAACGCGATTTTGTTACCGTTTCGAGAATGGAATCAAACTCATGTTGTCCACATGGAGACAATATGTCAGAGACCAAGAATTGATTTTGCTAGAATCAATTGTTGGCTTTAAGGATGATATTTAAGGTGATAAAGTGAAGAGAAGTGGAGAGAACATTTTTCTCTCAATATCACTCACGACACAAAAATGAGAGAATGAATAAAACCTAACTTTTTGCTTCATTTAAATAATGATGCAAATATCCATTCTGCCCCAAACCCCAAAGTTTAACAACAACCCAAACTTAGGTGAAATCCTATATAGGTCCCCATTTAATTATTTAGTTAAATATTAACATTAACTTCAATAATTAAATTCGTAATTTTGCTAAATTACTCCAATAATAAAATTGGACACAGGCTACAACCTTAGTAAATTTAGTTACACATCAAAATTACCAATATGCCATTTCATCTAAAAGACGAATATGCCCTTCCAAAGTTTACCATCCTTAAACTGTCTCCTACGTGTGTAACACCCACTTTGAGGTACATCATTTACTCAAGTTTATTTGCCTTTTAATGTTTAAATGGATATGTGTTATTGTTGCTTTTATGCCCTTAGTTTTGCTTATTTTAAGGAGAAAAATTGAAAAATCGACATTTGCAAACTTCGTCGCGGCAAAGGAATCTTGTTGTTGCGGTACTGAACTTTTTCCCAAATTGGTGTCAGAACTTTGCCGAGGCGAAGAACTCTTTGGATTTTTTCGCCGAGGCGAAGAACCGTGAGAAAATTCTAGAGAAATCTTCTTTAGGGGCAAAATGACCATTATACCCCTAATTAGTTGAAAATGTGGGGAGTGAAAAATAAGAAAATTTGATGGAGAATGTAATAGAGGTAAGGGCATTAGTGTAAATGACTAAGGGACAAAGATGGAATTTTCAATAAAGTGTAAGGGCAAAATGGGAAGGTATGCCTATAATATGAGATATTAAGGGTTCAAGCACAAAGACTTTATCATTCTCTACTCCCTCTCATGCCAACTTCACTCTCCATTTCTCTCATCTTTGCATCCATTTGCTAAAAGAAATTGAGGGCTTTTGGTTGGATTCTTATAAGGATTTGATCCTAAGCATCAAGAGGTAAGGATTCTTGTTCTAGAAATAAGATTAAGTTGTGTTAATGTTGAATTCTTATTAAGTTTATGCTTAGGGTTTAAGAGGAAGAACAAGTTCAACAAGGATAGAGAACTTTTGTGCAATTCTTCAAACATAAGATTGTTTTATGTGAATTTTATATGAAGTCCATATGCTTGAGATTTGTGTATGAAACTTGTTCTTGAGTTTGATGATGATCCATGAATGGGTTTCTTCTTGAGAAGGGTTGGTTGAGTTGATAGAAGTTGGGTTGAATTTAGAGGGAGTTTAAGAGCATTTATGAAGTGTATTTTCTTGCCTAGGCTTTGAGATGATTCAAGGGAGTTTTACTCTTGTTATGGATGGTGTAAGAAAGAAGGAGAAGTATAGTTAAAGTAGACTTGAAGTATGCATGCATGATATTTGATGAAATGCCTAAGAGAAGCTTATGCATAAGTAGAGAAACTTATTTTTATGCAACATAGCATAATTGCATTGCATAATTGCACTTAAGAAAGAAACATAAGCATGAGCCATCCATATGCATATACTTACATATGCATGAGAACCTAAAGAAAGAATAAAGAACTTTAAGAATAAAGAGAAAGAAAGAAAAGTACTAAAGCATTAAAGAAAGAAAAGTGTTAAAGAAGAGAAAAGAATAGGTTGTTGCGATGGGGAACTCGTGGGTGCTAGGAAGAATTTCCCACATACACGTCGCCTTAAGTGAGTGGCATATGAAGAAGAAGAATTTGTACGACCCGTAAGAGTGTATGTGGATGAGGGTTGTACCAAGAAGAATTCCTACATGCATGCCACCTTAATTGAGTGGCCTAAGAAAAAAGAAAGAATTTGTATAGTCCGTAAAAGTGCATGTAGATGAGGACTGTACTCACTCACACGACCAGGGCTCTAAATCCATGCATCAACCGAGTCCGACTGGCAAAGAATAAGAAAGAACAAGAAAAGAAAAGAAGAGCTTGAGCATGCAAGAAAAGAAAAGAAAAGAAACAAAATAAGAAATAGAAAAGAAGAAAGAAAATGCATTTCTATGCATTATTGCATCTGCATTGCATTCCATGCATATTACCATGGTTTCCATCATGGTTAGTAAGAATAGAAAGAAAGAGTAGAAAGAATAGAAAGAAAGAACAAAAAGAATTAGAAAGAAAGAAAAGAACAATGAAAACTAGAAACAGAGAAAGAAAAGAGAAAGAACAAAGAAAGAATGATGAAGAGAAAGAATAGAGTAAGGAAAGAACCAAAGAATAAGTTGCGAGGATAAAGGAGTAGAGGATTTACTTACTGAGCATTTTTGTGCTCACCCCGTTGTTTCTCCATGTTTTTTAGGAAATAGGTGAGAAGCAGTCGGATGGGCATCGAGAAACGGAGAGAAATGGCATCACTGTCCACCGTTGCTTAAGTTTTTGTACATGTTATTTTGGTATATGTAAAGAATTATAGTTTATAAGTAAAGAAAAATTTGGGCTCAACTACTTTTTATATGCTAAGTATGTATGTTTTCATTGTATATTTTCTAAAGTATGCTAGTAGAAAGAAGTTATTACAAAGTGTGTGACCCGTAGGCTCCTCATCATATCGATAGTGAGTAATATCCTGATTGACACTAATCAATCGTTCACTACACACAAACCAAGATTGGCCCCTTGCAAGGCATCATAGCCATCTGATAGATTCAAATTTAGCGAAACAACTACCTATCAATGATATGGTTACCATGTAGTCAAATCCTTTCATCATCTGTTATCTCAACAAGACTGAGGTACAAATATAGTGTCAACCTCAGTTACTCTCAATGTGTTTATATTCAGTTAGTGGACCAATGACCAGAATAATCAATTAGATTGAGCAACAACTCAATCTCACTATGGCCACAGCTTTAGTGTCATTTTCATATACTGAATCGCATCGTGAGATAACTTCTCTCGTACCGAGGAGTGATAAATCCTTTGTCAATCCACCATAGTCTTGATATGTTGCTCGATGTAGCCAATCACTATCGTATTGATAGCTCTAAATAGAACTACATTAGGCTAGTGTCAAACTACACCAATCGGTGCACAAGACACTTCAGTGATCTCAAGTTTAAGGATCTCATGCACCACCATTCGTTAAATGATTTATTTCATAGACATTGGGGTTATCATCTATATGGAATCCTCTGGTGGGTCAGTCTAGTGAACTTGCCTACAGCAAGCACCCATGTGTTGAACCAGGTTGTCGGCAAACAACCTTGACAAGTGAGATCACTCACATCATTTTGATAGGGTCGTTCAACACTATGATAGCCTTACCGTATTATCTGTGTCCTTGGTCAGAATAATACTGGGGCTACAGACATTTCTAGAATGACTACCATATGTGATCATAGGGTTCTCACTATCAAGATTTGAAACACTTGATACCGACGTCATAGTTCTATCATCCTAAGGACATATATCACTACATATAACTATAATTTACATGATATAGTAGAAAATGTCTTTTATTGATTAATAAACATTATCACAAAGAGTCAATTCTACAATAATTGATTGACTCTAGGACACCTACTCCAACAGAAGGACCACATGCACTACCTTCATAAGAGGATATATTCCACAAATGCTGGGTTTACCATCTTGTGTGGAATCCTCTAATGGGTTAGTCCAGTGTACTTACATGAGCGAGCACCCATGCGTTGCACCAGGTTGATGCCCACAACGTTGACGTGTGAGATCTGTCACTGCCTTTCGATAGGGTAGTTCAACACAATGATAGTCTCTCCGTATAATAAGTGTCCTATTGTACTTGGTCAGATTTATACTATGACTACAGACGGTTTAAGAAGGGTCCACCTTGTGCTCATAGGGTTTTCACAATTAAGGTTTCTAAAGACATATAATATTTTCTTTACGAGTAGTAAATAGATGCTACAATATATGCTCATAAATAAGCGATGCCTTTTAGTCATTAATTTGAAATGAGTTTACAAGAGCTAAATTGTTGGCTCTGGTGCACATACTCTAACAATCTCCCACTTGCACTATAACTAATCATTCATACGTTTGATCCCATATGATGCTTTGTGCCTATCATGCTTCTACTATGACAAAGCTTTTGTAAGTGTTGGGTTTGCGATGTTATCGCCAGTAGGTACTTTGTCGATTTGTACATCACCTCTTTTCATGATTTCTCTGATGAGATGGTATCGCCGAAGTATGTGCTTGGATCTTTGGTGACATTGTGGTTCTTTAGCTTGAGCTATGGCACCGTTGTTGTCATAGTAAAACACAACTAGATCAACAATGTTTGGAACCACCTTTAGTTCAATCATGAACTTCTTGATCCAAACAACCTCTTTGGCCGTATCACCCAATGTGATGTACTCGGCTTCCGTAAATCTGCTACAGTGCTTTGTTTTGAAGTCAATGAATTTCATTCCAATCTACCCTTAAAATCACAGAATATAAATACAATTTCACCACTTATCCTAACCCTCAACCAGCGTTTTGCTAGTCTCTAGCAATCAAAGCAATCGATAATAACCTAACCCTATTATAATGACTTTAAACAAAACCACTTCCGTAGGTTGACGCGATTGCATTTAGCATATTCAATAAGCCTTTAAACCCCTTAGGTCCCCTTAGTGGACGAGTTATAGTTTTGTGAGGGTTTACAACGATGCTACCCACAAACATCTTACAAGTTCTACCAAGACTCGTAACTAATAAACTAACAATTCCGGATCAATACATTAAGGAGTCTCAAAAATTTCATACACATTAGGCAGCCAAAATAACCAAACATTACTTTACTGCTAAGAACATCCTATTGTCAATCTCATTTCATTATCAACTCTCTACGTTTCAAAAGTCTACAATCTGTCGATTCTAACACCAGGAATAATTACGTATGCAACATCAATAAACTAACATTGATCCCAATAAAAAAAATGCAATAAGAGTAAAACTCTATAGAAACAAACTCCATAGGCCTAATTTTCGAACTTCTCTCCACTAATGTAGAAAATGACATAACTTTAGATCATTAGGACTTTATTAAACTTGTAATGTTAGGCTAAGTATTGGGTTATGAAAAAGACACGGAAGGAGAATCAAACAAAATAAGAGGATTAATCTTACCAATTTGCAATGAACTCGCTCAAAGCACATCACATCCTCTCTACTCTTTCTCACTGCATTGCATTAACATACTTTCTATACTTCCTTGATTCTTTCATTTTTTTTTTCTTTTAACATTTTTTTTTTTCACTTTTTTTGAATCAAGAATCATTAGGAAGCATAGATATCACAATCATTCCCATTATTACCTTGATATTCACAATACACCACAACCCCTAACCCATTCTTTTGAATACTCTTCAACATCTTGAGAAAACACTTAAAGCCACACACAAACCTCTCACTTTGCATAAATTCAGATTAAATCCTCTTATAAATCATGGGTGAGTAATGTGTTTAAGGGTTAAAAGGGTATGTTATTGTGGGTTACATGAAAGAAAATCAAGGCTAAAATATTTTAATCTTGGCTAAAAAAGGGTAACTAGTGATAAGCACAACATACAAGGTTGGCTTGAAAGGCTCAAACGGTCCAAAGATGGCCTAAGTCACTTCTTCACTCATGTATCATCTAGGATTTCGCCTTGAGTGGTCCTCAAATACGTTCTAGAGTTTGGGGATCTCAATTATGTCTTAGGATGTGCACATACCAACCATTCCTAAATATTAAAACTAACCCACCAGACAAATCACATTCATGAGAGTTTCAAATTACAACAAAACTAACATTCAAAATAATTTCTCGACTAAAGCAAAATTTGCATTATTATCAACGCTTTATGTTGTTGAATTACTTACTATCATAGACAAATATATTGATCCAGAACAACAATCAAAATGAAACAAACATCCCAAAACTCCTACAAATAAATTGACGCAAGTCCCCACCCCTAACCTAAATCCTACATTGTCCCCAATGTGGTAATCAAAGCAATTAGGAGGTTATGAGAAAGAATCAATTACCCATGTTGAAACATCATAAAACGAGAACGCTATATAGCCCCAAGTGTCCACCTTGTATTGGATTCAACTATCTACCAACAAAAGAAACAACACGATATCCTTGAAGGAGAAACCACATTCTTGTTAAAGATCATGAGTTTGGGAAGAAATAAACAACAAATAGAAAAATACAACCAAACATACTTGAGAAGTGTCTACACTTAACCAACTAGAAATTGAAAATGAAAATACGGCAAAGGTCATTAACAAAACAAAAACATTCACACAACATATGAAAGACAAAAACAAATGAAATAACAACTATCCACATCCCTTGGATCCCGCACTCTCCTCTTCTCGCTCCTCATCATCCTGCTCCTCATTGCTCTGCTCCTCACCAGGCATATAATCTGGCACATCAGGCTAAAAAACCAAGGATACAACGGAAACTGAAACTAAGGTTGAGTACTATCGGCCCCAGCCTGAGTAAGGTGGAACTGCTAAATCTGTTGCATAGTCTGCCAACACTCTAACTGATAAGTCATCTGATCCGTGGCCCAAGTCTGCCATGGCCACATTCGGGACACCTCATCACTCACTCGGGTCAGTTGATCTCTCATACTTTACAATAGATTTGACAAGGGTGGGGGCACAGAAGTGGATGGACATGAAGTGCTCTCAATAGGCCTTGGTCAGAGATTCTAGATTGCTCCTGTGTTCCGACCATGCAACTTCAGATAAAAGGTGCCATTCAATGAGGATGATAGCTTTCTTTGGACTTTATCGTCCCCTATCGACAATCCAGCTTGCTTGTATAGGGCAGTGATCAAATTAGGAAACAAGTAAGACACTGATGGATTTCTCGCTGCATGCAAAATCCGATAATAAATAAGATTGCCTACATCTACTCGCATCTGCTGAGCAATACCATAAAGCAATAGTGCCCTTTCTGTGTCTACTATTCTATGATGAATAGTGGATAAAATCGAGGTGCACACAAAATACTGCCACAATCAATGCACACTTTCATTGCACAACCACAAGACTAACACTACAACCAATATCAGCTACAGCACACCACACAATATAACACTAAATAATCTAACAAAGACACCCCAATTTTCCTTCAACACTGCACACACACTCCCTCCATGCACTCTACTTGACAATGTCAATCAAATCTGATCTCAAAACAACCTCAACACTCACCCAGCATTACCCATAATCTCAATCACCCAAACATAATGCCATCAAACACAATCACAACACCAACTCAATCTACCATACTATTCACACATATATTAGTTCCTAATGCACTCCAATTCATTTTTTTTGGTAATATGTGCAAACAAACACTGCAAATTAGGATGAACAAGGCTTACCTACTTAGTATGAACGAATTGCAAGCCTTTCATTGAAGATTAAACTCCCAATCACAAAATCCCCAAATTGCGAAACCCTAACCTCTTCTTCTTCTTCAATTCGAACAAATCCTGCAAAATAGATAGAAGATAAGAGTTTGGGTGTTATGGGAAGGGATTAGATGTTGTGAAGGTAGTTGATTGGGGAGGCAATCGTTGAAAAAATATGTGCTTCAGAAAGGAAGAATGAGGAGCACTGTGGCATGGAAGAAAAAGTGTAAGATAAAAAAAAAATTTGGGTTTTTTTTTATATAACCTGATTGGTGCCGCGGCGCTTGTATTATGGAGGAGTCTTGCACCATAGTGCATAAAATTGTCACGCTACGGCATTAAGTTTCTGTCTTGGAGGGCATTTTTATGCCGCAACGTGGAAATCTTATGCCGCGACGTGGCTTCATGATCGGATTCTCCCATTTTCGAGCCACGACATGAAAAATTGCCACGCCCTGGCATGAAGTTTTTGCCTTGTGGTCCCTTTCTATGCTGCGACATGAAAAATCTGAGCTGTGGCGTAAAACAGCCATTCCTGAAAAAAAAAATAAAAAAATTAACACATAAACAAGAATAACGTAAAACTAAAAGAAATTAAAAAAAAAAAAAAAACTTGGGTTGCCTTCCAGTAAACGCTTTATTTAACGTCTATATAAGATGGAGTGCATGGCCTTTTAGTTCATGTCGTCGAGGTATTCCACCACTTGTTTCCAAAGGAAATCTTCCAAGTATGGTTTCAAGCGATGCCCATTAACCTTGAAATTACTCCTTATCTTCAGGTTTTGAACTTCCACTACACTATGAGGAAACACTTCAAGCACTTTATATGGTCTCATCTATCGTGACTTCAACTTTCTTGGAAAAAGTCAAAAACGTGAGTCATAAAGCAAAACTTTCATACCTGGACGAAATTCCTTGCATTGTATTGCTTTATCATGATAGAGCTTCATTTGTTCTTTGTAAATCTTCGCATTTTCAAATGCTTCATTCCTAAGCTTTTCCACCTCATTTACTTGCATTTTCCTTACCTCTCCGAATTTGTGTTGAGTATTGGAAATGCAAATTTATTTAGTGATTTGGGGGTGAAACTGTAAGGAATTTAAGGTTTAATGCATGATTTATGATGTGAATTCTTTCAAGTTTTGTTATCTTCCGGAATCACAGGTTGTGTGTGTTTTTTAGGTTTTCAGGTGCAAAAGAATGAATTATTTGTGCTTGCATTGGTGTTCAGACATCCTGGAGTCGTTCGAGTATGGATAAATCAAGGCAAGAAGTAAAAGTGTGAAATTCCAACTTTGCGCTGTGGCTCAATTCAACTGAGTCATGGCGTAAATAGACGAGGCTCAATTAAACTGAGCCGCGGCGCAAATCATGCTGAATGTAAAAATGTCGCATTTCTTACCCTAATTTTGGCGACTAGTATTTACAAGTTTTCCATTTTGTCTAAAAACTATATAAAGGCAGCTTAGGTTTATTTTTTGGGAGTTTTTACGTTTGATATTCACATTTAGGGAGAGAATACATTTGAGGCTTCTTGGAAAGGTGGAGATTGGAAAGGAGAGGAGGTTCTTTTCCTTTCCTCCTTCATTGCATTTAATTCAATCTTTAGTTGATATTAGGGCCTGATCAATCTTGATGTTAGTTAATTGATTGTATGAGACAAGATTGGGTGTGGAATAATTGATTTGTAGCTCTGCCCGGTTATAGATTGGTTACTGTCTTTAAGTTTATCTTGTGCTTAATGGGTTTTCGTTACTAGACTAGGATATATGCCACTATCTACTTTAGTCGATGGAAACAATAGGTTATTTCGAATGGCCGTAGTAATACCTTAGGAATGAGAGACGCCGTGCCTATCTTGAATAGCTCTATGAATGGATGATTTGTGTCTTTAAGATCATCTTGTGTTTATGTGTTTTTCTTTATTTCAATTCTTGTTGTTTTCATCAAGGCATAGTTACTAGGATCTTGAGAGCAGCTTCAGCCTTTGGGGGATCGACCTTGACTCATGCACTATGTTGCGATTGCGACTCGTGCACTTGCGAAGGATTAAACACTGTATGTCTATCACTTTGTCCATGTCAAAATTTAACCGTTTGATTGCCCAATAAGCTCAGTGCTCTAATTCCATCGGTAAATGGCATGCCGTTCCAAAATCTAGCCTATATGGGCTCATCCCTATTGGAGTTTTGTATGCAGTTTTGTATGTAGTTTTGTAGGCCCATAGAGCATCATTCAACTTTAATGCCTAATCCTTCCTAGATGTGTTCACTGTCCTTTTCAAAATTGCTTTGATTTGCCTATTACTCACCTCTACCTACTCGGTGATATGGGGTGGTGACTTTATGAGTTACATTGTACTTCTTCAATAGATATGTAAAAGACTTATTACAAAAATGATTCCCCACATCACTAATAATAGTTTTAGGGGTACCATACCTTGTGAAAATCAAGTCTTTAAGGAAACTAAGTACAACTTTACTGTCATTAGTTTTTGTGGTGATTGCCTCAATCCATTTAGGCACGTAATCTATAGCAACAAGTATGTAGGTATAACCATAAGAGTTAGGAAATGGACCCATGAAATCTATACCCCAGACGTTGAATAATTCCACTACCATGAATGACGTGAGTGGCATCTCATTCCTCTTGCCAATGCTTCCAATTCGTTGGCCTCTATCGCATCTAGCAGAAAAAATAAACACATCTTTAAACAAAGTTGGCCAATAAAAACTGGATTGCATACCTTTAGTGCTGTCTTCTTTCCCCCAAAATGCCCTCCACAATGTAGTTCATGACTATGTTGTAATATACGCTACTACTCTTGCTCCAGTACACATCTCTTGATTATCTAATCCGGACAACTCTTAAACAAATAAGGGTCATCCAAAAAATAGTGCTTGACCATGGATGAAAATTTCTTCTTTTCCTGAAAGGTTAGATTAGGTTTTAAAATATCACATGCAAGGTAATTCACTATGTTTGCATACCAAAGTTCTTTTCCACGTATAGAAAAGAGTTGTTCATCCGAAAAAGTCTCATTAAGAGGATAATCCCCTCATTGATTATGATCTTCATGGCTTGTTGTCTCCACTAGTCGCGACAAATGATTAGCCACTACATTCTCGTTTCCCTTCTTGTCCTTGATAATCAAATCAAATTCTTACAACAACAGCATCCATCTAATCAACCTAGGCTTAGCATCCTTTTTAGACATCAAATATCTCAAAGCAGCATGGTCAGAATAAACATGTAACGCCCCACTTGAGGTACGTAGTTAATGCTTCTTCTTTTGCTCTTTTTGAGTTGATTCATTATTGTTTGGTTGGCCTTTGAGTGATATATTGAACACTTGCCTTGATATTGGTTGAAAATAGAAGAAGTTTAATGTTTCAGGCTTTGCCGGGGCGAAGAATAATCTTCGTCGCGGCGAAGAGGTGTTGTAGCCACGGGGAAGCTGCTGGACAGTTTCGCCGCGGCGACAGAGGATTCCTCGCCGCGACGACGTGCCAACCAAAATGTTTGTTAAGTTTTAGATATTTTCTTCCCTAAGGGCAATTTGACCAATCTACCCCTAATTAGCAGGAAAAGTGGGGAGTAAAATGTAAGGAATTTTCATGGAGAATATGTTGTTATGGGGGTGTGTTTGTAATGAATCAAAGGATATAGATAGAATTCCCAACGAAGAGTAAGGGCAAAATGGGAATGCTTGTGTATAAATTTCATTAAAAGGGATTAAGTCATTGCAAACCCTTCATTCTTCTTCTTCATCGCCACTCTCCTCTCTTGCTTCCTCTCAATTTCTCTTTCTTTTGATCAAGGAGTTTTGAAGGGCTTTTGGAGTGATTTGGGGTAGAAAATCAATATAAGGCATCCTAAGGTAAGGATTCTTGCTTTGGTTGTGAAGCTCTGTGAGTTTTTGAATATATTTGATTATTGAGGGTTTTTGTTCATTTGTTTAAGAGTAGAGAAAAAGTCAAGCAAACCAAGTGAAAGGAAAAGCTAGTGAAATCTCTCCATAACAAGGTAAGTAAATCCCAACCCAAGTTGAGATTTGAGAATTTTCTTGATTAGGGTTTTGATAGCAATTATGTATGTATGTTGTATACATGTTATATGCCATGTTATTGAGTCTTAAATGGAGATTTCTAGTGCTTTATGATTGTTTATACATTTCAAATATAAGAAGTGAGATGTGGGTTGGAAAGGTAGTTTGAGATGGAATTGAAGGATATTGAGGAATCCTTTTTTGGAAGTGTCTTTCTTTGGCAGGATTTATGGCTATGTGAGGGGGTTTCTCCCCATTTTGGATGGTTAGAGAAAGACTTAGAATTATTGTTATAGTAGAGTTTTATTATGCACTTAAGTTGTTTGATGAAATGCCTAATAGAGGTTTGAGTATTAGTGAACCTTAATTCTTGCAACATTGCATGTTGGCATTTCATAAGTGCATTAGTGGAGATGAACCATCCATAGGCATTAATTGTGCATTGAGAAGTGACCTAAGAAAGAGTAGGAAACTTTGTGTATGCACTTGCTCTTTGAGTAGAGAACCTTGTGGATGCAACTACTCTAAGGGTAGAGAGAATGAGAAGTGCTAGAGTAGAGTGAATGAGAAGAGTAGTAGAAATGGGTTGATGCTTTGTGATCATCACCCGACATTTGTTAGAAGTGGGTTGATGCTTTGTGATAATCACCTGATAGTGATTAGGAACGGGTTAGTGCTTTGTGATCGTCACCCGAAAGTCATAAGGAATGGGTAGGTGTTTTGTGGTCTCCACCCGATAGTTACGAAAACCGGGTAGGTGCTTCGTGATCCCCACTCGATCGTCACTAAGAACGGGTTGGTGCTGTGTGAACTCCACCCGATAGTCATGAAGAGTGAGATGGTGTTGTGTGAACGCCATTCGGCCGTGCCTCCGGTAAGATGAGGCCATGACGCTTAGTAGGAAACAACAGAAAATGTGAGGAAAGAATTAAGAGAAATACATACGGGGATAAACAAATAGAGGGTTTTACTTACTGAGCATTATTTTGTGCTCACCCGTTATTTTCCTTTGTGGATGCAGGGATCTAGGTGATGATGCGGTCGGAGGGCGTCGGCAAGCGAGGAGCAATAGCTACATTGTTTCCCTGTTTTTGTCTTTTAAAATGGCTTTTTGTAAATGATGCTCTTTGTGTATAAAAGACGTATTACTTATAATAAAAAGAAAAGTTTTGGGCCCATTTTCTATTGTTATCATGCATGCATTGTACTAGTTTACAGCAGTTGTTACAAAACAATCACTTTAGACCCTATTAAATAAGAACAAAACCTTTCTAAAGCAAAAACAACAGCCAAAAACTCTTTTTCAGTGGTGGAATAGTTAATCTGAGCATCATTTAAAGTCTGACTTACATAATGAACATGATGTAGTTTTTCAATACATTGTCCTAAAATAGCTCCTAGAGCGTAATCGAAAGCATTGCACATTAATTCAATGGGGAGAGACCAATCGGGTGACATAAGAATAGGAACAGAGGTGAGTTTTTCTTTCAAAGTATTAAAAGCAATAAGGCACTCATCACAGAATTCGAATGTTGTTTCTTTAGCTAATAGGTTACATAAAGGCCTACTAATTTTTGAAAAATCCTTAATAAAATGCCTATAGAAACCTGCATGACCAAGAAAATTACACACACCTTTCACAGATGCAGGTGGCAATAATTTAGCTATCACATCTATCTTTGTCTTATCTACTTCAATCCCTTTACTAGAAACTACATGTCGTAAAACAATGCCTTGTTTAACCATGAAATGACCTCTTCTCCCAACTCAAAGTCAAATTTGTCTCTACACATCTTTTCAACACTAAAGTTAATTTACTAAGGCAATCATCAAACGATGTTTCAAAAACAGAAAAATCATCCATAAATACCTCAATAAACTTCTCAATCATATCTGAAAAGATGGACATCATGCACCTTTGGAATGTGGCAGGAGCATTGCATAATCCAAATGGCATTTTCCTGTATGCAAAAGTTTCGAATGGACATGTGGATGTCATTTTCTCTTAATCTTCAGGTGCGATAGGAATCTAGTTGTAACTTGAAAAACCATCAGGAAAACAATAGTAAGCATGACCAGCCAATCACTCAAGCATTTGATTAATAAAAGGAAGAGGAAAATGATCTTTCTTCATTGAAAAATTCAACTTTCTATAATCGATACAAACTCTCCAACCCGTTGTCATCCTCGTTGGTACTAACTCATTGTTAGAATTTCTTACCATTGTAATACCTGACTTCTTAGGTACCACATGGATTGGACTCACCCATTTACTATTAGAAATTGGATAAATTATCCCAGCATCAAGGAGTTTCAAGATTTTAGCTCTAACCACTTCTTTCAAATTCGGGTTTAAGCTCCTTTGACTTTCCCTAGAAGTTTTTGCTTCCTCCTCCAATAGAACCCTATGCATGCACATAGTAGGTCTAATTCCCTTAATATCAGCTATGGTCCATCATATGGCTGCTTTATACTCACTTAACACTCTAAGTAGTTTCTCCTCTTCCTCTAAAGGAAGATCTGATGCTATAATCACTAGAAGGGTTTAACTATCTCCTAAGTACACATATTTCAGTGTAGGTGGTAATGGTTTGAGCTCTAACTTAGGTAAGGAGTTAGTGGATGAAACCATATTAACATCTACTTGTTCTATGTCTATCATCAACTCTTCATTAGTCATCTCAACAACTTCACAATTCAACAGCTCAACATACTCCTCAGCTTCTTGGTCAAGGAACTTTTCATCTTCTGCTATCAAGGCCAACTCCAATTTATCTTTCATCTCATTCTGCATAAAACTAGAGAAAATGATAAGATATAAGGAGTCAACAAGAAAACAATCGTTAGTATCTGTAGGACAAGATAAAGATTTGAAAACAGAAAATTCAATAGTTTGATCTAAAATCGTCATTTTGAGTTTTTCATTCTGTACATCAATAATCATCTTCGTGGTGGCCATGAAAGGACGTCCAAGCAAACTTGGCAATTCATTGTCATGATTTGATGTCATCTCCATATCTAAAATCACAAAATCAACAGGGACAATTAGTGTATCAATTTGAACCAAAATGTCCTCAACGATACCTCTAGAATACTTGACAGAACGATCTGCCAATTGTAGAGTCATTGTCATAGGCTTTAGTTCTCCCAATCCCAAGTGCTGATAAATCGAATAGGGCATGAGGTTGATGCTTGCACCTAAATCCAGCATTGCATTTTCCACTTTCTTATTACCAACCATGATATTGATAATAAAACTTCTAGGATTCTTCATCTCGGGTGGTAATTTGCATTGAAGCACTGCGCTTACTGTCTTAGAAATCATCACTTTTTCATTCGGCTCATATCTACGCTTCCGTGTATTCAAGTCTTTGAAGAACTTTGCATAGGTAGGCATGTTCCTAATCACATCAAGCAAAGGCAAGTTAACATTTACTTTGGACAAAATATCAAAAATGTAAGAGAAGGACTTATCCCATTTGCTTTTATTTAATCGACCTGGAAATGGCATAGGTGCAACATAAGGTTTGGGTGGAGCAACGATAAAGCCAATATCTTCAGTCTGAACAGGTGCACTCGGTTGCTTTTCCTTGGCTTTATCATTCCTTGCATTATCAACCAATTTCTCATTAGTTTCAGAGTTAATGTCTTTAGTGATTACCTTACCACTTCTCAAAGTTGTTATTGCTTTTGCTTGCTCAAGTTGGCTTGGTAATTTCCTGGGAACATTTCCTTGAACCATTTATGCTATTTGCCCTATTTGGACTTCCAACTTCCTTATGGATGCCTCTTGCTGTTGAAATCTCTGCTCAAAATTCTGGTTGTTCTTCTGAGAGACTTGAATAAAGCTATTCAATGTCTCCTCCAATGATGGTTTCCTCTGCTGATTGTTAGAGCATGCCTGTTGTTGATTATTATTCCAAGAAAAGTTCGGATGATTCCTCCAACCTGGATTGTAAGTATTGGAAAATGGGTTGTTGGGCCTTTGATTGTAGGAATTCATCGCACTTGCTTGCTCTACATACTCTAGAAAACTCTCACTAGAAGGACAAATGTTAGTTGTATGCCCACTATTACCATAAATAGCACATACCTTTAAAGAATTACTTTGCCCTTGTCCCATCAGCATATTGCACATAGTCTTCATTTGTTTAGTCAGCTCTGAAACCTACATTGTTCATAAATTCCCTTGGATCTTCCTCTGACACTTTTTTGTTGTGAGTTTGCTCCAAGCATCTCATATAGCCCGTATGTCTCTTGTGCGGTCTTCTCTCCCATAGCACCACCTGCAGCATTATCAAATATGGCTTGGCAAGCTTGTGTTAGTCCATCATAGAAAAATTGGTTTAGCGATTCTAAAGGATATCTATGATGTGGACATTGAACCAACAATAATTTAAAACACTCTCAAGCCTCATGGAACAGCTCACCTTCTATCTGAGTAAAGGTGGCAATCTTACCTCGCAGTTTGGCCGTCTTAGCATGAGAGTAGAGTTTACCTATGAATCTATTGTAAACTGCATCCCACGTGGTAAGTGAAGTTGGAGTCAAAGTCATGAACCATCTCTTTGCTGCATCCTTCAATGTGTAAGGAAAGCTACGCATCCACAACTAGTCCTTTGTCAAACTCTGTAAAGGAAAAGTTTGAACAGTAGAATAAAAATCACAAATAAAGGTAAGTGGATACTTTGTGGCTATGCAGTGGAATGACGGTAAAATCTGAAAGTGAATGTTCTTCAATTCGTAATTCCTTGCTGCCTTATTCAACACTATGCAAGATGGCGACGTTCCTATGGTAGGACATGCATACTCCTTCATAGGTAGAGGTAATTCCGCCATTATCTTTGGCTCTGAACTTGAATCTAACAACTCTGAATCTGATGAATTTTCAGGAAGTTTTGGTTCCTTCGTCTTTCTACCAATCAAATCCACTCTATCGACATAAGGAACTAATTCTTTATCCAGTGATCAACGACCTTGCATTCAAAAACTAACACATCAAAGAAGAAAAAGAAAAAGAAGTAAACCAAATAAAAATTAAATAACAAAAAAAAGCAATAATTAAAGCACACGTTATCAAGAAAATTAAATAACTTAAACAAATCCCCGGCAATGGTGCCAAAAACTTGATGAACAATTTTAATCCTCGCAAGTATATGAATCACAACTGCAATATAGTGTGCACATGCAAAGGTCGATCCCACAGAGATTTGTAAGCAATTTACTAATCCTAATAACTATGTTTCAATTAAAACCAAAAACAAGACTTAACAATTAAGAATTAAGGAAAATCACTTTAAAAGCAACAACTAAATAAAACTAAAATTAAACAACTATTGAAATGATCTAAAACCCAATTGACCAAAACCTAGGGCTCCAATTTCACCACAATTATCCAGCTCTATGTCAAACATGTCACTATTGTATATCAATTCAGTCTCTAGGGTCATTCACTAATTCAAGGTATTACTGTAAGGCGTTCGGGATTAACCTAGTATTTTTAACACAAGACTAGCTAGGGCGTATAGTCTAGCCTATGAATTAAAAACCCATTAAACACAAGAATACTTGAGATCAAGAACAAAGGTGCATCTATCAGAGCGTATGCATAGACACTAATCATTCAAGAGATCATGAACCTACTAATACTCTATCAAGGCGTATGCACAGAGTACTAATAAATCATTCACATGAGTTCTTCAAGACTAAAACATAACATATGTCTAATCTCAACACATACAACCTAATAATTCACACTAAGTGTCGTCACACAATAATGAAAATTAAAGATTTGAATAATAACATGAATGAATCAAGATTCAAATTGAATTGATAGCAATAACATCTGTTTAAAAAAGAGCCTTCTAATTAGGCTACATTGATTCCCAATGATCAATATGTCATTGACATACAACATTAGGAATGTCACTGTGCTCCCACCGATTTTCTTGTATACACAAGGCTCGTCCTCATTTTATATAAACCCAAATTCCTTTACGGATTTGTCAAAATGAATGTTCCAGTTCCTTGATACTTGCTTGAGTCCATAAATGGATCTCTTCAACTTACATACCTTCCCTGCTTGTCCATCAGGAACGACACCATGAGGTTGCATCATATAGACATCATCTTCAAGGTTTCCGTTTAGGAAAGCAGTTTTAACATCCATCAGCCAAATTTCATAGTCATGGTATGCAGCAATAGCTAGCATAATTCTAATGGACTTTAACATTGCAACTAGAGAAAATGTTTCATCATAGTCGATCCCATGCTTTTGTTTGAAACCTTTTGCTACCAGTCCTGCTTTATAGGTTTGAATATTTCCAACAATGTCAGTCTTCTTCTTGAAGACCTATTTATAGCCTATGGGTTTGACTCCTTCGAGTAGATCTACCAGATCCCATACTTGGTTCTGGTACATAGAGTCTACCTCACATTTCATGGCATCAAGCCATTTTGTAGAATCTGGATTTGACAAAGCGTTGTTGTAGGTTCTGGGCTCATCATTTTGATAGACCAATATGTCACCACTTTGAGTCACAAGAAAACCATACCTCTTGGGCTCACGATGTATTCTCCTAGAGCTATGCGGCTTTTGTGTTGGAGGTTTGCTTTGTTCCACTCCCTGTGGAGCGATCTCCTCATGATGGTCGACCATCTTTGATGGCACATCATCTTGTCCATCTTTTGATGCATCTTGTAGCTCTAGAACTTTATTGAGTTCTACCTTTCTTACAACATCTTCTCTTTGAAGGAAATCCTTCTCTAAGAAGACTCCGGTTTGAGCAACAAAAACTTTGTACTCAGCTAGATTATAGAAATAGTATCCCCTTGTCTATTTAGGATACCCCACAAAAATACATTTCTTTGACTTTGGGACAAGCTTGTTCGAAGTCAATTTCTAGACATAAGCGTCACAACCCCAAACTCTTAGATGAGACAAAATGGGTTTACGCCCGTTCATATGGTGTTTTATCTAGTGATTTTGACGTACACGGTTTAGTGTATATGTCGCAGCCTCTAGGGTATAGCCCCATAACGATGTGGGTAAATCTGTAAAACTCATCATTGACCGAACCATATCTAACAAGGTTTAATTCCTCCTCTCAGACATTCCATTGTGTTGAGGTTTGTAAGGAGGTGTGAGTTGAGATATAATCCCACATTCCTTAAGGTATGCATCAAACTCCGAGCTCAAGTATTCTCCTTCCCTATCGGATTGAGGAACCTTGATATTATTGCCCAGTTGATTATGTATTTTGTTCTTGAATTCCTTGAACTTGTCAAAGGATTCAGACTCATGTCTCATTAAGTAGATATATCCAAATCTACTAAGGTCGTTAGTAAATGTGATGAAGTAAGAATATCCACCTCTGGCTTGTACTAATAGTGGTCCACATACATCACTACGGATGATGCCTAACAGTTCCTTTGCCCTTTCACTGTGCCCAATAAAAGGTGACTTGGTCATTTTTCCTACTAGGCATGACTTGCATACCTCATAAGACTTGAAGTCAAATGGGTCCAAATCTTCATCCTTATGGAGTTTTGTTATGTGAGTCTAGTTCACATGACCAAGCCTACAATGCCATACGTAAGTTTGATTAAAGCCATCAACCTTGGCTTTCTTATTCTCTAGATTGAAAATCTCATTATTATTTAACTCTAGAACATACAAACCATTATGTAATCTTGCAATTCCATATTACCATCAAACTAATTGACAACAATCCATTAGTTATCATAAATTGATATCCAATGTTGTCCAAAGTGGACACATAAATAATATTCTTTGAAACTGAAGGAACATAAAAACAATTTGCAAGTTCTAGTACAAGTCCCAAAGGCAAACTTAAATAATAATCCCCTATGGCTAATGCAGCAACTCGTGCTCCATTCCCAACTCGTAGGTCCACCTCTCCTTGACCGAGTAGTCTACTCTGTCATAGTCCTTCCACAAAAATGAAAATATGAGAACCACATCCTGTGTCAATGACCTAAGATGTAATAGGAGAGATATTGATTTCAATCATTTACATACTTGTAGAAGAAGATGCAAGCTTCTTCTTCTTCGTTCTTGCAAGGAAGGCCTTGCAATATTTCTTCCAATGGCCAGGCTTACCACAATGGAAGAAAACAACCTTTCCATATTTGTATATAGACTTAAAAATATCCTAAGGTTTGGATTTGAGCTTGGCCACACCCTTACTCTTGTCTGCCCCTTAATAAGTCATTATAAGAAAAATGGCCTATGGTAACATGCAAAAAGTGTTACCATAGGTAATTCGTAGCATTTATAAGGATGCTGTGATAACCCATGTTACTAAAAAGTAGACATTAGTAACAATTTTTGCATGTTACTAATCATTTCAGTAACTGCCTTAAAATGCTATAAATAAGTTTCCTGTAACATTCTCAACACAGTTTAATTTTCTGTAACATTATCAAAATACTATAAATAAGTTTTATGTAACATTCTTAACCTGTTACAGTTTAGTTTTCTGTAACATTCTCAAAATGCTATAAATAAGTTTTCTATAACATTCTTAACTTGTTATAGTTTAGTTTTCTGTAACATTCTCAAAATGCTATAAATATGTTTTCTGTAACTTTCTTAACCTATTACAGTTTAGTTTTTTTGTAATATTCTCAAAATGCTATAAATAAGTTTTTTGTAACATTCTTAACTTGTTACAATTTAGTTTTTGTAACATTGTTAAAATGCTACAGAAGAGTTTTTAATAACATGTTAAAAGCGCTACCAAAGTATCATTCATTGCATTTAGTAAATGTTACAAAATTTCCATAACATTTTGAAAGTGCTATCAATGTATCTGTTATAGCATATGTAAAACTGTTATAATTATTATTTAAATAATACAAATTATAAACAATGATACACTAATTTTCCCAAGAACATTTCATTGATGGTGAATCTCCATGTACAAAAAGTTTGCATATGCCTAATAAATAGGCACCCAACTTCCTTTACATCCATAAAATCTAATATGCTTCATATATCATATCACATTTTGTAACATATAAACCTTTATATACAAAAAGCTTTATATATGCCTAACAAATATGCACCAATCATTTTTACATTTTAATACCTAGATGATTGGAAAATTAACTATGAACAATAGTTAATACCTTCCAATCATTCAAAAAAGTCTCACAATAAAAACCATCATGCATACCATCTTCCATTCCCAACTGTGCTTTACCAAAAAAGTACTCTTGCATTTTCACAACCTACAAAACCATTAATACAAAAAACATCTTCAATTCCCAAGTATATTCTCAAAGATGACAACACACATATATTGTAAATTCAAGAAAAGATTAAGACAAAAGCACCCAAATAATTAATGCAAAAGAAAGAGAAAAAGAACATGTTTAAATCTTCAACTTCACAATCACTAGTCCAAAAATGCCAATTGCAAAATTGCAGACTGCAGTTTGCAAACTATAGTTTGCAATTTTGCAAACTATAGTTTGCAATTTTGCAAACTACAAATTGCATATTGCAGTTTGCACACCATCAAGAATCTTTCTTCACTCAATTAAATAACAAAGAACACATTAGTATGTTATAGTGCAAAACCTTTAAAGTTTTACAAAGATAATAGAGTGACCTACTCAGATATATTTCATGTCATGCTACACAATTTAAATAAAAATTAAAAACTTCTAAGATAGATCAAACTCTAGACATAAACTGTGTGTTCATACAATTAAAACATTGAATACATATATACTCAAATGAGAAAATTTAGATACTAAGATAATGCATACCTCACCAACAACTATGCTAATGACATGAAGAGTAAAAACATGCCCAAAATTTCCTGCATCCAATAATTTAAAAGAGCAACAATAAGTTTCTAAGTTATACCTCAACCTCAATAGGAAATAATGAAGCCCAAAACCTATTAGAACTATACAACATATAAAAAGAAAATACACCATTTTACATGGGCAAAATAATGATATTGCAATATAATGCAGAGTAAAAGAAAAAAAAAAGCATAAAACAAAATATTCTCGGAAGTGAAACAATAAGTATTTGATCATATAGTTAGTCAAACATTGATAAGAGGGAACCTGAATTATTTTCTCCCAGTTAATGAAGAAAAGGAGAAAAGAAGACTCACTTGTAACATAAACCAACTTCACAGGTTACTAGACATTTCCACAAAAATGAATTAGGTACCTAAAATGGAAAAGAAGTTGCCTAAAATTATTTTTGAAAAGGTAGGACAACTTTGTCAGCGCTAAGCAACTGTACTCCCTACAACATCTTCAACAAAAACCATTTCGGATGCAGACCTCCACAAACATGCATAAGGGACCTTGGCTATATCAACCCAAACTCTTATAGCATTAGGTCCAATAGAAACATGATGAACAAGGGCTTTTAGATCATCTGATGAGAAACATCCTTCAGTTACTACTTCAGTAGACCCACTCCAATCAAGAAACTTGCATTTAGTTTTGTGGGGGATTGTTTTCACAATCTGCAACACCAAATGGATACAATAAAACAATTTCCATTCTCAAATGAAATGACTAAGGGAAAACTTTAACCAATGAGCATTTGTCTTGTCACCGCACAATGGACATGCCACTTTTCCCTTTGTTGTACATCCAGAAATATTTCCATAGGCTAGAAAATCATTTATGGTCCATATCAAAATAGCCCTTAAATTAAAACAAGAATTAGTGTACGAATCATAAACATTTACACCATTATTCTACAATTCTTGTAGATCTTCTATTAGAGGCTGTAAATAAACATCAATGTCGTTACCCGGTTGTTTAGGTCCTGAAATTAATAAAGTCAACATGATATTTTCTTTCTTCAAGCATAACCAAGGCAGCAAATTGTATGTAACAAGCATTATAGGCTAACAACTATAAGTTGTGCTCAGGTTTAAAAAGGGATTAAAGCCATCAGCAGCCAAGCCAAGTCTAAGATTTCTAGGATCTTCTACAAAAGCAGGCCATTTATAATTAACCAAGTCCCATGTTATAGAATCCACTGGGTGGCTGATGAGAATGCAAAATGTCATATTTACCCCCTTTAATGTCTAATATTTTATACTTATTTGTTGCCTAAATGTACTCATTATTATTGTATTTTGATTTAGGATGCAAATGGAGGCATTAAATGCAAAACGGAACTAATTAGGTGAATTCGGACAGTTTTGACATCGCTTCATAATCTAGGAATAACTCTCTCATCCAAGCTCCGATTGAGATGATTCAAAATCCTGTGGAACCATAAGAAAGATATCTACAACTTTAATGTTTTGAGTTTGGAGAGATACTCGATGAATCAAGGTTATAATCGGACTTGAAGTTGACACACCTGCACTACCGACATTCTGGAACATTCCGCCTTGTCATACAAGTTAAAAAGGCAGTTTATTATTGGAAGATCTGAAAACTTGTTGCACGCAAGTTACAGCTAGAATCACCACTTTCCTATTTTGCATTAAGACTTTATTTTATTTTCAATTACTTAGATTAGGATAAAGGTTATTTTGGGATTTTAGAATATTTTTAAAATTGGATATTTTAGAGAGAGAGATCAGATTAGGGATTACAGAGAGACACACACGCCTCTCTTTCTCTCTTGGGGAATTCGTTTTCTTTTGAGTTTTTCATAGCCATGAGCGGCTAAACTTTTATAACTTGGTCAAAGGAAACAAGACCTTAGAATCAATAAACTGTGAGATCAATCTGGTTTTTTTCTTTAAGTGTTCAATTTATGTTTGAGTATTGGATGTTCTTCTATGTATATTTTCATGATTGTTGCGTTTAATTACTAGGAGGCCTACTAGTTTATTAATTGTTGCAATCTACTGCTAAGTTAGATATCAAATCCTTAATTGTTCGATCCCTCTAACTTGTGAAGTAATTAGGGTTTAAGAATTTGCTGCGTCAGGAATTATTAAGTCTTAAGAAGAACATTTGACTGAATTAAATGCAACCGCTTGAGTTTGTGTTGTTTAGCTTCATGGATCTCTCTAGGTCTTAAGGCTACCACTAGATTAAATCTTTAGCGCTTGTCTAGGGTTGTTTAGTAGTAAGGTTGATTAGATCGCTTGTTTCTTAATTAATTACAACTAAGGAGAGATAGGAAAATAGTTCCAACGGTGAATATTCAGGGTATGAATTGATTTATTTTTGTATCAATGATCATTTGTAAGATTCCGATGATGGATGTTGACCTAGACCAAGTTTCGTTATTTGATTGATTTCGATAGTTTAATTTGAATTGTTTTTCCTGAAATTATTTCTGTTTTACTCAAAACCCCCCCAGCCTTGTTCATGTAACATTAAACTCGGCTAGACACTCTTCGTGGGAATGATCCCTACTCACACTACTACGTGTATTTTTTAGGGTTTTAATTATGGGTGCCTACGACAGCATCGCCAGTGACGCATCTTGCTATCTTCACCTTTGTGTTTGAAATGCCACTGTAATTCTTCTGCCATTTTGGGTGACTTGAAACATCCTTTCTAAACCTTAGTATTATAGGAAAGTATCTCAAAACTTTAGTCGAGACACCCTTCCTAATTTTATTCGTTCTTTCATCTACCTTCCATCTCGAAGAGCTACACTTTGGACAACTTTGCAAGTTTTTTATTTCTTTCCTAGACAAGCAACAATCATTCGCACAAGCATGAATTTTGTCATACCCCAAATCAAACTCCTCAATAAATTTTCTCATAAAGTAGACTGATTTGAGAATTACATTATGCTCTGGCAACGTGTCTCCAAGCATCTCTAAAAGGTCATCAAAACTGTTGTCAATCTAACCATTCATAACTTTGTGTTTATATAAAGCTACAATGGCAGACATTTTTGTATACTTGGTACAATCGAGATATAAAGGAGTTTCAGCATCTTCCAATGATTGCGTGAAATCATTGTCTGTTCTCTCTTCTGCTGTTGAAGCATAATGATTGGCTCCCATAGATGCAGTAGTAATTAAGTTAAAAGCACCTGAACTCTTTACTTGAGTAACAGTTTCTATAATATCTTCTATTTCACCATGATGGAACCAAATTATATATGTAGGATCCATTCCTCATATAATCAAATGCTCATAAACAATGTCTAAACCATGATGAGTCAAGTTGCGACAATCTTTACAAGGGTATAAAATCTTTGCTTCATAGCCTGCATTCTTTTCAGCCATCCTAACAAAGTCCCATGCACCTTGCATGTATGCATCAGTAGCTCTATCAAAAGAGGAAAAAAAAAAAAAAACCTAAAGCATCTAAAACCTTGTTAAGGAAAATCATTATTACTTCATACACATATGGAAGTGTCTTTTAATCTTTTTCTTACCTGTTCAGATGCATCTAAATCATTATTCATCATCATCATTACTTAATCTACACAATTAATAAAAGCCAAACAATACATGAATAATTATAGGTAAACATGGCAAGAACATTATGAAAACAACGAAACATGGTTTGAATGTAACCAACATAATATGCAAATTCCATTGAACAACACAATAATGTTTACTCTCCGAATACTTAATGGTTGTAGCTTATTAACTCCAATTCTTCTTGTTGCAATAATCTTTAATTCCCTTTTGATATGGGATAAATTTCAATCTGCACAAACGAAAACATTATTACAATTTGACAAATACAATAAACTCATCTTCAAACATGCACATGCAAACTGTTTGAGTCTTTGCTTTTTGCAAACTACAGTCTGCAATTTTTGTAAATTGTAGTTTGCAAACAATAGTCCGCATTTTTGGAAGTTGTAGTTTACAAACTGCAGTATGCATTTTTGTAAATTGCAATTTGCAAACTACAGCTTGCAAAAATGCAGACTGCAGTTTGTCTTCATTTTTGCAAACTACAGTCTGCGTTTTTGCAAACTATAGCTTGCAAAAATGCAGACTACAATTTGCAAACTGCAGTTGAGATAAATCAAATTTGATGCACAATCTAGTAATAGATGTAAAAAATGAAGCCAAATAGCAACCACAATAACAGTAGTAGCAACATAAACAACTAAATATATCGATAACTATAGCTTTGGGTTTGATATTATTTTTAACAATAAAATTTAAAAGCTAAATATATCTGACCTTAGGGAGTATGGACCGACCCTTAGGATGTCTAGAAGTTGCCAAAAAACTAAGAAATTAAAGTCGTCGGGAAGATGAATGGTCGTGGATGAAGGAAACTTAATGGTTGTTGGAATCCAAGAAGGTTTTTAGGTGATGATGACTGGCCATTGGAGAAGGAAAATGGTTACCGAAGGTGGAAGCTGGACGGTCTCTGAAAAATTAATGAAGATGGGTGGACGTTTTTGGCTTTGCATAACCTTCCATCTTCCTTTTATACTATTTGTAAAAACATTTGTTCAGTCTTTACATGATTAAGAAGTAACAAAGTAAAACCCAAATAGTATAATTTGACCCCTAACTAATAAAAATGAGACAAAATCAACCTCATTTCATATTGGCAGGAATAATATTTTGTTTCTCGGTAAATAATTGGGTTTATGGTAACACTTATAAAATGTTACCGTATTTTGATTATATGGTAACATTATAGAAAATTTACTATATTATTAGGTCTATTGTAACACTTTAAAAATGCTACTGTAGATATATTTTCCATAACATTTTAAAAAAGGAGTTACCATTGATATAAAATGTGTTACAAAAAGTTAAAGTGTTACATATAAAAATTATTGTCGTAACATTTTAACATCAAGTGTTACTATAGATAGTCTATGGTAACACTTTAAGGAAAAGTGCTACTGTCCAATATTACCATAGGCCATTTTTGTTGCAGTGAGTGTTAGCGACTACTATCACTACTGGCTTCAACCTTTTGCTCTGTAGTCTTTAAACAAGTCAAGGAGGGAGCTCTCATTCATGTTCACGTTACATATGAACTCAGAGCCAAGTAAGGACTAAGTCGACTGCCAAGTCTCTGTCCAAACCATAACCCAAAGTCTCAAATCTCTTGTATACCTAATCATGTTGAGTACATGAGGACCAACGTTGGCACCCTTATCCATCTTCTTGTTCCCTTGCTCTTGACGCAGAGCTTGCCCAATGGTATAATTTACTTTCAGACCCTAGTATAATCAATACATGTATGAAAAATTATCACCATCTAGCCTATTTCTTTTGATGATTGATCGCAATGGGCGTCAACCCATTAAATGGATTTCCACAAGTACAAATTTTAAACAAAGTTAATATTCTTTTATTAATCGATAATGTCTTTTATCAATTAATATGCTCTCACTATTTTTATTCAAGTTAATAGCCCTCGCTATTAAAGTCGGGAAGGCCCGTTTGTCTTCCTCGTGGGGTGAAATCCCATCATTCGTAATTTGACCTCTCATGGGGGCAAGTAGACCAAAGTAGGATGAGTAGGTAGGCCACAAGCTCTAGCTTACACCATTTAATAACACCAACTTATTAAACAACTCAAATGTAAATATTGTAGACAAACCAATTACACAATCCAATGGCACCAACCATTGGCCTCAAGTGTAACTCGTGCATTTTAAATATGCACTACTCTACCATGCCTCTAGTTGTACTTATCAACCTTTCGTAAAGGCGAATCTAGCAAAGTATGCCTTGTTAAGTCATAACCTATCACCATTAAGGAAAAACTCCAATAATGATTACCCTCCTAGAGGTAGAATTGGCTCTTTGTGGGGGCAAGTGAGACCACGATGAACGATGGTTTGATAAATCCCATGGGATGGAAGGCTCGATTTTATTTTTGACTTAATATCTTTTATGAGGGGTTCATGCTTTAAAATCTCACCATTTTATTATCTTGTTTAGCATGTTATCGTTTGACATTCAACCTAAGCATGCTTCTACAAATAAGACAATCCATAAACTCATGTTGGTACATGGCCATTCTAACACCAATTTCCTCAAGCTTAGAGGAAGTTGATAGGTCACCCTAGGTTTACTATTCAGTTACAAAGAATAAAACATCTTTGTGATTCGTCACGCCTTCACCTCATCTTCAAAGCCTATTCTACTTTACAAATAAATTTAAAGAAACCTCAAGTTACATTCAAGGGGATTTAGATGAGACGAGAATTTACATTGAAGAATGGGAGGTAAGGCAGGACATGTAGGCCTTATTTAAAAACAAATCCAGAATAATAAAACCTAAGGTATATGGCCGAGTACCAAATACCATGCATAATAGACACCAATCATAGAATGCATAAATTCAAATTTACCATATTTGAATTATTGGGTAAATTTCACTTTACCCCCTTTAATTTTATAGACTCTCTATTGGTCCCTAAACTTTGTAAAATTATAGTTTAGTCCCTTTCTAGTTTGAAAAATGACTAAATAGTATAGAATAGTGACAACTTATTCTTTTACTGATGGCTAAGCATAAATGTTGAAAACTCTTTTCTCCATTCCCTAAAATACCCTTATCCCGCGGTAATGGGATTAGTCCTTTTCAACCCTCTAAATCCCACACAAAAGATCACAGGGTTTGTCCTCATGGATGGCAACCCGTAGTAGGAGGGATTGCCGTAAGAACCAACGCGTAGTAGGAGGCAAGCTACCATTTGCACCAACATGCAATAGAAGGGGCAGATTGCCCTGGGGCTGTGCACTCACGCACAGCCCTGTTTAAGTGGTTGTGCGCGGCCACGCACATCCATGGTCAAGGTGGCTGTGTGTGGCAACGCACAACCAAGGAGCAGGGGCTGCACGCCAATGCACAACCATGGACAGTGGCAGCACGCAGCCAACAAAATTTAGCCACCAAATTAGGGTTTTTGTAGACCCTATTTCAACCAATCTACAAGATACTCATCAACATAATTAAATCCAAGAATTAAAGGTTTAAAATTAAAATTTAAAACCCTATACATGCCAATCTAGCACCCAATCACATACATACAATTAATAGCCAAATCGAAGCTCTGATACCACTTATAGGAACGTTGTTGTGGCAAGCGCGAAATAATAACAAAAACAATTCTTGCCATGGAACGATTCCCTTACCTACGATCACGATTTCGACTAAATTAGTCAACATAAATTAAAACAACCATACAAGGTTATGTGATATACCTCCCATTGGTGGCTCCTTCTCTGGATTAGAACTTTCAATACTGTTCACCGGCATTGTCCACCGGGATTGTTCACGGTACTGTTCACAGGTACTGTTCATAGGTACTTCACTATCGATCCAACGTAGGATCGAGTCCATTGGTGGCAGAATTTAGAGAGAGATGGCGGTTTTTAGGAGAGTTAATTTTGCTATTTAATTTGAAAAATTAACTTTATGATCTTAGCTCTCTCAAAACAAAACCCAATGACCCTTTATATAGACAATCCCAAAGAAGAGTCCAATAAGGATTGTAAATCCTTAATTCCTATTTGGATTGGATTATAATCCTTTTAATTCCTATTTGAATTGGATTGGAATCCTTGATATAAGGGATTAGAATATCTCATAAAGACGTTTTCCTAAATATGAATCCTAATTAAATAAATATTCCTATTTATTTAATTCATATATAAATACATAGTCTAATTAAATAAATATTACTATTTATTTAATCCATATATATTTATATATGTTTATCATATTTAATATATATTCTCCATATTAATTAAAATTAATATGATTCCAATTTTGCTAAAAATTCTCCCAATAAATTGGATAATGGCATCAACCCCTTAGCAAAATTACCAAGATGCCCTTTTCGCCCATAATGACAAAAATGCCCCTAGACTCCCAAACTACCAAAATACCTTTTTTGACCCAAGGACAAGATTGTCCTTCCATTTCTGTTTCTTACTTAACTACCCTCTGAAAGCTCTTCATTTTGCCGGCAATGTCCCGATAACTAATTAAACATCAAGCAATTAGTGTTTTCGTACACCAATCAAGATTGGCCTCTAGCAAGGCATCATGATTCCTTGGAAAGTAAAGAATCAACGATTTAGGCTTACCTTGTCTTCGATATGCTTACCGTGCAATTTTATCAATTTCATCATCTTTTATCTCATCAAGGTTTGAGGTACAGAAATAGTGTCTACTTCAAAAGGCTACCTTGACATATTCTATATTTGGTTCTTGAATCTGCGACCATTGAATTCGAGCACCAACTCGATTTCACCCTGGCCACGGATTTGAGGTCGTAGTTCTTTAACCAAATATCTCCCCGAGATAAGATCTCCTATAACCAAGAGTGATGAATCCTTTGTTGATCCACCATAGTCATAGTGTACTTCTCGATGTAACCAATCACCACCGTTCTGGTAATCCCTAAAAGAGACGACATTAGACTAGTGTCAAATCACATCAACATTTACACATGACGCTCTGGTGATCTCAAGTCAAAGGACCACGTGCACCACCCTCCGTAAGGTGATATATTCCACAGACTCTGGGTTTACCATCTCGTGTGGAATCCTCTAAAGGGTTAGTTTAGTGTACTTGCACAAGCAAGCACCCACGTGTTGCACCAAGTTGATGCCCACAACCTTGACATGTGAGATCTGTCACTACCTTTCGATAGGGTCATTCAACACGATGATAGTCTCTCTGAATAATTTGTGTCCTACTGTCCTTGGTCAAATTTATACTATGACTATGGACAGTTTAAGAAGGGCCACCTTGTGCTCATAGAGTTCTCACAATTAAGATTTATAACAATATATTCCCTCGTCACTGGTTCCAACCTTTCTAAGGACATATACTATTTTCTTTACAAGCAGTAAATATATGCTACAGTATATGCTCATAAATAAGTGATGCCTTTTTTTGTTAATTTGAAATGAGTTTACAAGAGCTAAATCATTGGCTCTAGTGCACCTACTCTAACACAAATCACATGTTTTCAATCCAAAAAACAAAATAATCAGATTACCTGAGGTTGTGATACCACTGTAAGGATTAATGGGATTAAAGAGTAGCAGAACAACAAAAAATTTCGATTAAACCTTAGAACCCATGAATCTGAGCAATTGAATATTGTGTTTACATGAATAACAACTGAAAATAAATGCATACAAGGATTAAATTATACCTTTTGTTAGAGGCTCCTTCATTGTTTACCTGCTAGAGTAGGTGCCCTAGAGCTAATGACTTTTCGTAATAAGACTCTATGTATCATGTTATTCTATTAATAAAAGGCATTTTTTATATTATGTAAATCGTATTCTGTATGTCACAAGATATGTCCTTAGATTGGTGGAACCATGATGAGGGAATCAAACAGTTCTAAGTCTTAATTGTGAGATCCCTATAAGCACATATGGTAACCATTCTAGAAACGTCCATAGCCCTAGTATTATTCTGACCTAGGGCACAATAACACGGTAAGGTTATCATAGCGTTGAACGACCCTACCGAGAGGTAGTGACATATCTCGCATGTCAAAGTTGTTTGGTGGCAACTTGGTACGACACGTGTTAGTGTTTTAATCGATAGAGAACAATGCAGTAGAAAACAAAAATTTACCAATTAAACACTATAAGGCCTCGAAACAAAAATATGAGTATGATGATATTCATATGCTATAAAATAAACAAGACCCACGAAAGAATTAGAACCATACCCACGTTTGGAGGCTCCACCACTTATTCAGGATTCAGATGAAAAATGCTCATGATCCAAGTGTATGGATTGAACCACCGGTGTCCACACAAAGGCAAGGATCAAAACAAGGAGTTTACTAGATCTTGATGCGAAGACTAAAGAAGATGTGAGATTAGGGTTGAGAGAAAAATCTCTCAATGAACCATTTACTCTCCACAGCCAGGAGAGAAAGAATGAGTGAGTTATTTGATTTTAGGGAAAAGTTCCCTTTTATAGGGTTGCTCTAAAATCCCTTAAAGGTGTATTTACAAAAATACCCTTCCACTAAATATTTCATTAGTGTCCATGATTCCAAAACAAAATCATATCCCAAGAATTTCCCTGTTATTATTTTTTATCCATTAATAACGTTCTTTCAATATTTAAAACATATATACACCGATATATATATACAATATTGACGATTTATTTATTTACAAGCAACAATCTTTCCAGTAAATTTAATTGCTTTGTAAGATTTACCAAAATACCCTTTTGTCAATAAATGATGAAAATGCCCCTCACATAATCTCTTCTTTAGTTTGCCTTTATGTGTGTGACCCGAAGGCTCCTCATCATGCTGGTAGTGTGTAATATCGTGATCAACATCCAATCAACCGTCTTATTACACATAGACCAAGATTGGCCCCTAGTAAGGCATCAGGGCTACCTAAAAGATTCGGATCCAGCATAATTCACTACTTGTCAACAGTATGGTTACCGTACAATCAAATCCTTCCATCATCTATTATCTCATCAAGGTTTGAAGCATACAAGTAATGTCAACTTCAAATATAAACCACATTGATCCGTTTAGATTCGGTTATTGGACCAATCAACCAATTAACCAATCAAGCTTCAACTCGATTCCTCTGCAACCACAAATTCCAAGGTCGTTGTTCTTCATCAGAATCTCACCGAGATAATATCTCTTGTACACAGGAGTGATGAATCCTTTGTCAATCCACCATAGTTGTGATGTACTTGTCGATGTAGCCAATCACTTCTATACTCATAACCTTATCAAGATTACTTTTGGTAAGTGTCAAACTACACCAATAGGTACACACAGTGCTCCAATGATCTCAAGTCTAAATACCACATGCATTACCATCTGTTAGAGAATGTATTCCATGGACAATTGTGTTAACATCTATATACATTCCTTTGATAGGTCAGTTCATTGAACTTGTAAATCACAAGCACCCATACGCCACACCAAGTTGTCACCAAATAACCTTAACATGTGAGATCAATCACTACCTTTCGGTAGGATCGTATCTATGACCTAAGTCAAGATAATACTCTGGCTATGGATATTTCTAGAATGGCCACCTGAAGTGATCATAGAGATCTCACAATCAAGACTTATCACTGCTTGATTCCCTCATCATGGTTCAACCACTCTAAGGGCATATATTAATACATACATAAGAAATATGCTTTACATAACATAATCAATGACTTTTATAAATAGAATATCCATGATCCACAGAGTCAACATATAACAATATGATTGGCTCAAGGGCACCTACTCTAGCAATCTCCCATTGCACCTATAGCCAATCATTTATGAATTTAATACCAAATGATGCAAAGTGCCTATCATGCTTCTACTACAACAGAGCTTTAGTAAGCAGATCCGAGATGTTATCGTCTGTAGGTACTCTGCTTATTTGCACATCTCTTCTCTCAACAATTTTCCTGATAAGGTGAAAACATCCGAGAATATGTTTCGATCTCTGATGAGATCATGGTTCTTTGGCTTGAGCAATGGCTCCATTGTTATTATAGAATATCTCTACTGGATGGACAATGCTTGGAACCACTCCAAGTTCAGTGATGAACTTTTTGATCCAAACTGCCTCTTTGGCAACTTTCGTCAGTGCAATGTACTCTAATTTCGTAGTAGAGTTAGCACTAGTACTTTGCTTTGAGCTTTTTTAGCTCACTGTAACTCCATTGAGACAACAGAAAAAACCTGATTGTGATTGAAAATCATCCCAGTCAATTTGAAAACAAGCATCACTGTATCCTCTAACAGTGATTTCCTCCCTTCCTTTATAAACCAAGAACATATCCTTAGTCCTTTTCAGGTACTTAAGAATGGTTTTGACTGCAATCCAGTGATGCTCACCTGGATCCGATTGATATCTGCTACAAATGCTCAGAGCATATGAGACATCAATCTGAGTACATAACATGGCATACATAATGGATCCAATAGTGGAAGCATATTGTATTTGTTCATCTTATCTCTCTCATCGGGTGATTTTAGACACATGTCCTTAGAGAGATAAACACCATGTGACACCAGAAGGAATCTTTTCTTGGATTCTTCCATACTAAATCTCTTAAGTATCCTGTCAATGTATGTACTCTGACTTAGGCCAAGCAACCTACGAGATTTTTCACGATAGATCTTGATATGAAGGATGTAGGATGCTTCCCCTAAGTCCTTCATGGAGAAACACTTAGATAACCAAGTCTTTATTGTCTGCAAGTTTGGCATATCATTCCCATTAAGAAATATGTCATTGACATACAATACTAGGAATCTCATTGCGCTCCCACTGAACTTCTTATACACACAAGATTTATTTTCCTTTTTGATGAAACCGAATTCCTTAATAGCTTCCTCAAAACGAATGTTCCAGCTCCTTGATGCTTCCTTAAGTCCATAGATAGACCTTTGCAACTTGCATACCTTCCCTGCTTGACCTTCAAGAATGAAACCATCGGTTTGTGTCATATAAACATCCTCTTCAAGGTTTCCATTTAGAAAAGCAGTTTTGACATCCATTTGCCAAATTTCATAATCATGGTATGCATCTAGTACAAGCATCATGCAAATAGACTTTAGCATCGCTACCGGTGAAAAGGTTTTCATCATAGTCTATGCCATGCTTTTGTTTGAAACATTTGGCAACCAACCGGGCTTTATAGGTATGCACGTTACCTTCCATGTTTGTCTTCTTTTTGAAGACCTATTTACAACCTAGGGTTTTATCACATTAGGTAAATCCACCAGTGATTCTGGTACGTGGAGTCCATTTTCGATTTCATGGCCTCAAGCCATTTATTGAAGTCCAGAACTGATATAGCGTCCCCTTAGGTTTGAGGTTTATCATCCTAATAAACTAGTATGTCACCGTATTGAGTCATGAGATATCCATACCTCTCGGGCTTATGATGTACTCTACCAGACCTCCGTAGTCCTGTGTTTGATTTTACTCACTTTCTTCCACAATCTATGGAGTGAACTCCTCCTGATGTTCTCCATTATTGGTGGTACATCTGCCTATTCCTCATCAACCATATCTTATGGAGTCAAGACTTCACGTAGTTCAACCTTTCTACCTCCTATACTATTTTGGATAAATTCCTTTTTCAAAAATACCCAGATCGAGCTACAAAAACGTTTCGCTCTTCTGGCTGGTAGAAATAGTATCCCATGGTTTCCTTAGGATATCCCACAAAGATACAACTTTCAAATTTTTGGGCAAGCTTATTTCCTATCAATTTCTTAAGATAAGTCGTACAACCCCAAACTCTCAAATAAGACAACTTAGGCTTTCGCCATACCATAGTCCATATGGAATCTTATCCACTGATTTGGATGACACACGGTTCACTGTGTGAATTGCATTCTCTAAGGCATAGCCCTAGAATGTTGCGAGTAGATCAGCAAACTCATCATCGAATGAATCAAGTAACGTTCAATTCTTCTTTTACGATACACCATTGTGTTGTGGTGTATAAGGAGGTGTGAGCTGTGATACTATCCCACATTCCTTAAGGTATCCACCAAACTCCAAGCTCAAGTATTCACCTCCTCGGTTCGATTGAAGGGCCTTAATGCTCTTTCCGAGCTTATTTTGTACTTCATTCTTGAACTCCTTGAACTTATCAAATGATTCAGACTTAAGTCTCATCAAATAAACATACCATATCTGCTAAAGTCATCAGTAAATGTGATAAAGTAAGAATATCCTCTTTTTGCCTAAACTATCATAAGACCACATACATCACTATGGATGATCCCTAACAATTTTGTTGATCTTTTACTATTTCCAGTGAAAGGTGACTTGGTCATCTTGCCTAGAATGCATGACATGCATACCTCATATGTTTGAAAATAAAATGGGTCCAAGACTTCGTCCTTATGGAGTTTTGTTATGCGAGTTTGATTGACATGACCAAGCCTATAGTGCCAAAGGAGTGTTTGGTTAAGATTGCCCGTCCTGGCTTTCTTAGTTTCAAGATTGAATACCCCTTTATCCATATCTAGAACATATAAACCATTATGTAACCTAGTATTTCCATAATGAACACCATGCAAACTAAAAGACAACAACCCATTAGATATTCCAAAATGATATCCAAAACTGTCCAAAGCAGACACCAAAATAATAGTCTTAGAAATGGAAGGTACATAATAACAATCCATAAGTTCTAAGATAAGGCCCGAAGGCAAAGAGAACCAATAAACACCTACAGCTAGAGTAATAACTCTAGCCCCATTCCCAACGTGTAGGTCTATCTCCCCTCGACTGAGCAATCTGCTATATCGCAATCCCTGCACATTAGTACAAATGTGAGATGCACATCCTGTGTCAATGACCCAAGATGAGTTAGGGGATAAGTTTATTTCAATCATGAACATACCTTTAGAAGACGATGCACCATTCTTCTTCTTGCTAGCTATGAAGGCCTTACAGGTTTCTTCCAGTGGCTAGGTTTACCACAAAAGAAGCAAACTACCTTTCCATCTTTGCTCACACTACCAGAAGGCTTTAAGACATCCTGAGACTTGTACTGGGACTTCAGCTTGGCTTTACCGTTCCTATTGCCTTTTCCTTTGCCTTTCCCAAGAGTAGCATCAACTAGCAGCATTGGCTTATATTTCTTCATGTCTTGCTCTGCTGTCTTTAGCATATTCAAGAGGTCAGAGAGGACCTTCTCCATACCATTCATATTGAAGTTCAATATGAATTGTGAGAAGCTATCAGGCAAGGATTACAGAATTAAGTCCACTGATAATTCAACATCCATGACAAAACCCAAGGTTTTAAGCTTCCAAATGTACGCAAGCATCTTGAGTACATACAGCCCAACCTGAGTTCCCTTTGCCATTTGACATCTAAACAGTGTCCTTAGATGCATCATAATGATCGTGCCTAGCATGCTTCTCGAAGAGCTCCTTGAGCTGAATAATAATAGATTGTGCATCCAAGTGTTCATGTTGCTCTTGGAGATCTAGTGTCATTAATGCTAACATGAGACATTGCACATTGTCAACATCGTCAAGATACTTGCTATAAGCATCTCTAACCTACTGAGAAGCTTCATGACCAAACACCTCCTGTATAGGCTCATTAAAGACATGCAACTTCTTCTCAGATTTGAGTACAATCCGAAGATTTCTATACCAATCCTTGAAGTTGGTACCGTCCAACCTATTTTCCCTTTCGATGATTAATCACAATGATAGGTTGTTTGTTGTCATTTTGAGATTTCTACAAGTGCAAAATAAAGTGAGTCAATATCATGATATAATATTTAATTAATCAAGGTCTTTTAACTAATTAAACGCTCCCACTATTTTCCTCAAGTCAAAATAGCCCCATTATTAGACTTGGAAAAGCCTGTTGGCTTTCCTAGTGAGCCAAGATCCCATCAATTCCATTTTTGACCTTCGTTGATAAAAAAGCCAAAAACGGGTTGATCTAGGTAGGCCACAAACTCAATTAATACCAGCTAATGGCACCGACCACTAATCCTCAAATATAAATTTTTGCAAACAAACCAATTACACAATCCTATGGTGCTGACCATTGACCTCAAGTGAAACTCTTGGATCTGTAGAGTAGATACCACATATTTCCCGTGAATTTGAAAAATTGAACTTTCTCTACGTTTGCCTCTAGTACGTCTTTGACCTTCGTTGATTGAAAAGTCAAAACTACTAGTTAAGTCTAACCCAACATCTTTAAGAAAAAACTCCAATGCGACTTAGCTTCCCATTGATAGAAGCATATCCTTCGTTGATCGAAAAGGTAATGACAATCTATGGTTTGACTAAGTCCATGATGTTGGAAGGCATTAATAGACTTAATACCGTTTATGAGGGATTTTTGCTCTTTTGGTCTCATCAATTTTATTATCTTTATTAAACATGTTATATCCATAACATTCAACCTTACATTGCCAACTAAAGCAATAAAGATAAAC
The DNA here is from genome assembly GCA_026225825.1 of Pistacia integerrima. Taxonomy (NCBI): domain Eukaryota; kingdom Viridiplantae; phylum Streptophyta; class Magnoliopsida; order Sapindales; family Anacardiaceae; genus Pistacia; species Pistacia integerrima. Next base: position 13,688,997 of record CM047744.1, read on the forward strand.
GTGTTGGTGCATTGCCTTAACTAAACCAAATTTCCCGAGCCTTGGGAAATTTGCATGTCAACCTAGGTAATTAAATTACAAGAGGACTTTCAATTTAAAAACTCGCCTTCTTCAATCCAATGCTCCTTCTTCTCCATTAGTACTCAAATTAAAATTAATTTAACCTTTATATCAATAAAGAGAAAGCTTGATTTACATTCAAGGGGAGTAAGATGAGAGAAAGAATTACAAGAGATTAAAAGAAAGGCAAGGCTTGCAAACCTTATTTAAATTGAAATTACAATCCTCAAATTTAATTAGGTCTAAAGGCAAATGCAACCAAACACCATGCATTTCATCTAAAAAATATGCATATAACAATCAATCAGAAACAGTAATCTTTGATCTTTTGGTAAATTACTCTTTACCCTTTTACGTTTTACCTTGTTGCGTTTGTATCCAACAAGTTGTAAACTTTTTAGTTTAGTCCCCGGTTGATAGGCCACTCCAAATTGGACATCCAGAATTACAATAACATGAATCAACAATGTTTATAAATTCGGGAACAACTCTATGTGCAACAACACTTAAAACAGCCCAAAATGAAGCCCTACCACACCAATGCATAAGCTACCTAAAACATCAGCTTTTATCGTGCATCAACACACATGGGCAACAGCGTTAAAACTTGCTAAACATCCATCAACATGTTAATAATCCATTGGTGAAACTGTGAGTCAATTTACTCGCTATTGAATATGTTATGGCCTATTTACGAACATGGCCATCCCTACCACCACACACGGTACCAGACAGTTGTCTTGTGCCCTGCACACTACAGCCACGTGCTTTGTTGTGCGCGTGGTTACTCCAACAGCACATGATTGCGTGCTACCTTGCTCCAATTACAACTACTACCTTTTGTCACAGCACTGTTGCGAACCTCCAACCACGATAGCCAGAACCACCACACACAGTGGTGCTTATGGTTTCATCAAATGCTCTCTGATTTGTACAAAAATCAGATCTGTAACATCTCACTGAAAACTAGTACAATGCATGCATAATAACAATAGAAAATTGGGCCCAAAAACTTTCTTTTCATTATAAGTCATATGTCTTTTATACATAAAGGGTACTGTTTACAAAATTTATTTTAAAAGACGAAACAGGGGAAACAGTGTAGCTATCTCTCTTCGCTTGCCGACGCCTCTCTGCATCACCTAGAACCTGCATCCACAAAGGAAAATAACGGGATGAGCACAAAATAATAATGCTCGTCTTACAAGAAGAATGCAGCGGATGGCGTTCTAAAACACTGACACCATCTCTGTCTCCCAGTATAAATAACTCTTAATTCTTTCCTTATGCTATTTCTGATTCTGTTTCTGTTCCTAACAACATCATGGCCTCATCTTACAAGAGGTACGGCCGGATGGCGTTCACACAGCACCATCTCACTCTCTATAGCTATCGGGTGGAATTCACACAGTATCAACCCGTTCTTAGTGACTACCGAGTGAGGATCACAAAGCACCAACTCGGTTCTTTCTAACTATCGGGTGGAGATCACCTAGCACCTACCCGTTCCTCATGAATTTTGGGTAACGATCACCAAGCATTTACCCGTCTCTAGTCACTATTGGGTGATGGTCACAAAGCATCAACCCACTTCTACCAAATGTTAGATGATGATCACAAAGCATCAACCTACATATCTCTTAACTAACCGGGTAGTGGTCACAAAGCATCTACCCATCTACGACGCATCGGGTGACGATCACAAAGCATCGACCCGTCTCTCTAAGGGCTATTCGGATGATGATCACAAAGCATCAATCCGATTCCCATAACGGTCGGGTGATGACCACAAAGCATCATCCCAACTATACTACTCTTCTAATTCATTCTATTGTAGCATTTTTTCAATGCTCTCTACCCTTAGAGTAATTTTACCCACTAAGCTCTCTACTCATAGGGTAATTGCATAAACCATTTCCTTACACTTTCTTAGGTCACTTTTTTCATGTACAACTAGTGCCTATGGATGGTTCATCTTCACCAATGCACTTATGAGATGCCAACTTGCAATGTTGCAAGAATTAAGGTTCATTACTCACACTCAAACCTCTATTAGGCATTTCATCAAACAACTCATGTGCACTATAAAACTCTATCATAGCCATGATTCTAAAACTTTTCCTAACCATCCAAAATGGGGAAAAACCCCTTCACAAAGCCATAATAACCTGTCAAACAAAACACTTCCAAAAAGGGTTCCATAACACCCCTTCAAATCCATCTCAACTACCTTGCCAATCCAACAACCCATTTCTCATATTTGCAAAGAATAAACAATCACAAAGCATAGAAATCTCTATTTAATCCTTCATACATGCCATAATACATGTACATCACATACATACATCAAGTCTAACAAAACCCTAATCAAGAAATTTCATAAATCTCAACTTGGGTTGGGTTTTACTTACCTTCTTATGGAGAGACTTCACAAACTCTTCCTTTCACTTGTTTAGCTTGACTTTTCCTCTAATCTTAACCAAAAGAATGAAAACCCTTAAACTTCAATATGGGTTAAAACTCCCAAATCACACAACTTAAGGAGAAATCCTTACCTTAGGAAGCCTTAGGTTACTTTTTCACCCCAAAACACTTCAAAACCCCTTGGAAAACCTTGATCAAAAGAAGAGAGAAGTTGAGAGGAGTAAAGATGGGAAGTTGCGTTTGAGAAGAAGAAATGAGGGGTTTCTTTGATTCTAATTCCTTTTAAAGAAATATAAACACACTCATTCCCATTTTGCCCTTATTCTTCTTTGGGAATTCCATCTATATCCTTTGATTCATTACAAACTCACCCCCATATCAACACATTCTCTATGAAAAATCCTTACAATTAACTCCCCACTTTCCCTGCTAATTAGGGGTAGAAAGGTCAAATTGCCCTTAGGGAAGAAAATATCTAAAACTCAATCAACATTTTATTCGGCCGCTGTCGCGCGAAGAAACTGCCGCGGCGAAACTGTCAGCCGCCTTCCCCAGTGGCTTCAACCTCTCTTCGCCGCGGCGGAGATTCTTCTTCGCCTCCGGAAGCACGCCAGACTGAACTTCTTCTGTTTTTTAACCAATTTCAGGGCAAACATTCAACACAACATTCAATCAAACAAAATTACCAAAAACCAACTCAAATAAGAGCGAAAGAGGAAACAGTAACAACATACCTCAAGTGGGGCGTTACAAGATCCAACACAATAGATTTTCAATATTTCCCAAACACCACAATCCAAATTTCATTTCAATTAATCCAAACCAAGATCAATCAAAACAAAACCCTAACATGCAATCTTCAAATCACATACTTCCAACATATAATCAAAACATAGATAACTCATATAAAAGGCTTTGATATCGTTATTAGTGTTTTAATCGATAGAGAACGACATAACAAAAAACAAAAATTTATCGATTAAACACTATTAAGCCCTGAAACACAAATATGAGTATTTTGATGTTCATATGCTATAAAATAAACAAGAACCATGAAAGAATCAGAACCATCCCCACGTTTGGAGGCTCCACCACTTTTTCAGGACCCGGATGAAAAATGCTCATGATCCAAGTGTACAATCGAACTACCGGTATCTACATAAAGGCAAGGATCGCCACAAGAGATTTACTAGATCTTGATGTGAAGACTAAAGAAGATGTGAGATTAGGGTTGAGAGAAAAATCCCTCAATGAACCATTTACTCTCCATGGCCAAGAGAGAAAGAATGAGTGAGCTATTTGATTTTAGGGGAAAAATGCCCTTTTATAGGGTTGCCCTAAAATCCCTTGAGTCATGAGAAAACCATATTTCTCGGGCTCACGACATATTCTCCTAGACCTATATGGCTCTTGTGTTATACAAGGTGGTTTACTTTGCTCCACTCTCTATGGAGTGATCTCCTCATGATGTTTAACCATTTCTATTGGCTCATCATCTTGTCCGTTGTTTAATGTATATTGTGAATCTAGAACCTCATCGAGTTCTACCTTTCTTACACCATCTTCTTTTGGAAGGAAATCCTTCTCTAAGAAGAACCCAGTTCGTCCAACGAAACTTTTCACTAATTGGATTGTAGAAATAGTATCCTCTAGTTTCTTTGGATACCCCACAAAGTTACATTTTTTAGACTTTGAGGCAAGCTTGTTCGAAGTCAATTTCTTGACATAAGCGTCACAACCCCAAACTCTTAGATGAGACAAAACGGGTTTTCGCTCGTTCCATAGTTCATATGGAGTCTTATCTTCTATTTTAGACGGTGATAAGTAGAGTATCGTTCCCATGAGGATAGTGTTACTAAGTATTGATTTCTCTAGTTTAAGTCTTAATTGAAGCAACAATAAATTGGATTGATGGAAAATTAACAAACTAAATACAAATTAACAAAATAAAAATGAATGATAATGAAATTAAAGCAAAACCCAACAACTTAACTATTTAAACAATGCTAAAAAATGCTAGGGTGTTGATTTCACCTAGATTCGCTAACCCAAATCATAGAATCTATTACTCGAGTTCTAATCCCTTGATTGAAAATCAAATTCCCTCAGTTGTTTGGTACTCCTTCTCAGGTTATACCTCCTCACCTATTCCTATTAACCTTCCGAACTCAAAAAAATGAAGTTTAATAGTTCAAGGTCTCTTATGCTTTGTGGAATTCTATATAGATTTCATAGATTGTGTTTATCTATCTCTAGTTTTCGCTCAATCTATGGTATTTATCCCAAGAGGCACAAATCACAAATCACTTCTCAATCTCATTGCGAACAACATACATTTGAATGGTGATCAAGCATCCAAAAGTCATTAAGCAAAGAGATAAATAGTCAATCATGAAATTAAAACTCAAAGTAAATCAATTCATACAAATTTGAATCATTATATCAAGATTACATCAAACCCTAGCAAAACAATTCAGTTCATACTGAAAAACAAAATAACAATAACAAGCTGAATCAAGGTTCATCATTGAAAAACAAGCAAAAGATGGAGAAATCTTCTCTAATTTGAAGCCCAAATCTTCAATAATCTTCTCCTTCCAAGAGTTGCCTCCCAAATGATGAACCAAGACCCTTTTCCCTTCCTTTTCGTGCTAATTTATACCTCTCTCACTTAAGCATGAAGCCCTAGTAGGCCAAAATACGTCGTTTCAATTTTTTCACATCTATACAGTTTCGCTGCGGCGAGGATCTTTCGGGCCAAATTGGAGCATGATAAAACCTGATACTGGAAGTGGTAAACATATGAATTGTATTCCTTTCAATTATATTTTACTCATTCAATAATAAGCCCAATTAGAGGTCTACAGCTCAAGTTATGGCCAAAATACTAACGCACATCCGAAGACGTTTTTCTTCAGTTCCTAACATACTGTTCACGACTTCAAGCCAAGTTTTCACCCTCTTCCAGTTAGAATTAGGAAAAACCCAAAACATGAAAGTTATATCTCTTCTTATTATATTTCCATAGATTCTAAATTTAGGTCCTTCTGAGTTTCCAAGCTCAAGTTACACAATTTACGCTCAAAACCATCATTTATGTCAAAATCATTGTTGAGGCCTATAAAGAAAAATTAATAGAATTAAGTAGCAATTATGGCCCAAATTGTATGAGAAGTATCCTAAATCTAATTGAAATTCAATACAAAATCATAGGGAAAAATAGTATTATCAGACGGTACACAATTTAGTGTATAAGTCACAGCTTCTAAGGCATAGCCTTGGAATGATATGGGTAGATCTGTAAAACTAGTCATGGATCGAACCATATCCAACAAGGTTCGGTTTCTCCTTTCAGACACTTCATTGTGTTGGGATGTATAAGGAGGTGTGAGTTGAGATATTATCCCATTGTCCTTTAGGTATGCATCAAACTCTAAGCTCAAGTATTCTCCTCCCCTGTCGGATCGGAGAACCTTGATATTCTTACCCAGTTGATTATGTACTTCATTCTTGAATTATTTGAACTTGTCCAAGGATTTAGATTTATGTCTCATTAAATAGACAACCAAATCTCTTGAAGTTGTTAGTAAAAGTGATGAAGAAGAATAACCACCTCCAGCTTGTACTGTTAGAGGTCCACATACATCACTATGGATGATGTCTAATAGTTCCTTTGCTCTTTCACTATGTCCAATGAAAGGTGACTTAGTCATTTTGCCTACTGGGCATGACTTTCACACTTCATAAGACTTGAAGTCGAATGGGTCCAAAACTGCATCCTTGTGAAGTTTTACAATGCGAGTCAGGTTCACATGACCAGGCCTGCAATGCCAAAGATATGTTTGATTAAAGCCATCAATTTTGGCTTTCTTATTCTTAAGATTGAAAATAATTATTATTATTTAAATCTAGAACATACAAACTATTATGTAATCTAGCAATTCCATAATGAATACCATTTAAACTAATTGATAGCAATCCTTCAGTTATCATTAATTGATATCCAATGTTGTCCAAAGAAGACATAGAAATGATATTCTTTGAAACTGAAAGGACATGAAAAAAATCTGCAAGTTCTAATACAAGGCCCAAAGGCAATGACAAATAATAATTTCTTACGACTAATGTAGCAACTCGCGCTCCACTTCTAACTCGTAGGTCTACTTCTCCTCGATTGAGCAATCTACTTTGTTGTAGTCCCTAACCAGAATTGCAAATATGAGAACCACATCTAGTGTCACTGACCCAAGATGTAACAGGAGAAATATTAATTTCAATCATATACATACCCTTAGAAGAAGATGCTGATTTCTTCTTCTTACTCACTAGGAAGGTCTTGCAATGTTTCTTCCAGTGGCCAGGTTTGCCACAGTGAAAACAAACAACCTTTTCCATCTTTGCTCATGCATCCAGCAGGTTTAAGGGCATCTTGGGTTTTAGGCTTGATTTGCCCTTGGCTTTTCCTTTGCCTTGTTTACCCTTTCCTTTCCATGGTGCAACATCGACTAGCATCATAGGCTTGGACTTCTTCATGTCTTTCTCTGTTGTCTTCATTATATTCAGGAACTCTGAGAGAGACTTCTCCATTGAATTCATATTGAAATTCATTATGAATTAGGAGAAGGAGTCAGGCAAGGATTGCAGAACAAGATCTATCGAAAGTTCTGCATCCATAGCAAATCCCAAATTTTTAAGCTTTTGAATGTAGCCAATCATCTTGACTATATGTGGGCCTACTAGGTTTCCCTCAGCCATTCAGCATCTATATAATGCCTTCGACACCTCATAATGTTCGTGTTTAGCACATTTCTGAAAGAGCTCCTTGAGGTATGTGACGATGGAACCATCGTCCAAATTTTGTTGCTCTTGCAGATCAAGTGTCAACGATGCAAGCAAAATACATTGTACAATGTCGGCATCATCAAGATACTTTCGATAACCATCTCTAGCTTCCTAAGTAGCCTCACTTTCAAGCACTTCCATGACAAGTTCATCAAGGATGTACAACTTCTTTTCTAACTTAAGTACAATATGAAGTTTCTATACCATTCAGTGAAGTTTGTACCATCAAACCTACTTTCCTTTTTGAGGATCGATCATAGTGATAGATTAGTGGTAAACATTATGTAAATCTACAAATACAAAATTAAACAGAGTCAATATTATATTATTTAATTAATTAATAAAGCCTTCTATTAATCAATTACTCCCACTATTTTACTCAAGCTAATAGCCTTCACTATTAAACTTGAAAAGGCTCGTTGGTC